>LPNX010781514.1:55964-135504 GCA_001517045.1 Pseudotsuga menziesii | reverse complement strand
ATAACAGTAAGTAAATGTCCAAAGGTCGGGTTCTATCAAGAATATAAGTCCTAAAGTAAATAAGGAAGGAAAGTCATGATATTACATATATAGCTAATCTAAAAAAGAAGTCTATAGAAAAGCATGGGATATTGTATCGATATATTATGTATACAATATTATGCTTGCAAGGCTAGGCCTTTTCACGTTATTAAAAGGGTAGGCCTATTCAATTTTCTTCTCTTCAGGGAGACCCGAAGGGATCGATGGGAAAGGGGAGGTTTTAAAAAGACAAAAAGACATGACTCTTTCCTTAGTTTTTTGTTTTATATTGTTTGACAGGATGGTGGTATAAACAATGTCCACACATTTCAGGTAACAACCTTTTTATGTGTATTTAATATTTTTATGTTTGAAACTTTAAAATTTGTGTACTAGATATATTGATTGTTGATTTCCTTCGCAGGACACAAAGAATGTGACTCCAGAAGCACATCTCTTGTTTATTAAATAAAAATTTTACTTTTATTCAAATATTTTGTAATTCCTAGCCTAAAGGTTCAAGTGAGGCATATATATAGACTACAATGGGAGAGAGAACAAGGTATCTAGAGTTTTTAAATTATGCTAGTTGAGATTAGTCACATGTCTTCCAATTATATGCATTGATTTGTGCTTCCAAACAAAGTGTACCGCATTTCCTGTGAGTAATGGTTCTGAATATCACGAGTACTCTCAGGAGGAATCAAGATATCTCACAAAAACATTTTGAAAGGATTATCCTAAGGGTTGTTTGGAATTAAGAATCCTTGGTTGAGAATTTTACACAGGTAAGTTATTTCAAGCAAAAACATATAGCTTTAATATGTTCATGAAGATTTTTTGAGAATACAGAAAATTAGTTTTTTAACAATGCATAAATATTTTTTCAGACCATGTTTCTCTATTTTAATTGGCAAAAACCAAAACAAAAAAAATTATTCGAGTTTTAATTAAATTTAAATAAATATTAAATTTTAATATATTTTTGTAATTATGCAATGTCGGGGACGTTGCCACCTAGTGGCTCTTGTTTTATATATACTTTTGTTTTATGTTTTTATTTTTTAATTTATTGTTATATATACTTTTGTTTTAAGTTTTTATGTTCTTAATTTATTGTTTATATATAATTATTATTTAAAAATATTATTTATTATTTGTATTTTTATTTTTACTTATTATGTACTATTTATTATTTATATATTGAAAAATAATAATTAAAAATAAAAAATAATATTTAATTTTAATATAAATTTTGATTAAAAAATAAATTAAAAATAAAATGATGAGGTTAGTGATGATGACGTTGACTACATTTGCATTGATGATATTATTATCAATCACCATCTTGGTTGTGATAATCATCATGATCATCATTAAGAACCTCATTGTCATCATAAGCATCATCACCATCGTCGTCGTTTGTAGTCATCATTGTTACAACCATGAACCTCACCCCCACCCAAGAGCTAGCTTGGGCACTCGGTTGGGAAAGATAAACGTTCAGTTGGCAAGACTTGGGAAGGGGACACCTTGGCTAAGAAACTGAAAAAAGGTGGGGCACGCATACCAAGTATGGGTGTGTTCCCACAAACGAATCCCACACCCAAGCAAGTGGAGCTTAGAAAGCCCAAGAGTGTGGCACCTCGGCAACATGTTGGCAGGTGGCATAGGACAGTGCAACAGAGCCGAAAGTGCTCAAGAGAGAAGTTGGATGCACCTTGGCAGGAAACATGGATTAACAGGTCCAAATGACCCAAGCACTCCACTAGAAGCGCACTTGGCACCACACCAGTCGCCAGGGACATTCTTGGTGGAAGCGCTCAACAAAGTTTGAGTTGTTGGGCCGAGAACTCAGGAGAGATGCGCCCGAAACCTCGACAAGATGGATGGCTAGCACACTTAGTGCACTTGGGGGATTTCACCATGGAGATGAACGCCTGCAAATATGCACCCGATGTCCGACCAACACTTAGCATGCCGGACTAACAGACTGACAAGTGCGTGCGCATGGGAAGTGGACCCTTTGGTGGATTTAGTGCGTCAGCTCGGAGCTAGCATATGCGCTAAGAAAAGGGGCATTCCCAACTTTGGGCCCGCGCTCACCCTTGCGACATGTATAAAGGCACGACATCTAGGATGGAAAGAGGAAGGTTTTGATGAGCATCATCAGACAAGCAATGAAGTGATAGACCCGAGGCATGCGAGCAAGGGAGGCATACAAGCTCAGTCGTAGGAAAAGTTGCTAAGTGGCTCAACTTAGAAACAAAACAGGGTTGCGAAAGAAGTGTCGGTCTAGAAAGCTGGCGCTCCAAATGAGTTCAGTCCATGTGAGGGTTGACAACTACATGGGTTAGTTGGTTGATAGTATTAAGAGTTGGACACCCGGGTGGGGCCAACTCGACTTGTTGTATTGTTTTAGACGGAAGTGTGTTTATTGGTTGGGCGCACACCAGGAGCGTTCCTAGTGTGTGCTATATCCCTTATTGTAAAGCTGTTATTAATACAAAGTGAACAAGGCTAGCCAGTTCAACAAACCCACCATTATATTTGTCTCTTGTGTAAATTTACTTGATGCATGAAATTGACTAAGTGTTCAAATGATGGTCAAGAGAAAATTCGTGCAATTAATTTTTTTGGATCTCTAAAGATCAAGGTACATGGCACCAATATTACTAATTGAAGGTAGACAATTTACAAAATTTACACTTCATTGTCAAAATTGCAATTTTCCATGACACAATTAAAAATGACTAACATAAATGACTAATTCATATTCTTCTAGCTAGTCATTTTTTATGTCGTGACTAAATTGGTTGTTTATGTTAGTCATTTTTAACTCTATCACTTATTATCTAGTCATATTTGTTAACTAGTGACTAAATTAGTCATTGATTTTAGTTGTTTATAGTTGGGTCAATCAAAATTGCTCGTATTTAGTAGTAAATCACTTGAAAAACTTGTGGTGACTAGAAATTTTAATCACGTAGTAGCTAATTCTTCATGTTGTACTAGTGTGAAGAAGCGGTCTGGATGGTTTAACCGTAGACTAAATGAGGGGAAGCAAAAAATTAAGGAAATTGGTAGATGGTTCGCTGGGAAGTCACTTGAAGATGTAGATGAAAATGACATTATTTCTGGAATTGGGTACTTCATGAGCAAAAACTATAGTAAAGATTCTAATTTTGAGGATGTTCTTGAACACCTAGATGGAGTGCTTCATAAACTTCGATCAATTGTTAAGCAAGAGATCCATAATGATTTTATGCCTAGGAATATGGTTTTTGTATTTATTGAATAAAGCATGAGCCATAAGGCTTTGCAATTTCTGAAGCGGATTGACCGTCATGGTGTATTGCAAGGGGTTAGTCCAACTTCAGTTTCCAAGGAGATGAAAAAGTGGAGCAAAGAAACTGAGGATATTGATATGGGTTGGGAGAGAACTGATGGTCTCACATATGGAGTTAGAGTGAAGCAAGTAAAGTCATATGCTTCCTTTATGGTTGAGTCCTATGAAAAGAGGACTGGAAGCATAGTCATTGAAGTTTCTTTCAAACTTGGTATTGATTCTCGTGTACATTATGATCGAGGTGGGCAGGTATGTGAGATATTATTTGAGTTACTAGAAGATAGTGGCTTGATGTCTTGTGTAAGCCTTGGAAAATGGGGTGGAAAAGAAGAATATAAACAGGTTTTAGCACATGTTGGTGATCCTACAAATGAGGATAACTTAATGAATCAGATAACCAAACTTTCACAAGATGGTATCCTAATGCCAGATGGAAGGGCAGTGGAAGTGAATTTGTTCGAGTGGCATGATCTAGTGGCCATATGTAGTTTAGTATATAATAATAATGTTTCTCCAATGGGGAATTTTGTCCTTGGTGCATATTCCATAAAAAAGCTATACACATGGTTACATATAAAATCAAAATTCAAGACTGGGATACTATTCATAGCATTTCCAAGTTTTATGCAATGTCACCGAACTTTCTCATAGTACGTTTTACATATTTATTAAAAGTTTACTGATTTTTGTTGATATCTTGCCATGACTTTCTTAATCTTACTTTGTGTTAAAACTTTAGGAATTGGATCATTCTTTGGAACAAAGCATTGAAGGATGGGAAGAAAATCTGGATGAGTGTATTACAGACATTCAACTAGCCTTATGTAGCAGAGAATTGAATATTATCAAAACGTATCTCATGAATAGAACAAATGATCAAAAGGTATATGTTTTCAGAATTATTTCTTTACTATAAATTGAAATTATTATTATTATTTAACTAACTTGTACCTAGGGAAACATGTGTTGCCAACTTATTACAGCGGACTCCTAGCTCAATGTCCAACCTTGTATATTTTGCTTGCCATGCCAGAATTAGAACTGTTTTGAAGATGTTTCATGAAATTCTAAAACTTGCACAATATTACGACAAGGTTCATCCAACTAGAGCGATTGAGGAGACAAAAAAATTTCAAATTTGGGAGGTGATGGAGAAAATTGGTGTTCCATGTAAGACCGAGGAAGCATACCATCATAAAGGCCAATAGTACAGTGATCTTAACTATGGGAAATCAGATGGATCTGCATTAGACAAGATCCTCATTCAGTATGAGGGTATTTTAAAGGTTTAATAATTATGTTAGCATATCCAATATTTTTAATGTGGGTCTTGACTAACAATAAGTGATGATTTTATGATGGCACAAGAGTGAAATTCGCTCTTATTTTTATGCAATTTTAATAGAAAATCAAGTAGTGTATCATGTACAATGAAATGTTGTGCTTGTAGGTTATTCAAGGCCTACCAGATGAAGAAAAGTATAAAAAGTTGGTGAGGATGTGGAAGTGTTATAAAGAATTCCACATGGTGCAATTGCGAGGGTGTGTAGGGGATGATAAATATGAATATGAGGAAAAGTACGCCAATTTATGCTAAGTTCATAGTATTATGCATTTCAACATTGTGGTATTATCTCATTCACGATATAAAATTTGATCCACTATCATTGCAGGATTGGATTCCTTGCTAGTGAGTGGCTTTGGTTGTGTTCTTGTTGTTTAGAAGATGATATGGTTCCTTATATGCATATCCAAGGGGCCCATTCTCTTCAAATGACTAGGGTTTCTCATCCTTATACTTTACGACGATTAAGGAATGAAGTAATGGAACGTAAGCATAGGGAAATGAAAAATTTGAACAACAACCAAGGAGGAGGAAGAGGAGTTGCTAAGGAGTATAGAAACACATTTGAACATGAAAAAATGTGTCTTGTAAATGAGATGCGAGCACAATTTTTCAAACTGGTTATGAGATCAAAGGGTACTTTCCAAAATTTTAAAGAAAGAAGATTTTTGGCTTCCAATATTAGATGTAAGAAAGAAGATTTTTGGCTTCCAATATTAGATGTCAACTTCATGTTGAATATGAAAAGACAAGAAGTACACTAAATGACGAAACTGCAGCACAATTGGCACCCCGCTTCCCTGATGTCACTTCTAAACAAGTAAAACAACTCTTTCAATCATGGGTAAGACAATCTAAGAAATCATTGATTGCACCACCAACAGTAAGTATGCCCTAATTTTAAATGGTTTCTACTTCTGCTTTCATTTTATGGTGTGAGGACTCATAATCTATTTTTAACTACTAAATACTAATATGTTCTCGTAGTCCAGCAATCATCTTCCAAGATCAAGGCCAATAAGCAAATATGGTGAAGAGGCTTTTCGTGAATCACATCGCTTTCGGAAGGAACAAGGCAAAAAATAATGTTCAAAGAATAAATAACAGTAAAACTCTAAGTGTTTCGTCCAAGAGGAAAGTGGCAGCGCAAACTGATCAAACACAAGAATTGAATGGAGCAGCTAGTGTTGAAATACCTACGATGGCGACTGAAAATTACTGTAAAATCGATGTTTCATCCTCAAGAAATGAAGCAGGGAAAATCAATGAATTACAAGAAGTGTATGGAGTAGCTGCTATTGATATGCCAATGATGGAGGCTATGACTCACAATAAAAAGGGTGTTCCATCCTCGGTAAATGGTACAAGGAAGAGTGGTGAAAAACAAGAAATTCAAGGGGTAGTAGTTGATATGCAAAAGATGGATGTTGGGAATCCTATAAAAACTGATGTCATTATAAGAAGTGTGAGACAAGCCAAAAAGAAAAAATTCCTAGATGATCAAAATGCAACATGTATGCAAAATGGTGAAATAAACTTATGTTGCAATAAGCATTTCTAGTTATCTTGTCGTACTGATAATTTATTCTATTGTGCTAACATTTATGTTACCAAATTTTGGAAATGTAACAAATGCTGGAAGGCATATTAAATATTTTTTTTTTAAATCAGTAATAAAATTACAGTTGTTTTCTATGTTTTCTTATATTTTGTAAATTTCTGTCTTTTTTAGGCCAGTTCTATAGGCATTACAGCTTTGGGTTATTCATTGAAATTTGGTTGCATGAGTAGAATTGTATGACATTGTTCCAGAATTGGAATTTCAGTTTCATTAGATAAAGAAACTTACATAAATACTTCCATACATAGCATCAAAATTCTCATAAAGAACTTGAAAGTTCTCAATCCATCATCCCCATAATATCCTTATAATATCCATAGTTCCAAGCAAATAGCTAGGATCTACCTATGTCACCAAATCTACTCACATTTCATATCCTCTAATCACTATCACTCTTTTAATTTCTTACAAATTCAAATATATATGCCTACAGTACACAAGTTAAGTTTTCAATTTTGATATTGTTAACTTTCCGGCCTATTATGTACACTTATTGAAAAGTAAAATTCAAAATTACCATTCACATTAAATGCATAAAAAACATATACATTGCCAAGAAATACACACACACACATATATAAATTTATGTATTAAAACTTGAAATGTATTTAGATACACATCATATATAAATAATGTTATTCCATAGTTCTAGGCTTCTTGGCAGGTTTAGGCTGCAAGTCCTCCTTTTCTAGAGAAGATAAATTTGTACATTCTAGTCTCTTGTCTTGTCTAGAAGCTTCTTGTTCTTCAGAAGCTGTAGTAGGTGCATGTTCTAATTTTCGTTCTAATTCTTTTACTTTTGTTGCACATTTGTGCAAACTTTCTTTCAATCTATCTATATCTTGGATGTACTTCTTCTACAATTCCACATTCTTCTTATTTTTCTCTTCGTGTTCCTTTTCCTTTTGCTGAAGACGATCAATTGCATATTTCAACTCAGAATGAACTTGGGTCAATTTTTTCCTGAGTTGCTATGTCTCTGTCTCCAACTCTTTTTCCCTCAATTCTGTATTATCTGGAGTATACACAATTGTTACTGGCTGAAGTATATTGTTCTTCTGTAGAGTGGTAATTTGGGGTTTCAAATCTTCTATCTCAGACTTACATCCAAATGTTGCGATTCTCTATGTTCCAGTATTTTCAATCTGAACTCTTTAATCCCATCTTCCCTCTTTGCTACCTTTCTTTTCAATGTTTCACTTATGGTTGACCACGCAGAGAGATCAGCACCAGCATTCATTGCTGCAATACCATCCATCAAGGACTTCTCTTGAATTCTTAAGGAGGCACAATAGATTTGTAACCCCTTTTTGAATTTTTTATGAGCTTGTATTACATTAAAAGCTACGTCTAGTTCCTTCTCTCTATTTTGCAGGGAACTCTAATACCCTATTAAATCCTGTTGGTGTGCTGACATATCATAAATTTCACCGGAAATTAGATGCCTACTCTGTCCCTTATCAATTTCAGATTCTTTTAACTTTTCAACACCTCTAGTATGTAGTTCTCCAGTAATCTTTTCAAGTTCAACTATTTTTCCTTTCAACTCTTTATCTTTCTTAGCAATTATGTTTTTCATGTTTTCTACTTTTTTTCTATATTCAGTTATCTCAAGTTGATGTTTATTGTAGTCTTCAGCAAGGCTGTTTTGAAAATCATCCTTGATTATTTCAATTATTTTGTTTTTCTTATTGACTTCAGTCATAAGTATTGCTTCCTGGCCGATAACAATCCTTAGAGGGGGAATGTCCAAAACCTCCGGTCGATGTTTCAGCTCATCTTCTAGTCTCTTTATGGTTTGTTCATCTTTCTTCCGAACAACCATATATTCTTCTATGCATTTCTCATTTTCCTTTCTAAATTCATCTTGAATTTTTTCTAGTTCCTTATTCAAAGACTGAAGAACATAGTCCTTGCTTGCTATTGTCCTTCTATAACTTTCCACAGTCTTCACAAGGGATTCTCGTAATCTTGCAATTTTCTGTAAATGGGGAAAATTTTAAGGAGGTTTCAAAAAATGGAATTTGGCAACTCTTTTTTTTGGAAAAAAGAATTGAAAAATTCCTCCTACCTTAAAGAGGTCCAGCATTTGCAAATTTTTATTCCTACAGAGTTCTATGCTTTGTACTGCAGTATGATACCAAAATTCATCTTTTTCTTTGAAATGCAACATTTCACCGAATAGCTTAAAATCAAGTGGAGGTGTATATATAACAAGTGGCATTTCTGCAGGAGCATAAATATCATCATCACTATGCTCCTCATGTTCATTAAACTCAACATCATGCATCTCGTTTACATTTATTTCTATGCCTTCATGTAATCCGGTCAGAATTGAGACAACATCCAATTCTTCAGGGTCACTTCCCATACCTTGCATACAACACTCAAAAGGATCTTTAGGGACTTGTACATTGTCCTTTGGAGATTGTTGAGGAACTTCCTGGATAATTTTGTCTAGTTTTGACCTCCTAATGTATGTATTTTTAAATCTGCTTCCTTCTACAGTGTTGGGTCGATATAAGTCAATAATTTTTGAAGTGTACCTGGGTAACTGAACTTCACTCTCTTCATTTTGCTCTGTAGTGCAAAATGCATTTTTTTGCCAATAGATGAGGGACATCTATGGCTAGGTCTTCAACCCAATGAATCACCAACTTCATACAATCACTTGAAAGATCTTGCTTGTGGTGATTCATAATTGTCCTAAATAAAATTTGAATTAAGGTTTTGTACAGTCTTGGGGGAACATCTTTCATCTTTAAACCATTCCGGGAAACCAAAACCATTTTTCCACATATTTTGTTTGTCATCTCACCCTTTTCTCCTTTGAGGGTTTTCTTGGTGGTCAACATTACTCCCCCCTTGCGTGGAATTTTTGTTGCATTGGACAAAAAATCAGGGTCTAGACAAACCCTCCTCCCAAAAATAATCAATTCCTTGGACTCATCATCATAACTAGAAATGGCATTATCTATCTCTTCATTGTTGAAATTGAATTGACCAAAAAGAAAACGATGCACTCCTACTCTAACCAAGACATTTAGCATACCTTCTGGCCAGTTGGTTCTGTCACTCCATGCCTCAACGCTCTCTCCGAATTTTCTGACAGTGAACCTCTCAGCAACTTCAAAACCCCCTGTTTCAGTTGATGTCATGGAACATGAGGCTGTTGTTTCCATTTTGCAGGATGATGGTGCGCTCAGAAAGAAAGAAGGGGATGCACGTGAATGCACGCACAGGATAACAACACGCTGACTTTTCCAAACTAAAATAAAAATTACAAATGTGTTCTAATGTTTCCAAACTATAATAAAAGTTACAAATGTGTTTTGACTTTTGCAAACTATAATAAAAATTACAAATGTGTTCTGACTTTTCCAAACTATAATAAAAATTACAAATGTGTTTCAAGTCAACTATACACAACTTAGATTTTCAATTTCAATATAGTTAACTTTCTAGCATGTTAAGTATACTTATTTTTCTAGCATGTTAAGTATACTTATTGAAAATAATAAAGTAAGAGTAAATAATAGAGCAAAAATTTGGCATTCTAACTATTCTAGAAAAAATAAAGTAATAGAGTGAGTAATATAATAATAGAGTAATATTCTTCTCTACATGTTTTGATGTACTCTTAAACCAAACCCTCCTATTAAATGTTTATAGTAAATGGTTTTGTAAATTGGATGGCTAGATATATTGAGAAGACTATCCTTGTGTTAATTTTATATAACCTAACCTCATATGCTCACAGTTGACCTATGAAAGGTGCAATTTTAACCTTTTTTTTAATTTTATGGACACTTCGTGTAAAATGCAAGATACGAATGCATAGAAGTCAAATTGAACATGAATTACTAAAATTCCAAGTATCTTGGACAAATTCAAAAAAATGACTGAAATTCTAAGTTTCATAAAAAACAGTGTGTAAATATTCTAAACTGGGCTTAGGAAAATGCAAGCCACAGTCCGTACACTTGTCATCAATTGAAACTAACACCATGGGGTTGAAGATAGATATATTTTTGACAAAAGCCTCTTTCAGTTTTTTAAATTATGTTTCATTTGTCCAGAGTTAAATTGACAAAATGACAACTTTTGTGTTTTCAACTCAGTTTTATCCAGATCAAAGAATTGCCCGCCCAGCCCTAAGTATTGGGTATTTTTGAGTGAGTTCAGTTGGAAATGGTATGTTTTACTATTTTCCAAATTATCATACATTTATTTTTTCAATTTGGGTTCAGAAAGTGTATGTTGTGCAAAAACACTACATGGTTGTCTTGTATTTATGAAATATCCACCTACATTAATAAAAATGCAAGCCAAACCCTCCTATTAAATGTTTATAGTAAATGGTTTTGGAAATTGGATGGATAGATATATTGAGAATACTATCCTTGTGTTAATTTTATATAACCTAACTTTGTATGCTCACAGTCGAACTATGACAGGTGCAATTTTAACCTTTTTTTACTTTTATGGACACTTGGTGTAAAATGCAAGCCATAAGCATAAAAATGCAAGCTAGGAATGCATAGCAGTCAAATTGAACATTAATGACTAAAATTCCAAGTATCTTGGACAAATTCAAAAAAATGACTAAAATTCTAAGTTGTTACGTAAAAAACAGTGTGTAAATATTCAAAACTGGGCTTAGGAGAATGAACGCCACGGTCTATACAATTGTCATAAGTTGAAACTAACACCATGGTGTTGAAGATAGATTTATTTTTGACAAAAGCCTCTTTCAGTGTTTTAAAATTATGTTTCATTTGTCCAGAGTTAAATTGACAAAATGACAACTTTTGTGTTTTCAAACCAGTTTTACCCAAATCAGAAAAATGCTCGCCCAGCCCTAAGTATTGGGTATTTTTTAGTGAGTTTAGTTGGAAATGGTATGTTTTACTATTTTCTACATTATTATACATTTATTTTTTCAATTTGGGTTTAGAAAGTGCCTATTGTGCAAAAACACTACATGGATGTCGTGTATTTATGACATATCCACCTACATTAATAAAAATGCAAGCCAAACCCTCCTATTAAATGTTTGTAGTAAATGGTTTTGGAAATTGGATGGCTAGATATATTGAGAATACTATCCTTGTATTAATTTTATATAACATAACCTTGCATGCTCAGAATCGACCTATGAAAGGTGCAATTTTAAATTTTTTTTACTGTTATGGACACTTGGTGTAAAATGCAAGCCATAGGCATAAAAATGCAAGCTAGGAATGCATAATAGTCAAATTGAACATGAATGACTAAAATTGCAAGTATCTTGGACAAATTAAAAAAAAATGACTCAAATTCTAAGTTGTTACGTAAAAAACAGTGTGTAAATATTCAAAACTGGGCTTAGGAAAATGCACGCCACAGTCCGTACAATTGTCATAAGTTGAAACTAACACCATGGTGTTGAAGATAGATATATTTTTGAAAAAATCCTCTTTCATATTTTTAAAATCCTCTTTCCAGAGTTAAATTGACAAAATGACAACTTTTGTGTTTTCAACCTAGTTTTACCTGGATCGGAGAAATGCCCACCCAACCTTAAGTATTGGGTATTTTTGAGTGAGTTTAGTTGTAAATGGTATGTTTTACTATTTTCCACATTATTATACATTTATTTTTTCAATTTGGGTTCAGAAAGTGCATGTTGTGCAAAAACACTACATGGTTGTCTTTTATTTAAGAAATATCCACCTACATTAATAAAAATGCAAGCCAAACCCTCCTATTAAATGTTTATAGTAAATGGTTTTGGAAATTGGATGGCTAGATATATTTAGAACACTATCCTTGTGTTAATTTTATATAACCTAACCTCGTATGCTCACAGTAAACCTATGAAAGGTGCAATTTTAACCTTTTTTTACTGTTATGGACACTTGGTGTAAAATGCAAGCCATAAGCATAAAAATGCAAGCTAGGAATGCATAGCAGTTAAAATGAACATGAATGACTAAAATTGCAAGTATCTTGGACAAATTCAAACTTAATGACTGAAATTCTAAGTTACGTAAAAAACAGTGTGTAAATATTCAAAAATGGGCTTAGGAAAATGCACGCCACAGTCTGTACAATTTTCATCAGTTGAAACTAACACCACGGGGTTGAAGATAGATATATTTTTGACAAAAACCTCTTTCAGTTTTTTTAAATTATTTTTCATTTGTCGAGAGTTAAATTGACAAAATGACAACTTTTGTGTTTTCAACACAGTTTTACCCAGATCAAAGAAATGCCCGCACAACCCTAAGTATTGGGTATTTTTGAGTGATTTTAGTTGAAAATGGTATATTTTACTGTTTTACACATTATTATACATTTATTTTGTCAACTTGGGTTCCAAAAGTGCATGTTGTGCATAAACACTACATGGTTGTCTCGCATTTATGAGATATCCACCTAGATTAATAAAAATGAAAGCCAAACCCTCCTATTAAATGTTTATAGTAAATGGTTTTGGAAATTGGATGGCTAGATATATTTAGAAGATTATCCTTGTGTTAATGTTATATAACCTAACCTCATATTCTCACAGTCGATCTATGAAAGGTGCAATTTTAACATTTTTTTACTGTTATGGACACTTGGTGTAAAATGTAAGCCATAAGCATAAAATGCAAGCTAGGAAGGCATAATCATTTTTGACAAAAACCTCTTTAAGTAGCCTACTCTACAACTAAATGGTTGATTATTTATACTTTGGTCAGTGATCCTTGTCGACATATTTAGGCTTGGAAGACAAAGTGGTAAATAGGCTAAATGTTATCTATCAGTTACTAAAAAGGATAATCTTTACTAAGGCGGTAAAGGAGAGGACGATATAGAATGTATGCTATTTCTTCTTTGAAATGAAAAGTATGATTTTTTTCCTGGGAAAAAAAATACACATTTCACCATACATGTTACACCACGGATCTGTCATACAGAATTCACCAAATATTTTTTTGATTATGGAAGACTAGGATATATAGCTATTAGGATAGTTTGAAGACAGAACATATGCATCTTTTCAAGATCCCATAGGCCAAAAAATGTTTATTCTGATTTCAAACTTTGAAATATCAAAGATAAATATTTTCTCCTTGGGATACAAAAACCATTGATAACACAACACAAATATGTCATGTGATGCAGCCCTGCAGGATCAATAGATAATACTACAAGGCTACAAAATCAGAGTGCACAGTCAGGACCAAATCACTAACAACCTCAGCAAGCACACAAAGAAGACTATTTGGATTTCCCCAGATTTAGATTTATATTTAATTATAAAAACTTCAAATTACAAAGTTCACACATTTCACCATAGATATTACACCACAGATCTCTCATACAGAATTCACCATATTTATGATAGGTATAATGTTTACATCTCCAAATGGGTTGCACCAGTCCTCATCCCCAATCCATAACAATGATGGAAAGGATCCCATTGGTGTGAATTTATATAATAATAGAGTAATATTCTTCTCTACATGTTTTAATGTACTCTCAAACCAAACCCTCCTATTAAATGTTTATAGTAAATGGTTTTGGAAATTGGATGGCTAGATATATTGAGAAGACTATCCTTGTGTTAATTTTATATAACCTAACCTCATATGCTCACAATCGATCTATGAAAGGTGCAATTTTAACATTTTTTTATTGTTATGGACACTTGGGGTAAAATGCAAGCCATACGCATAAAAATGCAAGCTAGGAATGCATAATCATTTTTGACAAAAACCTCTTTCATTAGCCTACTCTGCAACTAAATCGCTGATTATGTATACTTTAGTCAGTGATCCTTGTTGACATATATAGGCTTGGAAACCAAAATGGTAAATAGGCTAAATGTTATCTATCAGTTACTGAAAAAGATAATCTTTATTGAGGCAGTAAAGGAGAGGATGATATAGAATGTATGTTATTTCTGCTATGAGATGAAAAGTATGATTTTTTCCTAGGAAAAAAAAACATATTTCACCATACATGTTACACCATAGATCTATCATCCAGAATTCACCAAATATTTTTTTGATTATGGAAGACTAGGATAAACAGCTATTAGGATAGTTTGAAGACAGAACATATGTATCTTTTCAAGATCCCATATGCTAAAAAATGTATATTCTGATTTCAAACTTTGAAATATCAAAGATAAAGATTTTTTCCTTGGAAAACAAAAACCATTGATAACACAACATCAACATGTCATGTGATGCAGCCTTGCAGGATCAACAGATAATACTACAAGGCTACAACATCAGAGTGCACAGTCAGGACTAAATCACTAACAATCTCAGCAAGCACACAAAGAAGACTATTTGGATTTCCCTAGATTTAGATTTATATTGACTTATAAAAACTTCAAATTACAAAGTTCAAACATTTCACCATAGATATTACACCACATATCTCTCATATAGAATTCACCATATTTATGATAGGTATAATGTTTACATCTCCAAATGGGTTGCACCAGTCCTCATCCCCAATCCATAACAATTATGGATAGGATCCCATTGGTGTGAATCCCATGAAAAGTTCACCTACACATGAGGCTGTAGGCTATTTCACAAATACCGAAATCTAATGTTGGTCCCACTGTCCATTTTCCAACAAGTTGACTATCATTGCTTGAGCCTGAAGATAGCTGATATCTATTAAGAAAGGTTGGCCATGTATAGAAAATGACCTCCTTAAGATTCACATAGCCTTCTATCTTGAAATCTAGTGAATTCTTTTTCTTCACAATCCCAGGAGGTACGACATGCATTGCAATAAGCTCAAAAGTAACCATGAAACTTTCATCCAAACAAGGAATTTCCACAGAAGATTCACTATGTATCATGTTACGAGACCTTATGTGGTTGAAAACTTTGTAGGAAAGAAGATGGATATTGTGACAATGGATTTGATGTGGCTGCAATACTCCAATACATGATGGTAATGCATTGTGAGTTCCATATTCTGTAGAGGCAGGTAATCTGGTAGTCACAACTTCATCATCACCCTTTGTTGCAAGAAGTTGAAAAGTGGTGTGCTTATCATCTTTCATAGCAATAAAACGACAAAAAAAATATTCTCCCTTTCGAGTGCTCTTGCCCCACCTTTTGATAGATCTCACAGTAAAGAAAACATCAACAATGCTTGCAATAAAAATAAAAATAGCATTAGTTACTATAAAGGTAACATTAGTTGCACAACTAGGTGAATGTGGGGAAGGTATTTATATCAGATTCCTAGGCAATCAATTTTTTCATGTTTGGTTAGGTTGTGGTAGAGGATCAAACACTAGAGTTGAACTGATAGCCAGCTGGGCTTTACTATTCGTTTCTAACTTTAAAAGGATCACATTACTTCAAGTTTGTGGAGATTCAAAATGCATCTTCGACTAGTTGGCAGGGAAATCAATGTTACAGGTTACAAATCTGGATAAGAGGAAACAAAGATTAACAAATGTTGGGAGCAATTTTTAGTATTTATCTTTTTTTTTTATTCACAAGGAACTCAACACACAGGCAGATTTGCTATCAAAGAAAACTGTTGGTCTGGAAGAGAGTACACTTTATTTCGAGGAATTTTTGGATTCCACTTTAGCGGATAAAGGTTCTATCCATTGTAATTAGTATATAGTCATTTTTTCATTGGATACTATCTGAAGACTTTTGCATATGTGCGCTCTACCCAGTTTAGTACATTTCCAGCTTTTAATATTTTTTTGTCTCAGTCAATAAGCATAGTGATCAATATGTACTGATGATTTGATGTGGAATATGTTATATCTAGTAGAACATACAAGTAATGATTGTTACAAAGAGTCTCTACAGAGTCTAGCTGGTAGTTTTATTTGGAACTTATGCACCTTATGTTAATTTTTCTTTGATTCATAAACATGAATAGCAAGAAACTAGGTTTTTCCCTGGGTGAAAAAGAATTGTGATATAAACTGAAAAATATGAATTAAAAGATACATGTATACTCATCATCAATGATTTCAGTTGATATCAATAAACCTTGTTTTGTATAGAACACCTCATGTGGATGTAAATTCACACCTTGGGGAATATGGTGGACTCTACCAATAACATCCAACTCACATTCAAAAATTATTACCCAATAGAATGTTCCACCAATAGAAACATCTACTAAACAATTCAACACTTCCACGGGATATGGAATTTCCAATGACTCTTCTTCGGAAATACCGGGCAAATTTTCATAATAAATATAGACATACATGCATGCCTTTATGCTAAAATCAAATGGATTTTTGATGTGCATCAAAATCCCATCCATTTGAATGAATTTCTTTCTTCCAATCTTGATAAAACGATCATCTCCCAGTAAGGGAGTCACATCTAACCTACATCCCATGTAAAACCCTCACTTGATGACTGCAGTGGAACGATATTCATATGACCTTGAAGATAACTGTGATTTTATTTCAAATAATGAAGGATGGTGCAGCATAATTTTGCCACTATCATTTGCATAAACCATTAGAACTGGAAAAACATCATCTATACTACGTGTCCATGTGCCACTAGTACCAATAGTGTAAAGAATTGGATCATTCTCACAAGGATCCAATTTTTTCAACAATACATTTCCTGTATGGGACTCATCAATAAATTTGCAGAGAATGATCTCTTCTAAACCACTTTCTTCTTTAGGAAGGGCAACCGTATCAAAGTTTGGATATTTTCCCCTAACACACTACATAGATGAGCGACAACAGAGTTGATAAGGTACTATGCATATTGTTAAGCTGGACCTGAGCATCATTACTGCTAGAATCTATTTCAACATCACTCCAAGAATCATTTTTAACAATTTTACATAATTGTCGCGACTTCCTTCGCTGTTTAGATAATTGTTGCTTTATTTGTCGTTGTTTTTCTCATATAGCATCCTCTTCTGCAAGTATTCAGAATGCTTCTTCCACAACTTCTGGAGGCAACGGATTCCATTCTTTATGTGGAAATGGATTAGGGTCTATAATGAACATGATTAAATTTATGAAAATTTATAATCTGCAATCATGACAAGATGCCCAAAGGGGCCACACAGGTTACACAAGGGATCTCTGAATAGGAAATATACAGTGAAAAAACAATCTAGCTCTATAGGCACAATATAAATGCTACACTAACCTTTGGTAAGAACCATTAATTTATTTTCTCCTTGCAACCAGGGTTATGACATTGCATACACAACAAAATAAAATCTTCTGAGTCCTATAATATTTCTGCATCAAAAAACTACGGGTAAAATTGATTATTGTGCATATACAGTATCTGATAATAACTGTTATAGCCAGATTGGTTAGAAAAAAATGTACAATGGAAATTAGAAAAGGAATGTTACAACCTTATAAAAATATAAAAATGAAGAATCTAAAATAGAAATATGAATGATAGTGGCAAACTTACAAACTTATCCTGCACCATCATACATTGTCTTTGGTCAAAAATTTCGATGCAATATGATCTGGTTTGATCTGGAATTGCATCCCATGTGATCTGAAATTGTACAACATAAAATAAAAAATAAATGATACAAGACTTATAAAAATATATAAATGAAAAAAATGGATTTTCAGCAATTACATTCATTAAATGAATCCCAAACAAAAATACAACCATATCTGGAAAAAAAAATATTATACCCTTTGTTCAGAAAATTTCCATGCAATCTGAATTGGTTTGATCTGCAACCGCGTCCGATCTGATTTGATCAGTGATTATTTTTTATGTAGGTGATCCACCAACCTATGGTTCACAAGGTTATCTTGCTAGTTTTTCTCAAGAAGGGACCTAGTTTGTTCACAGGGTTATCTTGCGGGGCTTGTGAGTGAGGTCAAGCATGGCAGACGGCCTAGTTTGGTCAGAGGTTCTAGGTAAAATCGAAATGGGTCAAAAAATCTGCAGATGGAGGTTCTGGGTAAAATTGAAATGGGTCAAAAAATCCACTGATGGAGGTTCTAGGTAAAATCGAAATGGGTCAAAAAATCCGCTAATGGAGGTTCTGGGAAAAATCAAAATGGGTAAAAACATCCGCTGATGGAGGTTCTAGGTAAAATCGAAATGGGTCAAAAAATCCGCTGATGGTTACTACCGCGCATGAAAAATTCAAAATTTTTACCTAACTGCACATCGTTATCTGTGCAAAATCGTTAACCACACCAGTTTACCTCACATGGATTCGCATGCAGTCGGCAAAATATTTCTGATGGAATTCCCTTAAGTGATTAACTACGCTAATTACATTTAATTAACTTCTAATCCATTCCTTATTTAGGATACATTTTGGGGGTGGTAGTTTGTTATTGGAAATGTACCAAATGGATGTTAAATCAACATTCTTGAATGGAGAATTAGAAGAATAGTGTACATAGAATAACCTGAAGGATTATCTCTCTCAGACAATAAGAATTATGTATGCAAGTTGAAAAAGGAATTATATGGGCTAAAACAATCACCAAGAGCCTAATATTCAAGGTTGGATAAATAGCTACGACAACAAGGCTTCAAAAGGGGTAATGTAGACAACAATCTGTACATAAAAGTTGAAGGTGAAGACATAACTATGATCAAGGTATATGTAGATGACATCATTTTTGGAAGCAGTGATGACAACCTTAGTCAAAAGTTTTCTATGAACATGCAAAAATAATTTGAAATGTCCTTGCTTAGAGAATTGTCCTTCTTTTTGGGATTGCAAATATCTCAACTAAAAGATGGCATATTCATATCTCAAACTAAGTAATTAAAGGAAATGTTCAAAAGATTCAATATGGAGGATTGTAAACCGGTGTGTACTCATACGATTACTGGCTGCAAATTAAGTAAGGATGATGAAGCAAATGAGTTATATCAAAAACTCTATAGGTCAATTATTGGAAGTATGCCATATGTGACAACCTCAAGACTTGATATAATGCAAGATGTAGGTATAGTCGCAAGATTTCAATCTACTCCAAAACAAACGCATGTTGAAGCATTAAAGAGAATTTTCAGATATTTGAAAGGGAATTTGGATCATGGATTGTGGTATCCATATAGTAGTGAACTGAAACTATAAGCATACACAAATGCGGACTGCGCAGGATGCATTGACGATAGAAAAAGTAAAAGTGGAGCCACCTTTTTCTTAGGGAAGTGCTTAGTTTCCTAGTTAAGCAAGAAACAATCCTCAATATCCTTGTGAACCATAGAAACAAAGTACATTTTTGCAACAACATTTTATGCTCAAGTATTATGGATGAGGAAAACCCTGAAAGATGTCCAAGTAGAATATGACCAGTCCATATCATTTTTCTGCGACAATACAAGCACAATCAGTATCTCAAAGAATCTGGTAATGCACTAAAAAACCAAGCACATTCCTATTAAATATCATTTTGTAAGGGAACAAGTTGCTTAAAATGTAGTTAGGTTTGAATACGTAGATACAAAGGAATAAGTTTCATATATATTTACAAAGTCGCTTCCTAGAGAAACCTTTGATCATCTAAGAGGGAAACTAGGAATAATATTTTCCTCACAAATTGAGGAAAGGTAAGTCAACTGCATGCTTTTGATACGACCTAACGCACTGAAAGCAGTGAGTATAAATTCAGGGGAAGTAAGAAAAGAAGAGAGTCCCTTTTCCATTGATGTCAAAGGGAAAAGAAAGAGAAAAATGAAGACCCAATGACAAGGGAAGCAATGACAGAATGAAGAATCCTTTGACGCAGAGAGCCTGAACTCACCTTCCGAGGGAGTTTGTGACAGGTGTTACCATTCGAAGTGGGGTTAACATCAATGCCAAAGGGGGAGATTGTTGAACATGTATTCTCATTGATGTCAAAGATTCAAATGTCAAAGGATCAAATAAGATGTCAAAGACTTAAGATTGAGGTCGAAGATGATTAAGGAGCATGAATACTTCCTTACACAACAAAACCAGCTTGAAAAAGTATATATAAGAATGTGGAAGTCACATGAGCAAAGATCCCACCATGACATTGGCTGCAAGTGAGAATATAACACTACATAAAGAAGCACATTGAAAATGGTAGATATTTGTAAATACCATTCATGAGACTTATGATTAAAGAACAATGAAGCATAAACGTGTGTGTAACAATCCCACAAAGAGAATGATATGGGGTATAAATACCTACGTAGAAAAATATGGGCTATGAACCTATGTGTAAAAGCCCCATAAGGAAGTTAGAATATGTGTGTCATACACCACACAAAGATGAATTACAATAAGTGGCATGTCGATGCAGACCTTAACTTGTGGAAAACACAAACTAGTGGGGCGTCATCCAAGGATAAGGAACTTCACCAAGTGGACACATCTCTTGAATTAAAAAGACTATAAATAAGCAAGAGATGGATGTGGTGAAGTAAGCTTGTGAAGTATGAAGATCTGAGATAACTAATTAGAAAATCTTTAGATTTCTTTGGGGTATTAACCGCTCATTGATCGTAGTAAGCATCTTTATGTAGCAAAGCCGATGTGCGCAAATCAGTAAGCAATGAACAACAAATAAGTGTGTTAGATGAAGAGAATACTCATATTATGGATGTGTGATGTTCTTTCTCAATAAAAGACGCTGACCATAGAATAGCAGAAGTGATTGAGCTGGAAACTCTATTCAGTATTCAGCTGCAGAACGCATACCAGCCAAAAAGACACAAATCGCAATAATTTTCACACATCCTGTTTTTGGAAACTATTTTTTCAAATGCAGATGTTCAGACAAAAATACTCAAATTCAGATCGAAGAAGTTACATCAATTGCATATTGTGAAGACATTCACAATGATAAGATATTGTTTGTATTTGCATATTTTCAATACAATCTTATCTCATGTCAAAGAGGTTGGATGGGGCAAGGAGCAGGGGATTGTAGCCTCCTTCCATTCAGTGCTAGAGAATATAATAAGGGTGTTGTAGCATCATTTATGTTGGTGTAGATAAAACTCATGGGGGTGGAGCCTCTTTCTAGTTGGTGTTGGAGAACACAATCGAAAGTTAGTGATTCCACAACCGGAGAGCACAGTTGTCCATAAGTTAGATATTGAAGCCACAAGTCGCAATTTTGCATAGTTAGACAAATATATGTTCAGGTCAATGCCTGAAGTTCATGAGTATGTGCTCACACAGATTGAAGTTGTTGTAGGTTGATGCCAAAATCTCACATATTGCATTTAGGGATCAGGTCAACACCTTAAGTCAGTGGGTTCTCATGTTTGGAGATTGCATTCTCCCACTAATGTAATTATCATTACATATATATTTATAGATATACAATTATTTCTCATATATTTGTGCGTTGTTGTATTTGTTATTGTGTTGTGAAGAGTTTTTAAATTGGTGAAAAAATATCATAGATCAATAATATACATATCTGTGCTAATTATTGATTCAACCACCCCGGTAATAAGATAAATGCCAACCATTTTTGAATCTTCAAATATTTCCTCTTTTTCTAATGGGGAATCATCAATATAAATAATTGTATCTTTCTTCAATGAAGGATAAAAAATAGACTTTGCATTTAGCCTAAATTTATTAGTTGGTATGGTATATATGGGGCTTTCTAAGTAGATACACCTGCTACAATTTTTTTTGTCTACTTTTGAATCCCCTTTGGACTTTTCTTGCTTGACTGATTGCTTGAAGGTTCTGTCGCTTCTATGTTTGCAAGCTAGAAACATGTTCCAATCTAGTTTTCTTAATTATTGGTTCAGGGACTATCATTTCCCTTTTCCTTTGGTGAATATAAACATGTTGGATACGAGATCCTACTCTCTCTTATTTAAGGGAAAACTATAACTTTCTTTTGGAAGTACTTTCTCCTTAAGATTCAACTTTTCTCTTACTTTTTCTATTTTTTCTAGTGACAACTTCAATTTCCTATTGTGCATTTGAATCAGCTCCTCCTATGCTTTTGGGTTTCCTAGGAGTTCTTGACCTTCTAGGGGAGTAATTGTCTCTGTCTCCTAAGATAACCTCAATTTCAAAACCATACCAAAATAAAAAGTGGTTCCATGATATTTCAGTTTTGTTTAATTCCTCCATTATCAACAATTTGATCAAATCTCAGTGAAATGCAATGTGTTGTGTACTTTTTGGGTGAGCTCAGAATTTAGTTGATATTTTCATGCGACTCTTTATCAACAATTTGATCAAATATTGGTGAAATACAATGTGTTGTGTACTTTTTGGGTGAGCTCAGACTTTAGTGGATATTTTCGTGAGACTCCTCAACAGAAAATAAGGAAGATTCATTCTAGCATCTCCACTAAGGTGTAACAAAAATCTTATATGATATAGGAAAACCATTTATCATCTACCTTCACCAATGATGTATTGTTGAACCATCTTCAACTACTCACTCCAATCTTCCAGCTCCTAGGAATGTCTATTCTCAATCTGGGGCTATGAAATTCTTCTTTGAGGAACAAATTGTAGTTAGCTACTGTGATATCTTTATTCTTAAACCAATTCTCCCCATCCACAGGTAGTTTTCTAGTTGTTGCTATTGATGCTTCTGTTAATTGGATGGTTAAATCTCCTATTTCTTCCTAATGACCAACTATTTAACAAAGGATCGAGAAACTCCTTCATGGTGTCCTTGTAACCTTTAACAAAAGAAACAATGCCCCACATCTCTAAATTTTCTTTCAAACTCTAGGTAAGCCTCAAGAAGTTATTTTCCCTTAGGTTCATAACGAACTACATCGCATCCTTTGCACAAAGACATACTTATGTGGTTTGAAAATAATGTATACTTGATGCAGAATTGCTATTTTGAAACCCTTGCTATCATGAAGAATTTAAATAGAAGTCGAAAGAGATCGTGCTCAAAACAAAAAGAAACACAACACACACTTCATAATTTTAAGTTATATGAAACTATGCATCCAAATCACATTCGAAATATGGTAATCATGAGAGATACAAGGCGGTGCATGCAGAAATGACTTGCCATATAGTGATATGATATAACTATAACACACTGACCAAATTTGTGATAATCAGTCATTTCTTGTTCTTTACCTGCATGATTATGCGAGATTTGGATGGCTTTTGTAGTATGTTTGATTTGATAGGAGGTCGACCTTTTAGGTCATTGTCGTCGACATATTTGAAGTTTGGTTGCACCTTTACAAATTAATAGTTATGTTTTGTTATTGAAACTATCGCAATTCAGTAGTGCACCTTAAATAAAAATTACTTATTTTGCTACCAATTGTCAAAATCCTGAATAATGAGCAAACCATCTTTAACACTGAATTATGTATCTTGTAGAAGGTCATGCTATGTAAGAATGCTCTAGAACAAGACTGTCCAACCTTTTTAAAATTATATGTACCAACAACTTATTGAAACAAATAAATTTCAAACAAAGCATTAATGACACACAATGAACAGATCATGCAATCACTCAAACAAGGTTTGCGGGTGGAGTTTCAGAAGAGGCTGCCAAAAGTAATTTAGGATTAGGGTGTTTAATTTGTGAACCTATTGATCTATAGGAAAATGAGAGCAATTGTGAAGTGGATTATGCAGTGGAATCTCATGAACAATGTACACTGAACAAGACAAATATGATAAGGATTGATCAGTAAATTACAACATTAATCTTCATTAATTCCAGTAGTATACAACAGAGTTACAATATGTAGGATTCAAATCATATGGGGCAGATTCGAATCTACCAACTAATCATGACTGACTGGTTAACTAGGAGTGTCTAAATCACTGCATGGGAGCCACTAGTCTAACTCCTAATGTCTAAATCAGTCTGACAATCAGTTAAACTAGTTAAACCAGTTAAATTGATGAAGTAGGTGGAAAAAGGTGCCACTTCCCCATGCAGCCATGGAAAATGTTGGGGCGCGCGCCTTAACGGTCACTAAATTTGGTAACTCCATGGTTTTTGTGGAAGCTTGTAAGCGGAGTTGTGGATCAAAATAGTCTTAGGGGTGTCGGGGTTGAGTCAAAGCCCTCTTTTTGTAATTATCCATAATTTTCGGGTGTAAGCCCATGATTTTGTAATAGTGCACTTTTATAAATAGGCACTCATGTAAAGATGTCAAGGGTATCTAATGACATGAGGATCATATGATGTAAAGAAGTTAGATCTATTTTTTGGTTTTAAGGTCAAGTCCCAGCTGTGTGCATGGACGACCTCTGCAGTTGTATGCGCAGAGGGTTTTTGTAAGGAAAGGAACTGCAGCTAAGTGCGTAGCTTAGATTTGTAAGAAAGGAATTGCAGCTAAGTGCGCAGCTAGATTTGAAGGAAAGGATCTGTAGCTGAGTGCGCAGATCAGAATTGTTGTTTTGTGAAAAGTTGAATAAAAGCGCAGTTCTGTGGACGTAGCCCCTACCCTGGGGGTGAACCACGTTATATATTGTGTTGTGGTTGTGATTTTATATGGTTTTTGTTTTCTTTTCATGCATTGATAAGTAGATAAATGATAAGTAAGATAACTGCTAAATATTAACTTCGCTGTGAATTCCTAGTTAAGGGTTAAGCAAGAAACTGTTTGTTTATCTGACTGCGAAGCTATATAAGTGAATGTCGAAGGTCTATTTTTGTATGAATAGTTGTTGTTAAGGCTAAGGTACAGTAATATCCCTCTTCTGCTTGCAGAAACCTGATTCTGTGGCACCCCATAGATGTTTCGGGTGAGACTGCAACCTGTTCGTAGGTTGTTTCCGAAAGGGCCAACACTGTGGGTCTTTTTGTTGGTGCGAAGTTAAAGTATAAACCCTTGGGACTGGAAGTGTGACAGTTCTTGCATGAATGATTCAGATGAAGGATTAGAGAATTGGTAGAATAGAATTTATGAACTACATGGACATCGATGTGCAAGAATTACCAAGTCTCTTAGATGGCTTGGCTCACAGACAAGAGTCTTACCTATTTTTGATGGCTTGACAGACCCCAAATATTTTATTTTGCAATTTTCAGAGCAGGTACCAGATTCGCAGAAAATGGAGACTCTAGATTCAGTATTCAGAGCCACAGCTGCTAGATGGTGGAATGGTCATAAAAAGTACATTCATAGTTGGGAAGCTTGTCAAAAGTCCCTTCGCCTAAGATTCATGGATCAACCTCAGGAGGTGCGAAGCAGATTTAATGGTAAGACTAACCCTTAGGAACATTTGGAGAAATGTTATGAAGCATGGAAGCATGTACCTTGTGAAGAATGGGTACATAGGTTTATACACACTCTGGAACCTGTAGCAAAGAACTGGTATGCGGAGGTGGAGCTTCACCATGGTACAGTAAGATGGGATAGTCTTGTTGATATTTTTGTGCTGACATTTTCTATTAATGAGGTTTGCCCTGCTTTAGATGCAGCTATTAGGCTGATCCATACTAAGGTGTTTGATGATAAAGAAATAGCAGAGCACCAACTTGATTGGAAGGAACAAGAAGCTAATGCAGTAGAGTGCTATAACCTCGCAATTGATGAGGATGAAGACCCGTGCAATATTAACATTCCTAAGTCAGAAGGACACTGCGAAGTACATGGGCCAGCAGTCGAAGCACCTGAAGTGACTTAGCCCTTGAAGACAAGGACAGTAAACATTGGATCAGAAGAACAACCCAAGTACGCTACCATTGGAGATTATTGCGATGAAGAAATGGTGAGCAAAGTGACCCAACTTCTCCATGAATATCAGGATTTATTTCCAACGAAGTTCTCCGAAATGAAAGGTATCCTTGGTGATATAGGAGTGATAAAAATCCCTTTGAAACCCGATGCAAAGCCTGTGAAACAGTGCCCTTATAGGCTGAACCCTAAGTATAAAGAAAAAGTCAGGATGGAGCTAGATAACATGCTCGCTACAGGAATCAGTGAGGCTGTCAAAGAAATTCTGTCGTGGTATAAGGATGTGTCGAAGGTCCTTATTGTGCCGAAGCTGAAGTTGGTGGCTGTGCCGAAGAAGGAAGATGTGTCGGAGCTTAAAATTCGACCTTTGCAAGAAATCAAATTTGGCGGCGCTGGTACGTTAACTGCATTAACTGCCCGTAATAATGAGATCCTGGGAAATCTAGCACCATTTCGACAAGATCTCTGTCAGATTTGGTGTCTTCAATGCACAGTTATGGTAGATGGATTCTATAAGAAGACACCCAGACTTGCGAAGTTCGCATTACGCATTGTCTTGAGTTTTACAATTGAGTCCATGTCAGCTGATCGCGAACTTTAGGAACTATTGAGAGAATTTGAACAGACGGGTCTGCATAACCTTATGAGCAATCCACTTGCCTCTGCACCCCACGAAGAAACTCCCCCAGCACCACCTCAACCAATGCAGACACAATCTACCAGGAAGAAATTTAAACCAGAAGTACGCTCTAAGAAGAACGAAGACAGACATAAGCAATCAGGGCAAACATTGGAGGATCCTGAGATGAATCCATCTGGTTCAGCAGAGATCCCACCTGAAGGGGATGAGAACGTTGCCTCGCAGCGTCCACCATATCTTTCGCCTGTTCGACCAGGAGTTCAGCTACCTCGGCGGACAAAGAAGTTCACATTACGCACCCCTTCGTTGCCACCGGGTATGCAGTTGATCGGAACCATGACAGGGAAAATAGACCGGCTTAAGTATGCAGACCATGATACGAATGATCGTGGGAAGTTTCCACAGTTCACACCGGGAACATACCTGCACTTCGTCAAATATTTGGAGACTGGAGCGACATTACTAGAAGTGAAATAGTGGGCTGCTGGCTTGGAGAAAGCTGGCTTATTGAAGATACTAAATGTTCCCCACTTCGGTCGCAGCACAAGGTGACTGTGGTAGTCAAGCAGCTATTGGCATTGGTGCATGATGGGCACCTATGGATAGGAGACAAAAGAATTCCTATTAATGGCGAGCTCATTCATAGGATCACAGGCTTACCAAAGGAAGGGCCTGATCCGGGGATCGAATTTTTTTCAAAACACGAAGATACAAAGCTGGCACAAAGCATGAAGGACCACTTCGACCTGACGAAAGGGAAGCGAGGGTATCAAACCTCGACAATTCAGCACCAAAACATTCGCTTCGCAGCTAAGCTCTTAGCCTGCAAATTGATGAGAAAGTGCAGACCACATGAAGTGTCTGCCCCTATTGTCAGTATTGCTGCGAACTATGCCGAATGCTACGTTTACAAATGGGCAGAGTACATTGCCAAAGAATTCCTAGAAGATGTCCGTGATGCGCAGGAGAAAGGTAGACCCTTTCACTATTCATGGCTGATAGTGCTTATTGCACTGGTAGGATGGAAAGAGCCTACCGAGGCGCAGTTTGTTGATGTGCCACCGAACATGCCTGGCGCAGCATGGTACACATCTATGTGGGTGTCGCAGGATAAAACCTTACAGCAGATGACGAACTATGTGTTCGCCTTTTACTCAATGAGTATCTCATATGAGATTCTGAAGACACCGGGGCTCAGTAATGAGCTATTCTCTCAGTATGATGGAGTGGCCAACTTCAAGGCCGACATGCACAATGTCTTCAACCAGGCCCGTGCAGATAAGAAACATGCATGCTGGAAGTTGCCATACGTGGTGACCAAGGAAGACATCCTTGCAGTAGTTCAGCAATGGCCGGCTGAATGGATGAAGGACGCAGGGACAAAGCTCAACATTCCAGTCCCTCCAGTTACCAATGTGGGTGCAGGCCCTAGTCAGACGCAGCATCAAGACCCACCAGAGGACAGTATAGAACAAAGTGAGTTGCAGCAGAGTGAAGGTGACCAGGGTGGAGATAGCGGAGCTGACGAAGAAGAAGAAGAATCAGTCAAAACCCTCTCAGACCCTAACCGGCCAGATAAGCGCGAGTCTCCAGAGGCAGAAGAAGTGACCAAGCCTCAGTCCAGAAAGAAAACAAAGGCGTCCAAGGACAAAAATATTGTCGAAGAGCTCGATGTGATGATGGAAGAGCTTGATCAGGCCCTGACAAAATCCACAAAAGTATTAACC
This sequence comes from Pseudotsuga menziesii, assembly GCA_001517045.1. NCBI lineage: Eukaryota > Viridiplantae > Streptophyta > Pinopsida > Pinales > Pinaceae > Pseudotsuga > Pseudotsuga menziesii. Next base: position 107,161 of record LPNX010781514.1, on the reverse strand, counting down.
AACAAATGGTCAGATTTTGCAGCTACGCACCTCGATGTGCTCACCGGCGTATCGCAACGAATCTTAGAGCTGAAGGAGTTAGTAGAAAAATCAGCGACTGGCACTGCAGCAAGCAGAGCCCCAGTAAGTGCGCAGCCAGATGCAAGGCAATGGCCAACCAGGGATAATAGAGGACAAGTGCCAAGTGCAGCCCTCATATTAACTGACCACTACTCACAAATGCAGTTGGAAAATACCATGAAGTAGAGTGAGAGGCTCGCAGCGCAGTTTGACGAAGCAGAGCAGAGGAAGAAGGATGCAGAACGTAAGCAGGCTACACTGGTGCGAGTATTGGATGAGGCGTGTCAGAGTCTTCCTGACTTTGACATACAGGCTGAGGAAGAACCAGAGCAAAGAATTGCTAAGCTGAAAGACTATGCACAACAGTCTCGCAGCGAGATTGAAAATATAAAAGCAGAACATGAGGCTCAGATTGCGGAGCTTCAACTTCGTATCACTCTGGAGAGCCCACCAGAGGTCAGGGAGCAACGTCGCAGAGATCTCAGATCTCAGAGCAGCAACAAAGATCTCAGATCTTGTGAGCGGTGCAGCAAAACTACTAGATGAAAGCGTCGACGCCTGGACAAAACTGTAGGAAAATCCTGAAGTAGAAAAGCTGCAAGAAACCATCAAGCAGCGACAGACAGAGCTGGATATAGTGAAAGTGGAAATTAAGACTCTTCCTCCTATGCAGAAAATGCTCAAGGTAAAGCAAAGCAAGGAACTCCAGTAGGAAATTGAGTCATACAGAATGAAAGTGACACTGCTGGAAAATTCTATGCAGCCCCTTGTCAATGAGGCCCTGGAGTTGAGTACTGCTGCGGACAACCAGCTCAAAGTTCTGAAGGAGTATGATGCATTTGCATAGGAAAAGGCCAGCGAAGCATCAGCAGCAGCATTGCAGGAGTTGGTGGAGAAGGAGCAAGCAGCCGACAATATCATGCGTAGCCTCAATAAGCAGTTCACAATCTTCGCCAACAAGATTCTCCCACCGGACAAGCAGCAGAGTGTCTCGGGACGGGACACTGATGAGTCTTAGGAGCCTGTTGGGGCGCGCGCCTTAACGGTCACTAATTTTGGTAACTCCACGGTTTTTGTGGAAGCTTGTAAGCGGAGTTGTGCATCAAAATAGTCTTAGGGGTGTCGGGTTGAGTCAAAGCCCTCTTTTTGTAATTATCCATAATTTTCGGGTGTAAGCCCATGATTTTGTAATAGTGCACTTGTATAAATAGGCACTCATGTAAAGATGTCAAGGGTATCTAATGACACGAGGATCATATGATGCAAAGAATTTAGATCTATTTTTGGGTTTTAAAGTCAAGTCCCAGCTATGTGCGTGGACGACCTCTGTAGCTGTGTGCGCAGAGGGTTTTTGTAAGGAAAAGAACTGTAGCTAAGTGCGCAGCTTAGAGTTGTAAGAAAGGAACTGCAGCTAAGTGTGCAGCTAGACTTGAAGGAAAGGATCTGCAGCTGAGTGCACAGATCAGAACTGTTGTTTTGTGAAAAGTTGAATAAAAGCGCAGTTCTGTGGACGTAGCCCCTACCCTGGGGGTGAACCACGTTATATCTTGTGTTGTGGTTGTGCTTTTATATGGTTTCTGTTTTCTTTTCATGCATTGATAAGTAGATAAATGATAAGTAAGATAACTGCTAAATATTAACTTCACTGTGAATTCTCAGTTAAGGGTTAAGCAAGAAACTATTTGTTTATCTAACTATGAAGCTATATAAGTGAATGTCGAAGCTCTATTTTTGTATGAATAGTTGTTGTTAAGGCTAAATGTACAGTAATATCCCTCTTCTGCTTGCAGAAACTTGATTCTGCGGCACCCCATAGCTGTTTCGGGTGAGACTGCAACCTGTTCACAGGTTGTTGCCGAAAGGGCCAACACTGTGGGTCTTTTTGTTGGTGCGAAGTTAAAGTATAAACCTCGGGTCTTCCCGATAGCCCAACAGAAAACTGGTACTAGACTAACTGAGAGTGATCTAACTGAAAATAACTAGAGGTTGACTTAGCATAACTACCTACTTACCACAACCAACTGATGGAGGTTGCTGGTGGCACTCAGAGTGGGCTCCTAAAATGTAGGGATTGGTCTCGAAGGTACATTAACTCATGCATGAACATGCGATAAGTGGTAGTTAACCTCTATATGTGTTCCCCACACTCTAGTGGTTGGTACTGGTGGCACCAATGGCACCATTGGCACCAATATCATGGTGGCACCACACTCAAGTAAATAACTCCTAAGTTAGGCAAGATGATCTAATAGACTATATATGGACAAGGGAGGATTATATAATCCTAACATATGGGAATGAAAAAATTTGGATAGCAAGTTTAGTTGCTAACACTACCTACATATTCTGCATTTATGGGGGCAACCTTATTTTGGAAGTCATTAAGGCAGTTCCTTTGTAGAGTGATAATCATTTGGGATTGGTAACAAAAAGCCAACAAGTTTAAATATCATTTATACATTTCTCCATGGAATGTAAGGGAAATGATTAGAACCAATGAGCGAACTAGTGTCTATATAGATCTGAGTCATGGATAGGAAGTATTAGTTTTGATTTAGTTGGCCACTAGAAGATATCCTAAAGGCCTCCATTGTCTACCAATATGCTTGATTGTTGAATACTATGCTTTGACTACAAATAAACAAAAAATTCTAAACAAAGGGTAGTTGGATGATTCAAGTCTTTAACACCATGCCATATTTTTCTACAGCATACTTGCAGTGATATTTGTTGTGAACTCTACTATATTTCATGCTAAGGAAACATAAAAGTTGTGTTTCACCTAGTTACTTACAAGTTAAACAGTGCATCCCTGAGAATGTGGATTTTTGGAAAATCCTCTCGATTATGCTTCAATTCAAGTTCAAAATATTGATGAATTGATATAGTTAAATTCTTGTCATTCTCCAATTTTAAATCAACTTGAATCTACATCTATGAAGAGTATTATCCAATGGCTCACAGGTTGTTGCTCACACTGCAAGATGCCTCCTCTCACAGGTTGTTGCTCATGACATTGGTTGATGCTCACAATATTGGTTGCTCCATACAAGTCTGAACTATGGTTGTTGGCAGCTGCTCCAGGCGCCTCGCTCATACTTAGCTCAAGCCAAATGCACAACTATTTCCCACCCATCACACTCATAGTGCTACTCTCCCACACAAAACCTAATCAAACCACAACAAGAAGGAAAACCAAATCAAACTTAGAAATGTGAATGATTCATGAGAAGGGGGGGTGGGTTATTTATATAGATTAATTTTAGGTTATGGGCTCAACTAGTTTGGGTAGGAGAGATTAGTGTGTTTGGCACCCAAATTGAAGGAAAAGCATAGCAAATTTGGGGCCCATGAGCTTGGGAATGCATGGATTTTCCCGTTGGATGAAGAACATATGGAAGTTCCGCTCTAGGTAAGGAACACGTGGGAGATCCCAGTGAAGGAAACGCCTAAAGACACACCCCAATGAGGCAAAAGTTCCCATCAAGTTACCAAGTTGACGAAATTGTTCATAATAAATTTGGAACATTTTGCTCCCATTCCCAAGCTCCCTAGAATGATGGAGCGTTCAAAATGAGTTTCCTAAACACTAGAAACAATTCATGCGCAATAGAGCTTTTCAATTATTGTTTTCAACTACACCCATACATGGTTAATTAGCACCTTAGTTAATCAATGGCCATACAAAGGAACAAGCAATCTACAATGAAATTGGAGGTCGTATGCCATAAACCGTCAAGTACCGTAGTCAACTATGCCCATACCTTTTTAATCGATACACATAGAGCGGAAAAAATAGTCTTCTTAGAAAAGGGAAGCTATATGCCATCAATTTTCAACCACCATTATGACCTACGCTTATCTTTGGTTAAATAATGACCATATCGATGCCTATGCTAACAACTCTCGGAATGAAACTCATGGAGGCAATAAAGTGCATGGGGTATTGAACTCATGGAGTAGTTATCAGTGTGATATTGCCCAGCCCGGGATACAAGTGCCTTTGGAACAGACATTCGAGAGAGATATCCTGGCAATTATAGATGAGTGCCTTACTATTGAACTTAACATCCCTCGTGAAAGCATTCCGGTTGTTTCTCAGAAGCAAAACAAACCGCAGGAGATTGTAGGTGTGAGGGATGTAGTGAAACCCTGGAAGCCTAAAAAAAGAGGCCCGAGGATGGTTTTGGGGGACGATATTGGGTTAGATGCTGTGGCCAAGATGTCTTTGTCGGCATTAGTTGGAAATTTCACTTACTGGTCGTGTTCCAGTCGCGAAGTTGAGACCTTTGTACAGGAACAATGGTATCCTTTGCTTCTACACATGCCAGAGGTATTTAAATTATCTAGGGGGTGGTACTGCTTTCTGTTTAAGAGCTTGGAGGATTCGGAATCTATATTATCCAAATCCTGGTTACGTGGTAAGGGCAGCTTGATGCTAAAGAGGTGGTGTCACCTTTTCAACCCCGAGAAGGAGGTCCTGATTATTCGACATCTATGGGTCTATATTTTGAATTGCCCCCTCTTCCTGTGGAATTTGGAAGCATTTACTGCTATAGGAAATCATTTGGGGCGCTTTTTACATGTGGAGCCGTCCCTATTAGGGGGTCTGGATCGTAGAATTGGTAAGATATTAGTGGAAATTGATATCTCTCAAGGACTTGTGGATGTTTTAACCATTGAATGGAGGGGGGCTGTTTATGAAATTGAGTTGGATTACTGGGGACTACCGTTTCGATGCTCGACATGCAATAAGGTGGGTCACCTTAAAGCACATTGCTTTGGTCGTCCTATAAAATAGCTCGATTGCCCAGGACTTTTATCTAATCCTACATCTATTGAAGAGTCGCCTGAGATGAACAAGCCGAATGTGGATGCATTGGCTATTGACCTGACCACTCTCTCTATTCCAGACATTTCACTGATTGGTAAGTTACAATTGTACTCTCCATCTCTTGTAGCGTCATTAACTCTGGAGGAGTTTTTAAAATTGAAAGTATCGCTGCTCAATGATAGGTATATTTTGAAGTCTGGTTTATATAAGGAAGGTCTTGCTTCTTTAAAGGATACCCCTGGGGTGGTGGAGGGGGAAGATCCACTGGCCACAAATCCATCGACTTCCTTGGTAAATTAGTCTATCCCTAGGGTATTCGTTGACCCTTTACCAAATACTTCTTCTGGGGATTCCTGTACTTCGGTGGGGAGGGAGGAGTTACTTGAGGGTATATATGCGTCTCCTCAGGGGTTTTTGGGGCCTTTTGCCCAGCCTGTTGAGTCTGAATCTATTACTGATGTGATCCCTTCCTATAGAGATATTCTCCAGAAATCCACACTTCCTGTTTACACGGGTGGCATAATCAATATTGGAAAACCATCTACTGAGGTTTTATCATCCCTAGGGACAATGGGTGAACAGTCCAGTGATCCCAAAGGAAGTATTCGCGGGGGTTTGGACCCTGAATTCTCGCCTCTGAAGACAAGAAATGCCAGAAAACTGAAGGGGTTGTTTTCTGATTCTCCACAATTGACTACTCCTACTACACTTGTCCCTCGGGCCCTTAGAGCACAGAAGGCCCTGGCTCGGGGTTTAACATGATTATTCTCTCTATGAATATTCGAGGGGTAGGGGGTGCCCAAAAATTGATAGCCCTCCATAGAGTGTGTGAGAATGTTCGACCAGATATTTTATTGATTCAGGAGACGATGGTGTCTTCTGAAAAGGCGATTGAAGTATTTTCAAAGGTGGTGGGGAGTTGGCATATGAGCGCTGTGGATGTCATTGGTCTTTCGGGGGGTTTGCTGTCAGCGTGGAATCCTAAAAACGCTAATTTTGACGTTTACAAATCTGTTGCAGGTATTATTTTGCAGGGTAGGCACTTAAATGGTGTCCAGGAGATAAAAATACTAAATTGTTATGGGCCATATAATAACAGAATTCCTTTTTGGAATCTTATTCGAGCTGGTGGTTTATTGAAGGAAAAAGGATTAATCATCGGTGGTGATCTTAATTTTACAATATCTGCTAATGAAACTTGGGGAAGTATTCGACAGGATCCAGATGCTGACTTTTTTTACAATCTGTTTCGGGATGAAGGTCTGTTAGATGTGGAGCCATCTGTCATTCGACCTACTTGGCAAAATGGTCGGGGCGGCTCGGCAGGAATTGGCAAGCGATTAGATAGATTCTTTGTGGCTGTGGATTTACTGGAGCGGGTTCATTCTTACAGATCGTGGGTTGTACAGACAAAGATATCTGATCATTTCCCTATTGTATTCCAGTGGGAAATGGAAGGTGAACATATCCTTTATCCATTTAAATTTAATGCGACTTGGCTGGCTATGGTTAATTTTGACCAGTTTGTGAGATCGACGTGGCGGACTATGGTGGTGGATGATGATCTTTCTCCTATGCGGATATTGGTTTAGAAACTTAGGATCCTCAAAGCTGCGGTGAAGAATTGGGAAAAGATTCAAAAGGCTCGTGATTCGGAGGAGTTAGTAACTATCGAATTTGATATTGCTAAAATTTTGATAGACTTTCCGGCGGGTATATGTGATGAGGAGGTCAGTGTTCAGCTGAAATGCCTTTCTGAGTCACAGATATCCATACTGAAGAGGAAAGAGGAGACGACACACCAGAAAAGTAGACTAAAATGGAATGAGAGTGGTGACAGTAACACCAAATTTTATCATCAGTTTGCCAATGCTCGAAGGATTCATAACCATATCTGGGATTTACAAGCGGAAGATGGATCTATTATTTGCAAACAGGGAGATCTTGAAATAGAAGCATTTACATACTTCAATTCTGTTTATAAGAAACAGGAAAACCTGTGTATTGTTGCACAAATGGAACTTATTATGAAGTACCCGCGGATGTTTGGGGAACAGGATGGTGAGAGGCTCTTTGTACCTGTCACATTGAAAGAAATACATTCCACTCTGAAAGAATTTGAACTCTCAAAGAGTCCTGGGCCCGATGGATGGACCGTAGAATTTTTCCTTCATTTTTTTGATTTGGTGGGACCCGGTCTTTTAGCTATGGTGGAGGAATCTCGGATTCATGGCAAAGTATGTGGCTCATTGAACTCTACATTTGTGGAATTAATACCCAAATCGGATAAGCCTTCCTCATTTGCGGGATATAGGCCAATCTCTCTATGCAATCTTATATATAAGATTATAACTAAAATCATTGCCACTCGTCTGAAGATGGGGTTGTCCATGGGTATTTCTGATGAACAGTTCGGTTTCCTTGAAAACCGCCAAATAACGGATGCCATTGCCATTGCACAAGAAACTATACACAGCATTAAGATAAAGAATAAGAAAGCTTTGGTATTGAAGTTGGATCTCATTAAAGCTTATGATCGGGTAGACTGGGGTTTTATCCGATTGGTACTTCTGCAGATTGGTTTACCCTTGCACACTACTAATTGGATTATGGGATGCGTGAGTTCAGCAAATTTTTCTATTCTAGTCAATGGAAATCCCACTTCTTTTTTCTCGGCATCCAGGGGCCTGCGATAGGGATGCCCGATGTCGCCGTTATTATTTCTGCTTATTGCAGAAGGTTTCAGCAGGATGATAAAGGAATTAGCAGAGCATGGTGATATTGTGGGTATCGAGGTGGCAGGAAGAATTTTTATAACTCATCTGTTATTTGTGGACGACCTCGAGAATGGCAGGCTATCAAAGTTTCTCTTGATATTTTCTGTGATGCTTCGGGTATGAGCATTAGTCCGGACAAATCTCAATTTTATCATACAAAGTGGGAACCTGATGAGTTGGAGGTACTACACCAACCCTTTTCATTTGATATTCTGCCTCTTGAACATGGGTTCAGATACCTGGGATTTTTTCTGAAGCCCAATGATTATAAGATCAGGGACTGGATTTGGCTGGTTAAGAGGATTGAGACTCGCATTGGTATTTGGGGACATCGTTTCTTATCTATTGGAGGTAGACTCATTTTGACTAAATCTGTCCTGGAAAGCATTCGTGTATATTGGTTCTCCCTTACTTGGATTCCGAGAGCTATTCAAAAACAGATTCAGAGCAGATTGACGAGATTCATATGGTCTGGTTGTAATGATAAGCCTTCTATATGCTTGGCAAGATGGGATTTATTGGCAAAGCCTAAAGAATGTGGAGGATGGGGGCTAAAGGACATAGGTGACTTTGGAAGAGCACTAAATGCTAAAAACTTGTGGCGTTGCTTATTCGTACCATGCCTGTGGCATCGGGTGATCTATGCCAAATACATACGGGGATGGGCTATAGGTGAATGGATCAGATTAGTTGAGTATGACATGAGGAACATCTCTAATGTATGGAGGGCACTACTGAAGGCGATGCCTATATTGAAACAGTGGATGGCGTGGCGACCGGGTGATGGGTGGAGCATTAGGGTGGGAAGAGACCATATTGTGGGAATGGCTGGATCTTTCAGACTTTCGGATCCACTTTTGACTCATTTGCTTGATAAAAGAGTATATTATTTGGCTCAGGCAGCAAATAATTATGATGGTGACAGCTTCACGCGATGGGCGGATGCTCAGGAATTAAATCTTACTGGAACTCTGGCTACAGAATGGAATGATTATACTTACAACTTAGGAACTCCGGTTTAAGTCTGAACCATTGCAAAGATTCTCTGTTCTGGAGTAAGAATGTGAAAACTGGAACTATCTCTGCGGCACTGGCATATAAATCTACTGTTTCTACCACATTCTCGGAATGTATTCCTATGTGGTTTAAGGAGGTTTGGCGTTGGAAACTTCCTCTAAAGACGGTGATATTCTCCTGGTTATTGTTGGCTGAAAGTATTCTGACTTGGAATATGCTCCAGAGAAAAGACTTCGAGGGTCCTGGAATTTGCTCGTTATGCCACGATGCTGAGGAAAGTATCACTCATACGATGATTAACTGCTCATTTTATGTACAGGTTTGGCATCATATTGGTCATTTATATGAAACAGATCTTATTTGGCATGGATTAAATATTACCCAGGCTTTCAGAAATTGGATTACAGGTGATAGTAAGCTGAGGACTATTCCATTTCACGTGTGTAGATTTATCTGGCTGGCAAGAAACTCCTTTATTTCCAGGAATGTAAAATCTACTCCGCTTCAGATTGTCAATAAGGTACATAACATATGGAATGAGGGACCCAAGCAGTCCAGGATGCAAAAGTATCGTTTTATTCAGCAACCAACTTTTCAACCTAACTTGTCTTTAGGATACTTTGATGGGGCCTCTCAAGATGGTGGTACCAAGTGTGGAGTAGGGGCTATACTCATATCGCCTCTTTTGGGCAGATTTAACATTAAGTGGAACTGTGGATTTGGCACCAACACACGGTCTGAGTTACTTGCATTGTGGAGTATTCTTCACTTTGCTAGATCTTTGGGCATAGATGCAATTCAAATAGCTGGTGACTCCAGGGTTATTGTAGAATGGTTTAAATGAATTTTACATTTGGAATTTGTTCTCCTTACCTATTGGATTGATCGTATTTTGCAGCTGAAAAGTCAATTCTCGATGATGAGCATCCAGCATGTATATAGGGAGATCAATTATGATGCTGATCTCTTATCTAAGCAGGCATTAGCGGGGCCGGTTGGACATTTTTTGGTGGCCCATGGGGAGGGACGCGATCCATCTGCTTTTACTTTTTTTGGTTCTTATTAGTTTTTTTGGCTTATCTGTATGAACGCATAAGATCGTTATATCTTATGGTTCATTTTGGGTTATCATATCTGTGGTGTATTATGTAATGGTAATTACATAATTAGCCATGGTAGATACTTGATGGGTTGTAATATATGTAATATTGATAAACGACATACTGGAAACAGGGTGTTATGGGTAGAAGTCAGAAACTTTCTAGTAAGTAGATGTGAGTACAGTTATGGACAAGTGTTGTCAAGTCGTCCTTATGTAATTTTCTGGTGATACCTATATTATATATCAAATATATAAGATCTTTTTTTATGAAAAAAAAAAAAACTCTCGGAATGAAACTATTTCTCTCTTCAATCAATGCACAAGGAAGATACTTGAGAAAGAACCAAGGCAAAGCCAGAAAAAAAGTAGTTGTAATAAATCAATGCCAATCAATAATAAAATAGTATTTAAATAGGCATTTTTTTAAATATTATTATTATACGATCGAACCGTAAATACAGTAATTACAGGGTACTGAATATTGTAACTAGAGATAGAACTCTATATCCCTCTCCACTTCATTCATGATCCTCAATAAGATAATGAGGACATAAAATTCCAATATATTCAACTTTATTTTTTTTTTATAGACTGAAGCATACATTTCACCAATAACCGAAAAAAAAGTAAACTAAAAGTTTGTCATTAATCTTAATAATGGAGAACAAATCACTTAAAATTTGTCATTAATCCTACTAATGGAGAACAAATCGCGAATCATTTGAATTTAGTGTGAATTTGTTTTAGAAAACGTTTATATTAAATAAGCAAATAATGCCATGAACATGAAATACGGTTTAAAAAATCACGGAATTTTCAAATCCCGTGAGAGCAATGTCAGAATTTAGAAAGTGAAGATGCCTAGGGTTTTTGAGCTGCGTAGTTTTAGTGTAATAGATAATAGAAATTTCAGATTTCGCTCCAAAAAATCACTAGATTTGTAAAAATCTTGACAAACCTTCCCAAAATTCACTAGATTTGTAATAATCTTGACAAACCTTCCCAAAGAATGGGTAAGCAATTTGCTAAAATGGTTAGTTATTTTTTCAAATAGTCATTAGTTTTTATTAATAGGCTTGTAAAAAAATGTGTGTAGACAAGTGACCTGGATTAGGTAGTTATTATTATATATGTTATAATGAAAGTTGAAACTTTCTCATTTAATTGAAGAGTATGTGGGCGAATTTGATTTTAATGGACGACTTTGTTTTCATTCAATTTTTTTATTTCATATATTGGTCTAGTCTTGTTTCAATATAGGGTTGAGCTCTTCTTTTTAATGCCTTGCCTTTGTGTCCTTTCAAAAGATAAATCAGTTTTGAAGTTAGAAAGTGCAACTCTGAGAGAAAGGTAGATATCCATTTGAAAGTGCTCTCGTCTAGCTATAGACACGGAGCTACTAATTTTGGTAAGATGTTATTTTCAATTATTTTATAAATTTGATAATAATCTAAAAACAAGTTTTAATAAAACTATGCTTTTTAGTAAATATAAAATTGTTTTTGTTATTTTATTATTCTTGTAGTCTTAATAATTTGTTGAAACAATTACTTTTACTTATTTGCAAAAACAAAATTTAAACAAGTTTGAAGTTGAAAGTGATTTCTTTTTATCCATTTATAGTCAAGAGAAAATGAATGAATGAATGGAAAAATATATCACAACATTAACTCCAAATTAGTAAAACTTGTGTCCAAAAAATAGTTTTTACTAGAACAATTTGTATATATTCAAATTATTATGTCAAATTATATAAGTTCATATTTAAAAAAAAAAAAAAATTAAAATAAAATGAATTACCTATATTAGAAAACGAAATGCTTATGAATGTAGCAAAACAAAATAAATTTACTTTATCAAATTATCATCAAAATGCATCAACAATAATAGTTGAGAAAATGAGAGACATCATAGTACAATCTAGATTGCAATGTGTTTTTTTTAATTAATTGTCTCTACAAAGGGCAGATTATATTTATCTAATAGTTAAGGAAAGGAGAGACATAACAGTATAATCTAGATTGCAATGTGTTTTTTTAATTAATTGTCTCTACAAAGGGCATATTATATTTATTTAGTCGTCTTTGTCAAGTTCTTTCGGAATAAAATGCCACAATTTCAATTACACCATTGATGCAACATGTTAACCTTGAAAATTTTGGTATGTTGCATTACATGTGGCCTAACAGTATGTCAGTAACCTTTGGAAATGATTCTAGGTTCCACTTTTTTTTTTCCAAAGTGTATCACCTAGTGAACTTGCAGATACATAATGCTAGCACATGTTACTATTGAGTTGTTTGTGTCATTGTTAGTAGGTTGTTTTGCTTTACCCTCGATTTTCATACTACATGATCAACCAAAATCATGGGTAAGTGAGTCTATTACTAGCTTTTAATTGAAAATTAATTTCCTTAATAAAAACATATCTTTTAATTGAAAATTAATTTCCTTAATAAAAAAAACATATCTTTTAATTGAAAATTAAAATGTCATGTAATTTCGATTACATCATTGACACAACATGTTAACCTTGCAAAATTTTGTATGTTGCATTATATGTGGCCTAACATTAACTTTCAAAAATGATTCTACTTTTGAGGTGTTAATGTTAGTAGGTTGTTTTGTTCCACCTTCAATTTTCAAAGAACGTGATCAACTAAAAACATAATTAATGAGTCTACTGTTATCTTTTAATTGAAAATTAAACTCTTCAATAAAAATATTTCTTTTACTTGAAAATTAAATTTCACAACATTATTATTAAAAGATATTTTTTTAATAAAACTTCATTATTTTTTCAAAAGGTCGGGACCTATTTTGCATTTGCAAACATATTTGACATGTTTATACATAATTAACACAAGCCGTAGATTTGAGTTTGGTTATTTACATTACACGTCATAAATTTTAATACATGTAACTTAGCTTATACCAATTTCATTATATACTATATACATGGAAGAATGACATGTGTTATTTGTGTTCATTAATGAATGAATTAAAGAATTAGGTAAAAGTTGAATTTACAATGAACAACTCATTCAAATTTTCAAACCCGAGTTTTTATGGACAAGTGCAAAATGCAAATTTTCAAACCCAAGTTTTTCTAGACAAGCGCGAAATGCAAGCAGAAAGGATGTATATATTTACGACCCACTAGAATAACAAACCTCTATCAATGCATTTTATTTTTCCTGGATTTTCAGGGTTTGATCTCGTGACCTTGTTGATACTTTGCTCACCTTCTGCATGGCCAAAAAAATAAAGAAACACAATTTATTCCTCTTCAAACTCTTTATAGATCCCTTTGGCTATTTTTTCCTAAGGTTCTTCCTTAACAAACTCTTTCCCTTAGTGTAAAGAAAATTTTATTGAAGAAATCATTGCCCTATGCCATTCCCTCATCTGTGCAGCAATAAATCCCTTGGTACAATGCATTTTTCTAGCATTTGCTTGGATGTTTTCTTTACTCAGTAGATGGATGATGGCATCATGTGGATTGAAGGTGTTGTTGTCTAGTTTCTGATGTCGAAAACTGTGACAATCGACTCTTTTAGTGACTATGTAACTGTCTAACCGAGTAACTAAGTTTATATAGTTATGAGTAACCATGTGAGAAATGTATTTATTTCTTGCATTCTCATAGAGAAGGATTGAGTGAGTTGAGAGCTATTGCAATCTTCATTTTCTAAATGATAAGAAGACCAATACCATTGCTAAGTGGATGTTTCCCTCTAGAGGGTTTTACCACTTAAATTCTCTGTGTACATTTATGTATGTGTCTTTATCTACTTTCCTGTTTTAATTGCTTCTGCTGCATATTAATGTTATGTGGTTATTTGTTTCAACAAGTCACTATCAGAGCCACAGTGAGAAGAAAGAAGGCACATTGCAGAACCAGGCACTGAAAGTCGAAGTTTCCTGAACACTGAAGTACGGTTATGAAGGTGAAATCGCGGGCTCATTGAAGTGATAGTCCATTGTTCCAAAAGGTTATCCCCAGGTCTGCCAACGGAAATCCATGGTTGTAGGAGGATATTCGCCGGTCTATAGAGCAAGAAATCACAGTTTGGTTGTTTGGGTGCAAAAAGAGACTTACTTGCAGACATAAAATCCAAAGTAACTTGCTCACTGCTTGATAAAAAAATTTATTGTTTGGTGTGGTTCTATGAAAGAATGGCAAAAATGAAAAGTGTTAAATTTGAAATTGAGAAGTTTAATGGGAGAAATAATTTCGAGTCATGGAAGGTCAAGATGCGAGATATGCTCGTGCATCAAGGAGTGGCAAGGGTATTGGCAAGGAAGACAAAGAAACCCTTGGATATGTCAAATGAATACTGGGAGGAGGAGATGGATGATAGAGCTCTCAGTGCTATTCGTCTGTGCTTGGTCGACAAATTTTTATTTAAATTGTGTCTGAAATTACAGCAGTGGGTCTTTGTACAAAGTTGGAAAGCCTGTATTTGACTAAATATTTGACTAATAAAATCCTCGTGAAGTGGTAGTTATTTACCTTGCGGATGAAAGAAGGTACAAAAATTTCAGATCATTTAAATGCATTCAATACTCTTATTTGTCAGTTGGCTAGCATGGATGATAAAATTCAATCTGAAGACAAGGTGATTTTATTGTTGTGCTCTCTACCTGAGTCTTGGGCACATTTTGTAACCTCTATTTGTTTAAGTTCTACTAAGTCTATTACCTTTGATGATGTTGTGGGAGCCTTGATTTGTGAGGAAACTCGAAAGAAGTCTAGTCTTGAAACCTCGTCATCAGAAGTAATGGTGCCCAGAGGAAGAACCCGTTAAAGAGATCAACATTCAAGGGGAATATCAAGGTCAAAGTCAAAGGGAAAAAAGAGTAAACTGAAGTGTTGGTTTTGCAATAAAGCAGGGCACCTTAAGAAAGATTGTTGGAAACGGAAGCAAGCTTCTGAGGAGGAGGACTCTACAAAGGAGGAAAACATAGCCGAGAAGGATTCATGTATTGCAGACTAAAATATTTACAAGTATTGCAGACTAAAATTCCCAACGATCAAGGAGGTTGCAGGCCTCTCATGGCTACAAAGACTCACAACGTGGCCAGTAGGGAGGAAAACCCTTGGACCAAAATGCAAAGGAGTAGGGTTACAACATTATAGGCCAACCAACTAATGGAGGAGGCCTTGTCCACGTGCCCTTCCAAAAATCTCAACAAGTGTTGGTCGAGTTCTAATGTCAACGCTGCACAAATGATTTTAAAACTTATCATTGCCAATACCTTTTAACGTATGTTTGCCAATAATAAAATCATGCCATCAATTATAATAAACTAGTTCATATGATTGCTAATAATATCAATCATTCCATCGAATATATTATGCCTTGGAACTAGTATAGTATCAGATCAAAAACTTATAAGGTTTGTTGCCATCGTTTCGACTACATTATAGTATTTGTTAGGTAGGTAACACTACCTTAGGTTATAAGTTAGGATAATTATTATAGCTTAATACTGTTAGGTTATAAATCAACATAGTATTATAACATTGAAATAATAATTGTATCATGGTTATAAACTAAATACTATGAACACAACTTGTCTACTAGATGTTCCAAGAAGATATTCATACTTGCAAACAAATCAAACAAGTTTGGTATTGTTTTAGAACTAGTAAAAGAAAATAGGGTATAGATATGATTTTAGTTATGACTTTTTATAAACTGGAAAAGCCTTAAACTTCTCCACATAAAATCTTGATGCTGATAAATGAGGGAGTCTTCAAGAAGACCAAAGACTAACTTTATTTAAAGAGTTTCTCATAAGAAGCTAATCACTCATTGTAAACTTTACAATCGAAAAACATAACAACATGTTCATACATAAAGAGAAGTACAATTGAGTATTGAAGTAAAAATAGCAGCAAGATCACTAATCAGTCGAAGTAAATATGTACCAAGACCATGAGCTCGATGCTCACTATGGAAATATATAAATGACCATGTACTATAAATTTGTAAAAGATAATCATCATACGACTGAAGCAACCTTGGTAAGAACTTACTCTTTTAAAAACATTGATTATGTTAGGATAAAAGGTCAATATGGCTTTAGATATAAATACTGTCATAGATTCAAAACAACGAAAGAAATTTACTTAACCTCCTCGGAGACTTGCAGCTTAAATAATCATTTCTTATACTAGCATCTTAACATGCTAGGAAAGTACTTTTCTCGATGTAATTTAAAATAAACACCTACATGATCTTACACTTACCTGCTAAACCTGTAATAATTAGCAGTCCATTTGAGTTAGCAGAATGCTAAGTAAGCCCCGATCTCAAACAATATTTCTCACCTACTTGACAAAAGTAAATCATTAGTATATCTAGCAGCAACTAAATGCAAGTCCTCTTTCTATCACAGTTGAAAATTAAAGCTGTAAAATTAACACAGGTGTTTAAGATTACATCCTTTTTGTAGAGATTTCTTTTATTGAAACACACCCTTAATTATTGTTAAACTGTTTCATTTTCTGCTAACCGCTAGCAGTTACTAAACTGCGACTTAAGACATTTTATGTCACTTTAAAAATTTAAATTTTTTACGAAATTTTGGGTCATTACACTGAAGCTTGGCAATAGTGATCCAATTCAGCTTTGAATCTCTGGATATGAGTTGACTAGCCCCACCGAGAAGAATGGTGTCATAAGAAAACTGTGCATGGTTGATATCTTTTGTTCCTCTGTCCATGCGGATGTCAATTACATCATGGTCTCTCCTTGCTTGCTTGAGTTGGAGACTGAGAACAGAGGCTTGGATTGCATAGAGCAGTAGCGAATGCGTTGTTGTATTTGTTATTGTGCTGCTAAAGAGTTTTTAAATTTGTGAAAATATATCATAGATAAATAATATTCATATATGTGGTAATTATTGATTCAACCCCCCCAGTAATAAGATAAATACCAATAGTTTTTTAATCTTCAAATATTTCCTCTTTTTTTAATGGGGAATCATCAATATCAATAATTGTATCTTTCTTCAATGAAGGATAAAAAATATACTTTGCATTTAGCCTAAAATTATTAGTTGGTATGGTATATATGGGGATTTCTAAGTAGATACACCTGCTACAATTTCTATTTGTCTAATTTTGAATACCCTCTGGACTTTTCTTGCTTGACTGATTGCTTGAAGGTTCTGCCACTTCTATGTTTAAAAGCCAGAAAAAGGTTCCAATCTGGTTTTCTTAATTTTTGGTTAAGGGAATATCACTTCCCTTTTCCTTTGGTGAATATAAACATGTTGGATACCAAATCCTACTCTCTCTTATTAAGGGGAGAGTTGTAACTTTGTTTTGGAAGTACTTTCTCCTTAAGATTCAACTTTTCTCTTACTTTTTCTACTTTTTTTAGTGACAACTTCAACTTCCTGTTGTGCATTTGAATCACCTCCTCCTATGCTTTTGGGTGTCCTAAGAGTTCTTGACCTTATAGTGGGAGTAATTGTCTCTACCTCCTAAGATAACCTTAGTTTCAAAACCAGACCAAAATAAAAAGTGGTTCCATGATATTTCAGTTTTGCTTAATTCCTCCATTATCAGCAATTTGATCAAAACTTGGTGAAATACAATATGTTGTGTACTTTTGGGGGGAGCTCAAACTTTAGTGGATATTTTTTGTGAGACTCTTCAACAGAAAATAAGGAAGATTCATTCTAGCATCTCCACTAAGGTGCAACAAAAATCTTATATGATATAGGAAAACCATTGAATATCTAGCTTCACCAATGATTTATTGTTGAACCATCTTCAACAACTCACTCTGCTCTTCCAGCTCCTAGGAATGTCTATTCTCAATCAGGGGCTATGAAATTATTCTTTGAGAAACTAATTGTAGTTATCTACTATGATATCTTTATTCTTAAACCAATGCTCCCCATCCACAGGTAGTCTTCTAGTTGTTTCTATTGATGCTTCTGTTAATTGGATGGTTAATCTCCTATTTCTTCCTAATGACCATCAACCATTAAACAAAGGCTCAAGCAACTCCGTCATGGTGTCCTTGTAAACTTTAACAAAAGAAAAAACACCCCACATCTCTAAATTTGCTTTCAGACTCTAGGTAAGCCTCAAGAAGTTATGTTCCCTTAAGTTCATAGCAAACTACATGGCCTCCTTTGCACAAATACATACTTCTGTGGTTTGAAAATCATGTAGACTTGATGCAGAATTGCTATTTTGAAACCCTTGCTATCATGAAGAATTTAAATAGAATTCGGAAGAGATCGTGCTCAAAACAAAAAGAAACACAACACACACTTCATAATTTTAAGTTATATGAAACTATGCATCCAAATCACATTCAAAATATGGTAATCATGAGAGATACAAGGAGGTACATGTAGAAACGACTCACCATATAGTGATATAATATAATTATAGGACACTGACCAAATCTATGAGAATCAGTCATTTCCTGTTCTTTACCTGCATGATTATGCAAGATTTGGATGGCTTTTAAAGTATGTTTTATTTGATAGGAGGTCAACCTTTTAGGTCATTGTCACTAACATATTTGAAATTTGGTTGCACCTTTATAAATTAATAGTTATGTTTTTCTATAGAAACTATCACAATTCAGTAGTGCACCTTAAATAAAAATTACTTATTTCGCTACCAATTTGCAAAATCATGAATAATGAGAAAGCCATATCTAACACTGAATTATGTATCTTGCAGAAGGTCATGCTATGTAAGAATGCTTTAGAACAAGACTGTGCAACCCTTTTAAAATTATATTTACCAACAACTTATTGATACAAATAAATTTCAAACAAAGCACTAATGACACACAACGAACAGATCATGCGGATTGAGTTTCATAAAAGGATACCAAAATTGGTTTAGGCTTAGGGTGTTTAATTTGTGAACCTATTGATCCACATGCAAATGAAAGCAATTGTGAAGTGAATCATGCAGTGGAATCTCATGAACAATGTACATTGAACAAGACAAATATGAGACAAATTTGATAAGAATTGATCAGTAAATTACAACATTAATCTTCATTAATTCCAGCAGTATACAACAGTGTTACAGTATGTAGGATTCGAATCATATGGGGCATATTCGAATAGGGCCAACTAATCATAATTGAATGGATAACTAGGAGTGTCTAAATCACTGCATGGGAGCCACTAGTCTAACTCTTGATGTCTGAATCAGCCCAACAATCAATTTAACTAGTTAAACCAGTTAAATTGATGAAGTAGGTGGAAAAAGGTGCCACTTCCCCATGCAAAACTAGCACCCGACTAATTGAGAGTGATCGAACTAAATGTAACTAGAGGTTGACTCAGCATTACTACCTACCTACCACAACCAGCTGATGGAAGTTGCTCGTGGAACTCACAGTGGGCTCCTACAATGTAGGGATTGGTCTCAGAGGCACATTAACTCATGCATGAACATGAAATAAGTGGCAGTTAACCTCTATATGTGTTTCCCACACTCTATTGGTTGGTACCGGTGGAACCAATGGCACCAATGGAACCGATGGCACCAATGGTACCAATGGCACTAGTGGCACCAATGGTACCAATGGCACCAGTGGCACCAATATCATGGTGGCACCAAACTCAAGTAAATGACTCCTAAGTTAGGAAATATGATCTAATATACTATATATGGACAAGGGAGGATTATATAATCTTAACATAGGGGAATGAAAAAATTTGGATAGCAAGTTTAGGTGCTAACACTAACTACAGATTGTGCATTTATGGGGGAAACCTTGGTTTGGAAGTCATTATGGAAATTCCTTTGTAGAGTGATAATCATTTGGGATTGGTAGCAATAATCCAACAAGCTTAAATATCATTTATACATTTCTCCATGGAATGTAAGGAAAATGATTAGAACCAAGGAGCGAACTGGTGTCTCTATAGATCTGAGTCAGGCATAAGAGGTATTAGTTTTGACTTAGTTGGCCACTAGAAGATATCCTAAAGGCCTTTATTGTCTACCAATATGCTTGATTGTTGAATACTATGCTTTAACTACAAATGAACAAAAATTTCTAAATAAAGGGTAGTTGGATGATTCAATTCTTTGACACCATGCCATATTTTTTTACAACATACTTGCAGTAATATTTGTTGTGAAATCTACTATATTTCATGCTAAGGAAACATAAAAGTTGTGTTTCACCTAGTTACTTACAAGTTAAACAATGCATCCCTCAGAATGTGTATTTTTAGAAAATGATACATGTATAAATTCTAAAGCCTTGATGGCATAAGGAATTTCATAAACAAGCTAAGGATCTAGGCACACAATTAACCTCATAGAGAATTATAGAGAATTAGCATAAGGAAAGAAGAAGAAGAATTAATGAACACACATTAATGAATGATGAAGATATGATCATTGATATTATTACATAGGTAATACATCCTTATAAAGGAAAAAAGAAGTTGCTAGAAGACAACTCAAGGTAGCTCATAAAGCAGGCTTACTAATTATGATAAACCCCATAGTTGGCTAAATCACTTTCCCAATCTATCAAGCACCTCAGGAATTAGCAATAGCATGTGTGAGTGATGATGAGTGAAGGAAAGACTTGCTAATCCTAGAATATGGAAAGAAAATAATGGAGGATGGGTTGGCAACAAAAGCTACAAGTTTCCTAGTTGACTAGCTTTACCTTATCCACAGAAAAGCAGTATAAAGCAGATAAAGCAGAATAAAGCAGAATCTACTATAAAGCGCAGTTACCAATTCTGGATGGCCATAAAGTGTTCAAGATCAACCCAGAATAAGAAATAAATCATTCCTAGAATATAGATGGCAAGTGCTAACTCTAAGGTGCAAGTGGATTCCAACTATCTAAGCTAGTGGGTAGGAAATTAATCAAATAATGATTAATTATTTTATGAGTGGGTTTATTATATTCCAACAACCCCCTTTAAGCCTTACTTTATGATGATATCTCTGAACTAATTAGAAATATATATGCATATAGGGCCCAGCAACAAAGCTATGGTCACCCTTTTACAATTTATCTTGTCCAGAGAAATGAGGAAAGAGGCAACACCTCAAGGGGAAAATCCTCCCTCAAGAAAGGACATGAAAAGAAATACCAAAAAATGTTGAACTACTGGTGTTGCTATTTCTCCAAACTAAATGTTGATGTTTGGATGAATCTTCTTCTTGGGAAGAAGATAAATCTGCTCACCTAGATCAAGGACAGCTGTAGGATGGAAACTAGGACCATGTATAACAACTAAGATCCAATGATGTGAAGGCAATACTGAAGGATCTTAAGACTTGTAATCAGCTCCAAGATGGTGAGATGACTTGAAATTCGAACCAATAGAGATGAAATGAGCTCCAGATAGGTGAAATAACTGTCCAAGCGAATGTATAACGTCTCCATCTTCATTTACACAGAGAGGATGTGTGCAAGTGATCTTGTAGGAACATAGAGAAGGCATAGGATCAAAGAGTGTGAATGCATGGGCTCCATGGGTTGATCTAGCTTCCAAAGAATCCAATAGATCACACATAAGCACAATAGTAGACTCATGGGAATATACTGGTAAAGAATCCTCTATGGTAGAAGAATGTAAGGAGGAAAGGTAGCGATGTTCAAAATATTCAAGGAGGCTATCAGAATGAGTGCCAAGAATAAAGGAGGAGCTGTAGAAGCACATGGGAACAAGTATGGTAAGTGGAAAAACACTAGAAGGACTTGATTTGGCTAAGCAAACATCCTGGAAGTCACTGGGTTGCGCACCATCAAGAAGAGAGGCATGCACAAAGTGTGAGAGGTCTGGCATATGGATCTCAGAATCCATGATAGAAGACATAGAGAACACTGAATGTGTGAGTGAATCATCAATAGAAATAGAAACTCCAATAGTCACTTATTTTTCATCAACAACATCATAAGAAGATGAATCAAGATCTTCTACTTCAAGAGACACAGAAAAATATGGCTCTTCAATATTTGCTTCTTGATTGAAAGAGGAAGCATTCGAATCAAATACAGTAGTAGCAACAAGAACTGTATGAGAAACTTCTTCTTCATGATCAAATTCATCAGAGATTGTAGAGGCCGAGACATCTTGAGAGAGAGAAATCATTGAGGAGCTAGAGGCACTCTCCACATAGCTATAAGGATCCTCATTGTCCTTTCCCAAAACTCTATCCAATGTTGTCCAGAGATCCTTTGGGTATTCAACAGAATCAATAAGGTAGCGCATGCTTGGAGAGATAGCTAGACAAATAGCTCCAATTGCTCTATCACAGTCATTCAACCAGTCACTTGGATATTCATAAGAATATTCACCAGCTCCAATAGATATCTCATAGAGACCTTGTCTCTTTAGATATGAAATCATCTTCAATTCCACTCTGAATAGCTTGTGAATGGAGAAAGAAGAGGAACCGATACTCTTGAATCCATTTGAAGTTGAGCCTACAAATATGAAAAGGAGGATTAATTAATTAACTCTCAAAGATCTCATATCATGTAGAGATTTGATATCCTCAGCTCTAATACCATGTAGAAATTATAAGGCCTTGATGGCATAAGGAATTTCATAAACAAGCTAAGGATCTAGGCACACAATTAACCTCACAGAGAATTGTAGAGAATTAGCATAAGGAGAGAAGAAGAATAATTAATGAACACACATTAATGAATGATAAATAAATGATAATTGATATTATTACATAGGTAATACATCCTTATAAAGGAAAAAGGAGTTGCTATAAGACAACTCAAGCTAGCTCATAAAGCAGGCTTACTAATTATGATAAACCCCATAGTTGGCTAAAGCACTTTCCCACTCTACCAAGCACCTCACGAATTAGCAATAGCATGTGTGAGTGATGATGAGTGAAGGAAAGACTTGCTAATCCTAGAATATGGAAAGAAAATAATGGAGGATGGGTTGGGAACAAAATATGTGAGTTTCCTAGTTTACTAGCTTTACCTTATCCATAGAAAAGCAGGATAAAGTAGATAAAGCAGAATAAAGCAGAATCTGCTGTAAAGCGTAGTTACCAATTCTGGATGGCCATAAAGTTGTCAAGATCAACCCAGAATCAGAAATAAATCATTCATAGGATATAGATGGCAAGTGTTGACTCTAAGGTGCAACTGGATGCCAACTATCGACTAAGCTATTGGGTAGGAAATTAATCAAATAATGATTAATTATTTTATGAGTGGGTTTATTATATTCCAACAATGCAAACAGGAACAACAAACAACCATTATCCCATCCGCTTTCCCCAGGATTTAGCTTGCTCTACATTTAGCAAACTCTAAATTTGGCTTCTTGTCCAAATATTTCTTCTCCCGCAACTCTATTGCGTAGCTCTGCTTCCGCAGGTTCAATTCCGCAAGCTTGCTTTTCCGCAATTGTCTTTCTACAAGATAATTCCTTCCATAAGACAAATTTCCGCAAATCTATCTTTCCACAACCTTAGTCTCTCTCTACAACTTCAACCTTTTCGCAAGCTCCTTTCCGCAACCTCAGTCTCTCTTTGCAACTTCAACCTTTTCGCAAGCTCCTTTCTGCAACAAAGTTTCCACAACTCTGTTTCCGCATTTGCGGATTGCAGAAATTCCCAAATTCCAAATTTGACTTCCATAATTATGCGGCCACAACACTCCTTTCTACAATCAGATTGTAGATTACGGATTGATGATCCACCTTTTCCAGAAGTTGAACTTTCGCAATTTCCCTCCCGCAATTCCTTTTCCGCAACTCTTTACAACCGTTGATTTCATGCGTCTTCCTTCAATATCGTTGATCTAAGATTAGAAGCGGATCTCATCTTATCTTTGTGGATCCTTTATCTTCCTTACACCTTTCTCTTGCGGGATTCTTCTGGAGTGTTAGATCTCTTGCACCTTTGATCTCGTTCGTTGATCTGCTATCTCCAACAAAACTTCACTTAACCTTGTGGATTTCGTATCTTCCATTCATGTTCACTTCGTGAATCTTTCCCTACCACCGATCCATCTTCTTGAGATGTTTTGAGATGTCCAATATCTGCTAAACTTGACTCCAGCGAATTCATAATTCTTCGTTGATTGATTAGAGGTTCGATCAATTAAATTCAATCGATCTCTCTTTTCCAGATCTGCGCAACCTCTTCGTGGTCTTACACAACCTATGTAATATTCAACTATTTCAAGCCCTAATTTAAGACTATGCATACACTGATTTATCAATCATTAGCAAAGATTATCAATCATTCAATTCATGAAATCATACATTTAGAAAGAACTATAATCACACACAAAGATACGCTGAAATAAGCTTTCCTTCTTTCAATACAATGAAACTATACATTCATGATTATCTCAGAACCTGCGTTCTGATCCCCTTAGTCTAGTATAACTACAACCAACTACCTTGACCTGATTTAAAATTATTTGGCCACTCCTTATCCAGATTGAATGACTGCCTCTGGCTCTTCTGGCTATTTTTGTCTCTGCCTTTACTCCCTTCTCCTCCCTTGCCTCGAAGGCTTACAAACATATATACAATAGGATTCATGAAACCATCTTGGTTCAGTTCCTCAATATACTCAACAATACACTAACTAATTCTAAATAAAGCAACATAATCAACCTTATCTCAATGACTCGCTCATGAGATCCTTGACCTTTATCAAATGCTACCATTTGACATGGGCTTAGTTATATGATTCATTTAATGACTCATCACTCACCTAATAACTCATCACCATCTAGAAGAATACTCAACATAGATTTATTTACAATGTAATAGTCTAAGGACTATTAATTCAGGATATGAAGACCTCTTCTAGGTCTGATCAAACATTGAGATTAGACTTGAATGGAGAGCAGGATGCTCCTACATCAGAAAATCCACCCGATTATGCTTCAATTCAAGTTCAAAATATTGATGAATTGATATAGTTAAATTCTTGTTATTATCCAATTTTAAATCAACCTGAATCTACATCTATGAAGAGCATTATCCAATGATTCATAGGTTGTTGCTCACACTGCAAGATGCCTCCTCTCACAGGTTTTGTCTCATGACATTGGTTGATGCTCACAATATTGGCTGCTCCATACAATTCTGAACTATGGTTGTTGGCAGCTGTTCTAGGCGCCTCACTCATACTTAGCTCAAGCCAAATGCACAACTATTTCCAACCTGGTGCACTCATAGCGCTACTCTCCCACACAAAACCTTATCAAACCACAACAAGAAGGAAAACCAAATCAAACTTAGAAATGTGAACTATTCATGAGAAGGGCGGGTGGGTTATTTATATAGATTAATTTTAGGTTATGGGCTCAACTAGTTTAGGCAAGAGAGCTTAGTGTGTTTGGCACCCAAATTGAAGGAAAAGCATAGAAAATTTTGGGCCCATTACCATGAGCTTGGGAATGCATGGATTTTCCTGTTGGATGAATACTGTATGGAAGTTCCCTACTAGGTAAGTAACACGTGGGAGCACCCAGTGAAGGAAATTCCTAAAGACACATCCCCAATGGGGAAAAAGTTCCCATCAAGTTACCAAGTTTCCAAAATTGTTCACAATAAATTTGGAACATTTCCTTAGATTAAGAAACTTCAAGAAAACATGAAGAAGATACAGAAAAACACTGCAACTGTTAAAATACCTGAATTTACCATTTCAAGCCAAGATCCAAATAAAATCAACACACTTCTTAAGCCTGCTGAAGTTAAGATTGATAATGTCAAGAAGAATCTCAAAGAACCTGAGATGGGATATGATATTGTAGAAGACATTAAAAAAGCTAAAGCAAATATCTCATTGTTTGAAATGTGTAATTTACCTCAGCAAAAAGAGAAGCTTTTAAAAGCACTTGAGATACTAGAAGAGGAGCCTCCCAGTGACAACCAACCCGAGGAAGAAATTGGTGAGGCAAGTTTAGGAGGGAAGTCTAAGTATAAAACTCCAACATTTCTCCTAACTTTTGAAATTTTCAACTATAATGTGCACAACTTCTTAGTAGACTCAGGAGAATTAGTGAACGTTATGCCACTTTTAGTTTGCAAGAAAATCAATGGTCAACCTAAACCATCTACTTGGCAAGTTCTTTAATTAGACAAGACAACTGTAAAAGTAATAGGAGAAATGGAGGATGTTATGATTTGCTTATCTATAGATGAGAGGGTATGTTAGTACATCGACATTGTAGTAGAAAACATACCAGATGCTTATGGACTGGTTTTGAGTCGAGACTGGTCAGCAAGGTTAGACAGATACTTTGCATCAGATTAGTCGCATCTATGGTTGCCTCATAAGGGAAGTCCAAATCAAATAAAAGTATTAAGAGAACCTCAAATGAAATACAATGTCACTCAGTTAAAGGGAAAAAATGAACCAGTAAACTATGTATTAGGAAATTATTTCATTGAATTGGAACCGAGAAATTAACAAGCTAAAGAAGCCAACAATATACCTAACACCCAGCCTGATCTCCTTCGATTTTCACAGGATGATGAGATTGAATGTAATATAGTATATCTAGTTTCATATATAGTTTGTAATTCAACTTCAGTAGAGGTAGATAGTTTTTGGACTCTTTATTTTGATGGTTCTAAAACATTGGAAGGATCAGGGGCTGGTTGTGTCCTGATTGATCCAAGGAAAAATAAACATTTTCTTTCTTGTAGGTTAGAATTCAAATGCACAAATAACACAGCCGAATATGAAGCACTAGTTCAGGGACTTAAAAAAGCAATAGAACTGAAAGTAAAAAATCTGAAAGTATATAGAGATTCTGAAATTGTTGTTAAGCAAATTCGGAACATGATACACTGTATTTCATTGCATTTGAAAGCTTACCAAAATGAAGTTTGGTATTTGCTTATAAATTTTCATACATTCAATATTGTGTCCATTCCTAGATTAAAGAATGCAGTAGCTAATTTACTTGCTACCTCAGCTGCAAGGCTAATACCTTCAAATAATAGATGCTCTATTGAATTACTTTTTAGGCCTTCTGTTCTAGATATGATCACCAATCTACGGGTTTTTGATGATGATCAGCAAATTTTGGAGTGTTTGATGAATGATGATACTTTCAAAGGAGCAATAATAGATGATGACGAACATCAAGTAGAATTAAAATTTAGAAAATTTATTCCTAAAGGAGTCAGGACCTTAGAACGAATGTTTGATTTAGATAACAAATTTAGAAATCCAGTGAATGTCAAGACTCATAGCTCGTCCTTACAATTCGAGCTGATAAATTTGGGGACTGAAGCTACACTTAAAGATGCAAATTTGGGGAAGTGTTGTTCTCCATGTGAAAGAAGTAAGTTCATCAGTCTTTTCAAACAGTACAAAGATGTGTTTTCTTGGACCTATGAAGAGCTTAAAACTTATGACACGAAGATCATACAACATGTCATCCCAATTAAAGGTGGAATCAAGCCTTACCAACAGCCTTTGAGGAAGATGCATCCTAAGCTGGAACCTTTAAAGTGAGGTGAGGTGAAAAAATTGTTGGATTCCAAAATCATATTTAAAGTCAGACATTCGGAATGGATTTTTAATTTGGTTCCAGTACGAAAAAATTCAGGAGAAATCAGGCTCTGTGTAGATTTCAGAAATATTAATTGTACGTCAGATAAAGATAACTATCTGGCCCCACCCATGGAGCAAATACTACAGATGGTTTCAGGTTCTGAACTATTTTTATTATTAGATGGATTCTCCAGTTATAATCAAGTATTAGTAGATGAAGAAGATAGTCTTAAAACCACGTTCAGAACCAAGTTGAGAACTTTTGCATATAGGAGAATGCCCTTTGGACTTATTAATGCTGGAGCTAATTTTCAAAGGGCCATGGATATAGCTTTCTTCAGTCTGAATGGCTGTAGTGTTGTGGTTTATCTAGATGATGTCACAATATTTTTGAAAAAGAGAGAGGAACATGCATTTCATTTGAAACAAATTTTTGAACGTTGTCGAAAATATGGTATTTCACTAAATCCTAAGAAATGTGTGTTTGCAGTCACAGAAGCAAAGCTACTGGGTCATGTTATTTCTAAGAAAGGGATCTCCATAGACCCAGAGAGGATTAAAGCAATAGAATAGATCCCTTTACCCCATAATAAAAAGGGTATGCAATCATTTATGCGGACAATCAATTTTGTGCGAAGGTTTGTACCAAAATTTGCTCAAATCGTCAAACCTTTGCGGAAAATGGTTAAATAGAGTGTACAATTCAAATGGAATGATTTGGAGAAGAATGCATTCAGCAAGATAAATACATCTATTTCTCATGCACCATCACTCAAAAGTCCTAATTTCAAAAAGGATTTTACTCTGTACACTTTTGCGTCCGATGATTCGTTAGCAGCTGTGCTTACACAGAAGGAAGATGGGGGAGATGAGTACCCTATATCATTTATGAGCACTGGTCTGCAAGGAGCTGAATTGAATTATCTAGCAATTGATAAACAATCTTGTGTAGTTTTTAAAGTGGTAAAACAATTCAGGCCATATATACTTAAGAATCGCACCAAAGTAATAGTTCCACACCCAGTTGTACGATCTCTTTTTGTACAAAAGGAATTAGGAGAAAGAAGAGGCAACTGGGTGACAGATTTACAAGAATACGATCTTGAGTTCAAACCAACATCCATAGTAAAAGGACAAGAATTGTGTAAACTAATGACTGAAGGTCAAAACAATGAAGAAAACAACTAGGATATTGAAGCTGAGCTACATATGGTAGATGTATGTCCTTTGTTTACAGCTCCAGATCCCTGGTACTGGGACCTAGTCCATTACCTCCAAGAAGGATATTTGCTGGAGCATTGGAGTCCCAAACAAAGAAGAGAATTACGTCTGAAATCAACTTCATATCAGATAATTGATGGAGTACTGTTCAGAAAGAACTACGATGGAGTTTTACTCAAGTGCTTAGAACATGAAGATGCAAAGAAGGTCATAGCAGAATTGCATGATGGGCCTACTGGAGGTCATTTTACCGGGGACACAACAACACATAAGATTCTTAGAGCTGGATATTACTGGCCTACACTGTTTAAGGATGCTCATGTTCATGTTAGAAAATGTGATGCTTGTCAGAGAGGTGTTGGAAGAAAAGCTAAAGCAGCAGGGCCGTTAAAGCCAGTAATTATATCAGAACCATTTGAACAATGGGGAATCGATATTATTGGAGAAATAAACCCAAATTCTTCCTTGTAGCACAGGTATATTCTGACAGCAACTTATTACTTCACCAGATGGGTTGAGGCTATTCCGTTATGAAAAGTAAATGAAGATGCAGACATGAATTTCTTACAGAATCACATTATGACCAGGTTTGGGGTTCCAATTTCCTTGGTTCTTGATAATGCTACTTACTTTTCTTCTATTAGATTAACTACATTTTCTAATGAAAGAGGAATCAAGATGCATTATTCTGCAAATTATTACCCACAAGGAAATGGTTTGGCAGAATCCACAAACAAAAATCTGATTAGGATTCTAAAGAAAACCGTAATAGAGAATCAAAGAAGTTGGCATTTAGCGTTGCCTAATGCTTTCTTGGATGATAGAGTCACACCCAAGAATTCCTTATGTGTGTCACCATACACTCTTGTTTATGGAAAAGAAGTTATCCTTCCTCCTAATATTATGTTGCCATCTTCCATAATAGCACAAGAATATAGGGGTACCAATAATGAAATTCTACAAATCAGAATCTATAATCTGTTGAAGTCAGAAGAGTCTAGGTCCAAATCCAAAGAAAGATTTAAGCATCAACAGGAAATAGTGAAGCGTTGGTTTGATAAACACAAAACTGGGAACAAAGAATTCGAAGTAGGAGATCTGGTCTCTTAAGTGGGATCACTCACACGATGACAAGGGAAAGCACACTAAGTTTTAGCAGTTATGGGTAGGCCCTTTTCAAATTGCAGCAAAGCTTGGCCCATCAACTTACAAGTTGCAAGACTTACAGGGGTGGGAAGAGAACTTACCAGTAAATGGTTTAGTTCTCAAACCTTATTTTTCTTAATCTTTTATTTTGGGTGTCTTGTACATAAATAAACATTTTTTTTGTATTTTTAAGGTTTTGGTTTGTTTAGTTAGAGTTTAATTGTTTGTGATTTTAATAAAAAAGAACGAATTTTGGTTGCATGGAGTTCATAAAAAATCTGGGTTAACTCAAATATTTGATTACAAGACTGTGTACTATTAATTCATTTGATATTTGAAAGAACTTCTTCAAGTTTAGCAATTTTCCTAAATGATTATGAACACATTGAAGTCCTGCTTAATCCTTGTGAAATAACTTAGGATCAAAAGGTCCAGAATACTATTTCGAGGCTCCATTCATCTCCCACTAAAAAAATGTATTAGGGGGTGACAGCAAAAGACCCATGGAAAGGAAGCAACGTAAATAGAATATTATATTTAAATGATTCCATGCCATGAATTGAAAGCCAAAAAGGCCAATAAGAGTCAAAATATCCTTGGAAAAGCAATATGTATCAAAGCAAAGTACTGAACCATATTAGTACATATTAAGATTGCCAAAGTTCTTCTCCGTCCGTGAGCTAAAATATCAATATATCTCTCACACAAAAGGACACTATGGATAGAGGAGCCTGAATTAAAATTTCAAAAAGAAGGAAGGTAGGAGGACTCAAGAGAGGACAAAAGTGCAAAATGGCATGGGAATGAGTAACAAATGGATATATATGTTTACCATATGTTACAATCATGTGGTGTCTAAGCTGGAAACTACTCAAAGACGGAGGTAAAGATGAAACTCATATTCTTGGCCTCGAAAGAGTTATCTAGACTTTGAAATCTTGGTTCCTTTGTTCCCTAACTTGGACTATAATCAATGATTAAAGTGCATACATATACCATTTGGGAAATCCAAATATATTGAAGAATTCATCATGTTGGTATTATCAAAACAGTGTGTTGATCAAAGAGTAAAATTGTTTAGAGATCTGTGTTCACCAAGTAGTCGCCAATTGTTGCAACTGCAACTATTTTCCCCAAATTTTTAAATTTTAGGGCCCTTCCTTTTATTTGATTTTATTTGCCCTGGCCTAGAAGTATTTTGTTTCACTGAAGTTTCCCTGAAGTTCAGTTTTTCATAAAAAAAAAAACTTGATCTTTTCCATTTTTTGTATCGGAAGACTAGTCAACTATCCTTCTGATATCGAAAGCATAGTAAACTAACTTTCCGACATTGTGGAAGCCAAACTATCTATCCCACTGAAAGAACTTTCGACTCTCTCGCCGATATGTCAAAACCTCTGGTTCTTTTCTCCTCATTTTCATTTCTTCGAGCTTAACATTTGGTGGTTGGATTTCTGATTACTTTTATCGCTGTCAGGATGTTTTACAAGAGTGAGCTGGAGTCTTAGTGCTTGTCATTTCTGATGTTATGGGAACATAGTGTTGAGACATTCCGCAAATAGTTGTTTCCTCACCGATTCCTTAGAACTTAGAATGTCCAAGTTTCAATACCCTTTAAAAAGGTAAAGACGCGATGATACAATTTTACGCTGCCGACACTGCGGACGATGTTCAGTCTTGATGTTCTGAACTTAGTGCTTAGTGGTGCCCATGTCGATAGACTCAAAAGTATCACGAGCCCATAGTTTGGTTTGCACTTGCCCTTGCGGCAATCCTCCAAACTATCTTTCCAATTGATTAAGGTTTTGATCACCAGTAGGCTTGGCTGCCGATAGGGTTTTAACCTCCAATAGATTCCCGCTGAGTGTATATATATATGAGGGTGTGTATTTTATTGTTTTATCCATTCTGAGTTGTCATTTGCACTGGTCCTTGTCGTTTGCACCGATTTACGCGTGCCCAGCTGTACGAACTTGATTCACTCGCGTTGCTCACGTGAAGGTTTTTTCCATCCTGTCGACTGCATTATCATTTTCCAGGTAGGTGAACCAGGGCCTTACTGTTTTGTTTTTTATTAGTTCATTTGGGAACCATTAGGTTTTTCCCTTGGTTAGGTTTTCTATGAGTTAGGTTTGTCTGCATAAAAGGATGTTTTCCTTTATGGTTTTCATGGATGTTTTACTATGAGGGAGAAGAGTTTAGTTATTTGTACTTTTATTTAGCGAGAGAATTTGAGTCTGCGCGCTTGTTTGAGCCGTTATGGATGCATTTTCTCTAGTGTGAAAGATTAGGGCACGATGCAGAGAAGCTTTTCGCTATCTGCACCACCTGTTTCTTTTTATTTCCATAGCCACCCAGGGGGTTTTAAACATTTTTTATTGCACTTACCTTATCCCATGGGACTACGGAGGATTTTTCATTTTTGGTCGGTTTAGGGTTTTTCACCAGGATGAGTGCTGCATAGGGTTTAATATTTTTGAGTTTGGTTTTGAAGACAAGCGGTAGGATTAGTTTGATTCATCCCTATATTTGACATCGGGTTAGTTTGATGCGGCCCAGGTTAAGATAAAGGATTTTTCGATGTTGTGAAGTTTACATATAGTGGGGTTTAGGCAGTTTTAGGAAGTAGCCCGCAGGACTTTTCCTTTTCCTTGTTAATTCTTTCACGCATTGAATACTGTGTGTAGCTTATTTCTCAGCATGCATATTGAGGAGGTAAATAAATTTATATAGTTTCTTGTTTATTGTTTAAAACACTTGCTAATAGATCAGTGGGTCTAAGAACATGTTTTGACTGTGATAGGGTGATTGTTATAATGAAAACATGTCAAAGAGACAAAAGAAGAAGGCTCCTGTGGTTGAAGGAGAACTTAAAGTAGAGATCATCACCAAGGTAGAGTATATTTACGAAGATACCAAAGCCTCCACTGGGGTCGAACCGAACTACAAGTGGGGAGAGATATATAGAATGATTGCCAACCAGAATGTACCTGATGCCGTTTTTGAGGAGCTAACTATATATGCCAACATTGAGAAATCAGCTCTAATGAAAGTAGCCACGAGACCTGAGTTATTTCCTTGTTCAGAAGTGATAGGAGGGATTTTTCCTAGGGTAAATGTAACAACAATGATTCTAGAGAACACGTCCAAGCAAGGCTATGCTGCCTACAGCCCTGCATACGTTTCTATGGCTTATCATCTACCCTCACCCTAGGTTTACTTGATAGAAAGCTGGTTAAAGGAGATAGATATGGATCTGGTGTAGACAGTGAAAAGAATGATGATACCCGGGAAAAATTTCTGAACTAGACCTTCCAGAGAGTATGACACCTCCACTCTTCAAGCTCCCTATAGGTTCATTGCATTAATGCTCAATAGGATCTTTGACAGAGCCCATGGGAAGAGCTTCAAAATAGGATGGATACCAGTTATTTTTTTTGTAGCTAACCAAGGAACCATTTTTAACTAGGCAAATATTGTGTCAAACAGCCTCTCTGCATGCATATCAGCAGCCTTAAGTGGGGTATCACAAAAGAGATCATAGTTTTATATGAGCTCTATCCTGATTGACTGCATACTATGCACTCAGTCTTTTCCAGCTTTGAGATGTAACTGGGAGAGTGTTAGGGTTAACAGGGTACTCCCAAAGGACCGAACACCAAGAGAAACCACTTTACACAAATGAATCATAGATCAATACACCAATGTTTGTCACGTGGTTAAAACTCTTGAGATGGAAATAGTCCATGGCCCCAGCCAAATAGCTACTTGGAGCAATTTATTATGCAAAAGAAAGAAAGTTACATGAGCTTCTCATAATCGATCAACTAGCCAAGGACCCTCTATGCTCTTTAAATAAAGATCATAGACCAATCAGGTGTTAAGCCACAGATCAATGGTAGGTATGATCTAAGAGAAGTTGAACCGTTGGATCACTCTATTTCTAGAACATATCGTGACTGTCGGATTAGAATATTTACAAATGCATACTAATGCATATTAAAGAAACACACTTTTACCTAACAGATATATTACACAAGTTGATCTTAACTAACTCCTAAGTGTCCAAATATCCTAACATCCCCCCTTAAGAACAACTTGGGATAGGATTGAAGGATTTACAAAAGTGACACTATTAGGAGAAGGAAGGATACATTAGAGCCTATCCCCCCTTAAGGACACATTCCTGAACTCCTAACATAGACCGAAGTTTAGAAAAATTCGCTTCTATAAGAGACTTGGTGAAGATGTTTGCAACTTGATCATCATGAAAAAGATTCTGATGAAGTGCATGTGTAGCTCAATGTGTTTGTTGCGCTGATGTAGAACTGGATCTTTGGCAAGCTTGATGGCACTTTGATTGTCGCACCAAAGTGGAGTAGGCTCCTGCTACTCGAATCCAAACTCTGAAAGGATCTGTCAAAGCCATAAAGCTTCCTGACTGGCATTAACTGTGGCTCGATATTCTGCTTCCACTGAAGAAAGAGCAAGAGCTTGTTGTTTCTTGAAATCCCAAGTGACAGGTCCAGATCATAGACTGAAAACATAACCTGCAGTAGACTTTCGATCATCAGGATCGTCGGCCCAATCTGAATCAGTGAAACCAACCAACAAAGGTTTCCCCCCTGTACTATAATGAATCCCAAACTGAATTGTACCTCGAATATATCAAAGTATTCTTTTTGCTGCTTTCCAGTGACTTTCATGAGGAGTTTGCACATAACGGGCAACACGACCAACGGCAAAGGAAAGGTCAGGATGGGAATGAGTCAAGTATAAAAGACTACCAACAAGCTGACGATACAAGGTGGCATCTACTTCAGGGGAAATACAAGTGCCAGAAAGTTTGACTCCAGATTGGAAGGGAGAAGAGGTTGGTTTACAATCTTCCATGTGAAAGCGACGAAGAAGGCCACAAGCATACTTAGACTGGGAAAGAAATATTCCTTCTTTGGTTTGCAAGACTTGGAGACCAAGAAAATAATGCATATGTCCTAAGTCTGACATTTCAAAATTTTGCTTAAGACTAGATTTCACATGGGTTATAATTTTAGGGTCACTACCAGTAAGGATAAGATCATCAACATAAAGAACAAGTATGATGAGATGGTTTCCTACTTTCTTGGTATAGACATTGGGGTTAGAATGACATCTAGAAAAACCAGTGTTAAGGAGAAAGCTATCAATTTTGGCATACCAAGCTCTAGGAGCTTGTTTAAGGCCATATAAGGATTTCTTAAGGAGACAAACAAGGCTAGAGTTATTCTGAACATATCCAAGAGGTTGTTCCATGTAAATTTCCTCATGTAAATCACCATGTAAGAAGGTAGACTTGACATCCATTTGATGGACTTCCCAGTTATGTAAGGCTGGAAGGGAAAGAACAAGGCAGATGGAGTTCATTTTTGCTATAGGGGCAAAGGTTTCATTGTAGTCAATCCCTTCAACTTGGGAAAAAACTTTGGCAACTAACCTTTCCTTAAGTATTTCAACACTTCCATCTGATGCATACTTAGTTCTATAGACCCATTTACATCTGACAAATTTTTTTCCTTTTGGAAGAGGAACAAGATCCCAAGTACCGTTCACCATTAAGGAACGATATTCTTCATCCATAGCTGCATCCCAATCTGGATTTCCTGAAGCTTCTGCAAAAGTTTCTATATCATGATTCTTTAAAACTTGAGCCAAAAGAGAAGAGGTTTGCTGAAACTGAGAACGTGTTCGACGTTGATCTCTAGGATCACCGGCAAGATCACCAGCTGCTTCACATGTTGAACGGACCCATTGATGAAGTATTGGTGCTGGTGCAATTGGAGGAACATGAGCAGGCAGAGGTGGATTTTCATCCTCACTATCATCATTACAAACTGGAGTTGGAAACCTATCAAGGAAGTTGGAAGAAGAAGAAGAAGAAGGCACAATCGTTGAATCAGGCTCGCATGCCAAAGATGGCACACCCACCAAGTTAGGCTTGCAGGCCAAGATATTTTCATCAAATTTAACATCTCTTCTAATGATTATATCATGAGAATGTGGCTGAATAAGTCTATATCCTTTTACATCTTAAGAATATCCAACAAATATGCACTTTTCACTTTTAAGCTGCAATGCTTTCCATTTTTCATCTGGAATGTGAGCCCATGCTTCACAACCAAACACATGAAAGTGACTTACATCTCGTTTAATTTTAATCCATGCTTCTTCTGGTGTTATACCCTATAAAACTTTAGTGGGTGTGCGATTAACTATGTAATTTGCACAATTTATAGCCTCAGCCCAATATTGAAGACTTAATCTCTTAGATTGGATCATACAATTAGCCATTTCTTTTAAAGTGCGGTTCTTCCATTCAGCTACACCATTTTGTTGTGGTGTATATGGAATAGTGTGTTGTTGTTGGATTCCTTGTTCAGTGCAAAAAATAGTGAACTTGTTGTTAACATATTCTCCTCCATTGTCAGATCTTAACTTAATAATTTGATGAACAGATTGTTTTTCAACAAGGGCCTTGTAGGCCAAGAACATGCTAAATACTTCGCTCTTAAGTTTTAGGAAGTAAACCCAAGTGTGTCTGAAGTAGTCATCAATGAAGGTTAAGAAATATTTGAAACCAGAAAAGGAAGCAGATGGAAGAGGGCCACACAAGTCACTATGCACAAGCTCCAAGGGAACCAAGGCATGCCAAGAGGTACGTTTGTCAAAACTGTCCCGATGATGTTTTCCGAGTATACAATTGGAACAAACACCATCCTTGCAAGATACCAGCGGAAGACTAGTCGCCATATTGTCTTTACATAGTTGTTGCAATGAGCAATAATTTAAGTGACCAAATCGCTCATGCCAAATTTTTCTCAAGTTATCACTATGAGCAACAAAAACTGAAGGAAAAGGTGATGACCCAAAGTTGTTAAATTTGTACAACCTGGTAATATCATCAAAATTTCCAGCAAGGACATTTTGAGGATTTTTAAAATCCTTGATTACAACTTGGTGTGGTGTAAACGTCACAGTTTTACCTTCACCTGAATGAGTAATTTGATAGACTGATAACAAATTGCAGGAAATTTTTGAAACACATAGTACATCACTGAAATGACCATTTTCTACTGGAACTGTTCCATATCCTACAACAA
The DNA here is from genome assembly GCA_001517045.1 of Pseudotsuga menziesii. Taxonomy (NCBI): domain Eukaryota; kingdom Viridiplantae; phylum Streptophyta; class Pinopsida; order Pinales; family Pinaceae; genus Pseudotsuga; species Pseudotsuga menziesii. The sequence goes on along the minus strand of LPNX010781514.1, from coordinate 70,326 downwards.
TTAGAGATCTATCATCACCAACAAATATTTGTTTGGTGTTATATTCATGCATAGTAGAAAAGATGGCTTTATCCTTAGCCATATGATAAGATGCTCCAGAATCAATGAGCCATTCAATTGAAGTAGAAGAAGAAGATGCAGTATAAGAGTAACCAGAAGCACAAAGTGCATGTCCATGAGAGGTATATTTTGAAGACGAATCTAGGCTGATGTGGTGCTTCTTCATTGCTACTTCCAAGGCTGCCATCTTCTTAAAACACTTAAATTCATCATGATTATCTTTCCCACAAAAATTGCAATGACGCTTAGTCTTCTTTCCTTTTTGCTTTGATCCTTTGTCATTTTTTAAAGAAGGACCTAACTGAGAGGGATTTGGGAATCTTGTTGTTTTGCTTATTATTGTGAAAATTTTGTTTCTTGGGAGGCTTGGACTTTTCTTTCTGTTGGGACAATAAGGCTTTCCTAGATGTATCTGCATTGTTAATTATTCCAAGATGAATGAGCTTATCTTGCTCTCTAATTAAGGAATCACAAAAGGATTCAAGACTAGGCTCTTGATATCTAGCTGCAGTCAAGGATTCTTTCATGAAGTAGAATGTAGATACAAAAACAGAATATGCAGGTCTAAGTTTGGAAAGAATATGATAAATACATTGTTTGTCTTCTTTCTTAATCTTGCATTCTGCACATAAGAGTCTAAGAGTTTTATACTTAGATAAATAGTCTTGAATGCATGAAAAATCATTTGGATTCAAGGAAATTAACTCATTCTTGAGTTGATGACCCCGAATTTCATTGTGTTTACCAAACACAGATTCCAACTTTTCCCAAGCTTTATCAGGTTCATCAATTTCAGATATGTGGAATCGCAAATCAATAGAGATTGACATACCAATCAATCCACGAGCTTCATCACATCTATTTGCCCATTTAATTTTCTTATCATTATCAGTTGGTTCTATTTCTTTCCCTGAGGTTATCCTAAAAATTCCCCTACTTCGTAGAACATCCTCCATACGAGATTTCCATGAGAAATAGTTAGAACTTTTAAGTATAATATCACAAGGGGAGGCCATATTGTAAACTAATGGCTGAAAGAATAGAAACTAACTGTCTGGATGCAAAGAGCTTGAAAAAATATGCGGTTTAAAAAAAAACGACACTGAAAACTGATTCTGGATGATGAAGTTATGCTTGATCAAAGAAAAAGTTGAAGATGTCCCCAAAAGCGACGTGATAGATATTAACTTGACCAACTAAAAAAGGAAGCCCCTTCTTTCCAAAATCAACCTTTGACAATCACTTTTACAATAAAGTTGCTTTAAAGTGAATCACTTTTGTAGAATAAGTGATGTTCACTTTTACAATAATGTGACTTTTAAATAGTCCAGCAATAAATTAAAAGACTTAAGTGACTCACTTTTATTTTATTTTATTTATGTGAGATGCACTTTTACAATAAAGTAACTTGAAAATAGAAATTGCATGCACTAAAAAGTAGCTTGATAAGACTTGAACTCAAGACTTATCAAGGAGTAAAGCAACTTTGGACCAAGTGAGCTAAGTTTAAAAAGTACGTAAAAGTATGGAAAGAGGAAGGGTTTTTTTTGTTTTTTTTTTTTTCTACTTTGAAATTATTCTCTCTCGTTCTCCATGCTTGCTTTCTTTTCCTGCAAATCACACAAAAAACGAAAAACAAAAACAAAAAAACTTTTTCCACACAATGGGGTTAGAACTTGGTTAGCTTACTTGGAAAGTCTATGTTTTCAAGTTTTCTCACTGTTTCTGATTTTCCGTGATCGCACAAGATGCACGGCAAAGAGCATACATAGACAAGAAGACAAGAAAACAAATTTTCCTCACTATTTCTAATTCACCACGATCGTGCAAGGTGCACGACAAAGAGCATACGCAGCCAAGGAAGGCAACAGTCCGAGACTAAAACAAAAAAGATCTAATAATAAGACTGATAAAATATGAGAGATTTAAAAATAAATAAAAAAATCCGTCACTGTAACATTATACATTCAGATTTGCCGAAATGGGTGTTTCTGGAACAAACGGAAACCAAAAACCATTTCCAAATGGAAACAACACTCTAGACGCAATGAAACAGCTCCCATAGGCCACAAATGCACAGAAAATCCAGAACCAGAAACCCTTTCAAAGTTTCGGCAACACCGGTTCCAGATCTTAATCAAAACCGAAATTGGCTCTTCATAAAAGCTCTGATACCATGTTAGGGTTAATAGGGTACTCCCAAAGGACCGAACACCAAGAGAAGCCACTTTACACAAATGAATCACAGATCAATACACCAATGTTTGTCATGTGGTTAAAACCCTCGAGAGGGAAATAGTCCACGTCCCCAGCCAAATAGCTACTTGGAGCAATTTATTATGCAAAAAAAAGAAAGTTACATGAGCTTCTCATAATCGATCAACTAGCCAAGGACCCTCTATGCTCTTTAAATAGAGATCATAGACCAATCGGGTGTTAAGCCATGAATCAATGGTAGGTATGATCTAAGAGAAGTTGAACCATCAGATAACTCTATGTCTAGAACATATCGTGACTGTCGGATTAGAATATTTACAAATGCATATTAATGCATACTAAAGAAACACACTTTTACCTAACGGATATATTACATAAGTTGATCTTAACTAACTCCTAAGTGTCTAAATATCCTAACATCCCCCCTTAAGAACAACTTGGGATAGGATTGAAGGATTTACAAAAGTGACACTATTAGGAGAAGGAAGGAGGCATTAGAGCCTATGGAGAGGACAAAACCCCAGTGTACACAACATATAAATTGTTATGGGACCAAAAGTATCATAGTTATTACAGGCAAATCTGCGAGCACTTCATCATGCCCTTATATACCCTCATTTTCTTGACTAAATGCAATTGCATGTCTAAAGAAGCATTCAAAGTCATCGAGGAGTTTGGAGATTATTATTTGACCGAGGATGGGTTGTATGTAAGAATGTATGGTGGTTCCAGAGCTCCTTCCCTACTACCAAGGTATGCCATAGATTATGTACTCCATAAGGAGGTGGTTAGGAAGGTGTATATTGATGGTGTAGGCAACTTTTTGTTTGAACATAAAAAGACAACATATCCAATATTACCTTTCCTGCTTGGAAGCTACAAGTTTTCAAGAGTAAAGCAAGTGACAGAATTTGTTAAGGTGCTAGAGCATTTTCATTTTGGCGAAATGAATTTTCACAGGAATGACTCCCGAAATAAATTAGCAGACTACTACAAGGAAGCAGGAATTAATTTTGAATATACTGATTTTTGGGACAAGGACAAGGTGACATTTAGAAGTACGACGAACATAATTTCCCTTAAGAAGAGGCTCAAATAAATAATAACTACTATGGGTGGAAAGGGAAAAACTTTGGAAAAGGCTGAGAAATTGGAAGAGGAAGAGGTGAAAAAGAGAGAAGAAGATGTTAGAAGGCTAGCAGAGGAAGCATAAAGCTGGTTGAAGAATGAAGAAGAAGAAAAGAAGCAAGCTGCAAAGGAAACAACAAGGAAGGAAGCAGGAGAGAGAAAGAAAAAAGAAGAAGCTGAAATCAAGAAAAAGCAAGAAGAAAGTGAAGGTTTGAGACTAACAGGATCTCAAAAGGATCAGCAGACTACAGAGCAAGTGGATACACAAGGAGTGCAAGATCAAGTAGATCAGGAACAAGGACATTCTGATCTTGATCCCCCAAAACCTACTACATCTTCTGGCAGCATATTAGAACAAACTTCATTTTTTGAGATAAATTTGATCCCTTTCATGCCTACAAAGGGGGAGGAGGTTCCCGATTTTACTACCATTTTTTACGATAAGGAAAATAAAAGGAATGTAAAAAGAACTGAGAAGAAGATCGAGACTAGCGGACAGTCAGGAAAAATGATAACAGATAAAACATTGATGCATGGGACACATAAATATCTGCGTTTGATAGCAAGAGCTGGGGTAGCATTAACCGCAATGACTGAGGACAACGTGGACAGAATTATGACTGACCTAGAGTAGTCAAGAAAGAATGCAGCTCAATTGAAAGAAACTTTAAAGAAGGAAAGAGATGAGGGTCAGAAGTTGAAAAGGAAGTATGAAGATATGATGAGTGAAGTTAAGACTTCAAGAGCAGAATTTCAGACTCTGCAAGTGGATAAAAATGCTTTAGAAATATCTACAGAGAAAATAGAAAAGAATGCTCAAGACAGCTTAGCTGAATTACAAAAGCTACAGCTAGAACATCAAATGTTGAAAAATGAAAGGGAGGATCTTCAGGTATCATATGAGAATTTAAGTGTAGAGAAGAACAGGTGGCAAATAAAAGTAGCTGAGTTAGAAATGGAGAAGGCTACCACAGAGGAAAAAGAGAAGCAATATCAAATACAAGTGGCAGCCTTAGAAGAACAAAACACTTCATTGACCGCATCACTGAAAGATGCTATGGAACAGAAGACATACATTCAGACTTTGAAAGAACACGTTCTAACACAAGGAAAGAAGATTCACCAATTACAGATATGCATAGAGGACGAAAGGTGTAAAATTTTACAAATAGACACCAGACTAGAGGAAATTTTAGACACTACTTCATACTTTTTGGACATATCTCAAGATATTTTAGAGATTCTAACAAGAAGAATGGTCTGGGCAGAAACAAATAAGGAATATCCTACAGAGTTAGAAGTTAAGTATCAGCAGAGTTTAAAACAGGAGTATGATTTATTGGAATTTGTGATTAATGTAGCAGAAGAGTTCAAGAAAACCGTGAAGAAGACAAAGGGAGCATGTGTTGAATATTGCAGAAGAGTGCTTGCTACATACAATAGATGCCAGACTTCTGCAGAGAAAAGATTAGATGTGATACCGAAACATGAATTGTTTATAGAACATTTACAGAATAGGTATCAGGAAGATGAGCAAGAAATCCAGCAGGTCAAGGACCTAGATGAATGGATCTTGAAGAATGCAGTGGCACATGCAGCAGTAAGCATACATCTACTAGAAGATCAGCTGCGCCTGAGTCCTGCCAGGATAGAGAGGGTTAAAAACTAGGCTACTAAATATGAGATTAATATTTGACTTCTTGAGCCTTCTGGATTTGAAGGCATAGCAGCAGAGGTCCATGCATGGAATAAGTTCATCAATGACCAAGCTGGCCCTTCTTCATAAAGTGTTTTGAAAATTTTGATTTAAGATGTAATATATTGTATTAATTATGTGCACATGCTATGAGACAAAATTTTGGAAATGAAAGGTTGGGGAAGCTCAAAAGACATTGAGGGGCATCCCAAGAGTTTTGTTTTTGTATAAATATAGGAGAGTTTTAGATGTATAGAGACCTTTTTTCCAGATTTGCTTGAGAGAGTATTGTAAGAAGAACTATTTCCTTATACAATAAAGATTCACATGTTTCTGCTGGAGAAAGTTTTGTGGAATGTTTCAAATGTTTGCTATGGACCAGTTGAATGTGAACTATTTCATTTTCATATTATTTCCATTAACTGTGGTTTATTATGTGAAATTTATTTTCATGTTATGAATGTACTATGGTTTATTATGTGAAATTTCCACATTGGGTAATGAAGGTTTTAATTAACAATAAGCTATCTTGTTTTTTATATTTCTATTGATGTTCATGTGTTCTGAAACATTAGCAGCTATCTGTGATTTTCTTTATGCATGCACTATGGTACATTACTCACCATTAATGATAGTTTTTCTCCCTAGGGATAGGTTAGTTAGTCATAGTTAGTTTCTTGCTTGTTTTTTATTTAGATGCGAGAGATGTAAGACAAGAGGTAAGAACCTGCGCATCACATTGTGACCCTCCTCATTATCTATATCGTCTGCATTTTAGTTAGGAACTTGGACATCATACCTTAAACATCAAAAAACTAAAATATACACAGTGGACCGGGCCATAACCAGTAAAACATTTTAATTGTTACTTGACCTACATTAGCCGGACTGTAAACCAGACGAATTCCCCATACCGAACAGTAACAGGATAATTGGGAACGTTTATTGGGGAGAATCCCTAACTGTTGTTACCTGCAATTTTCCAGGCCTCAACACACATTCAACTCTTTAACTCTTTTGAAGGTAGTGTTGCAACTCAAACATGTAACATATTTTCATATCTAAAGGGTGACAATGCATGTTATGGGAAATATATTTTTATTAACATATGGCACCTAGACCAAACCAAACATTCACTAGTAGAGAAAATTAGTTGCATGCTCACCACAATAGATGAAGGATACTAGAACATGTATACACAACAATAATTTACAAAGAGATGGTCGCATACATATATAGGAACTTCAATGAATTCACCTTGGTGTGTAGATTCAAGTTTCCTCTACAATCCGATGTTCACTTCAAACCTTCTCTTCATTGACAATAGATTTTCTTATGATTCAACAATGAGAATCTCCTTGGATGGAAAAACTTCCATACAAATGTCACTCCATGACCTATGATTAGGGTTTTTGATGTAGTATGTGGACAACATAGCTCTTGAAATTCTTTCAAACAATTCCATTAGAGACAAAATATTGAAAACACTAAGGGAATGCAATATATATATTTCAATACGAAGCTTCAAAATGTGATTGCACAACAATCACGTAACAACATCCATGTAATTTTCATTTCCAAAAAAGTCATTTCACAATAAAAATGGATTGGATTTCATAGGAAGAGGACAAAATTGGATCCCTGGAGGCCGAGAACACAGAGTTGATAGAAAATTATACAAGAACTAGAATACCATCTCATTCTCCTCCTTAGACCAGAACTACAAAAATAATAGAACACCAAAAATTTGAATGTAATATCCTTTTCGTCGCAATAGCAACAGTGTTGACCTTTCGTCGCTATAGAGACATAGTTGACATTTCATTGCAATAGCAACGAAATTTTGTTGCTATTGCGATGAAAGGTCCATAACATCGGGTTGTAGCTACAACAGATCCCATGTTTTATCCAAAACATGAGAGCCCAAATTTTTATATCAAGAGGTGATGCTTAAGTTCCTTAGTCATTTTGAGATTTCCATGTTGTTTATCATGATTTCTATGTCTTTGTCATGATTGATTTAATTAACATTTTTTATTAAAATTTGTGCATTTATCTTCGTTTTGGTGAGTTGCGGAAGGTATTGAATTTCTTCCAAAAAATATGTCTTTCCCGCAACCCAAATCCCGCAATTGCAGATTGCCGGATTTCTTTGAAAATATTTTGAACTTTTCATCCCACAACCCGCAACCCACAAATTGCAGATTGCGGAAAGTAGTTGGATTAATAAAAAAAATTGTGCATTTCCACAACCCATAACCCGCAAATTGTGGTTGCATATTGGAGAAAGGTTAATTAAATTGTAAGAGCGTTTGCATCCTATATCCCGTAATTACGGATTACGAGGAAGACACAACTTTTATTTTTAAATTTATGTCGTAGATTCGTCTCGATCCGATGGTTGGGATTGTTTTTTGTTTTAATGATCATTCAGCTTCTCCATTCTTATGTTTGTGATTCGATTTTCACTTGTAATCTCTCACGAATTGGTAATCATTGATTCGATTAAGTTGTGATGAATTAGGCACTAAGATTTGATGTAAATCATGTGTGAATTGTTACCCAATTTTTGTCGACACATGTTGCGCATCATGGCAATACATAAGTGATAATTGCAAGTTCCATGTTGTAAGATATTAATTATGACAATCTATCATGCTCAATCATTTCTGAAATCTCTATTTGCTTCCTATTAAATATAGGCTTCGGCATAAGAAATTGGTTGTTTTCCATATTGTAATAGGTAAGTATTGTTGTCTAGTTTCCATAAGTTTTCCTTCTGACATTTATACTGAGTGAAATATGCAGGGGGGTCACAAATATTTGATCAGGTTTGAAAAAGAAAAGGAACTTCATCATGTTCTTTATCAAGAACCTGTGTCGCCACCTTTTGATGCGAATATTCTTAATGAAAGCACTGGTAGTGAAGAAGAACCTGAGGCCATATCTTTTTGCATACACTTTCCTCAGAATAAGAAAATGAAGGTTACTAAAAAAATGGTTGATCAAGACTACACCATTGTCTGAGATCTTATAATCAATGGAGAACTTGTTATTCCATTAATTCCTTTGAAAGAGAAAAAGTGGATGAATTTTTCAGTTTTTAAGGATATTGTTGATCATCATGAATCTTGTAAGACATATCATTTAGCTCCTTCATCATATGTGTGGGATAATTAGTAGGTTATAGTTAATCTCTACAGTTGATTACGGGATCTTTCCCACAAATATTTGTGAATATCTTGAGAGATTTTGTGAAACATTTATTATAGATCACTTTCTATGGCGATAAGAGGAGAAAGGTATGATTTTGTAATCGATGGTTTTATGGGAACTTTATCTTTTGCTAATTATTATTTAAAGGTGTATTTATTGTTGTTTAGGAGGGGGGGTTGATCTCTGCATATGGGAGAATGGAATTTCTTCTTTTCTCTTCTCTGACTCTTTTGAGGTCAATTTACTGTACTTTAAAGAGTGGAGTTGGAGGCCCCTCCATCGGGAAGATAATCACCAGGGAAGGACTGGAGAAACACGGTTTCACTTGTAATCATGTAATTTCTTGCAGAACAATGAATAAAATTTAGTTTCTTTCGGCATCTTCTTTGGGTAAATTATCAAATTTCTTTGATGATGTCTGATTTCTTCACCTTAATTATCAATGGACACTGTTAATTTTGCAACCAATCATTAACACATTGATTTATGATTATGATTTATATTAATTCATGAGTCTTTGTGTATTTATATTTTAATTAAATTTCTTTGATTAAGATATTTATCTATTTCTTCAAATGATTCATAAAAACTATTAAATCAATAATTCATGTTAATTTTTCAATTAACATATCAGTTATAGGTTGATCTTGAATGCATGTAACCCTGAATCCGTTGTTGATTAATTTTAATTGATTAATAGTAACTTGGGAATATAATTAATTGACCTTTTAGCATTTCTATTAAGTTAATAAATGCACTTATCTATTTCTTCATCAAGTTAACCTACACATACACAAAACACCTTCTTAAAATAGTTCTAACTTAGCTTAGATTTCCTTCTAGGTAGATCTGTTGTTTTGTAGACGTACAATATCTAGTTTTCTTTCATAGGAAGACCGATCCTTTTGGATCCCAGGGAAAATGGATTCCAATTTATGTGAAGCTTGAAATCTAGGGTTTATTAATTAATCTCCAAGTACATTTTTATGGTCGTCATCAAAATCTCATCGAATCTATCAGATCTACGAAATGAGGGTTTTAAAGAAAGAGGGTTTGTTTGACAATTGGATGAAACAAATGAAAAAAACACTTACCTTGCAGATCATACCTGAGAATACTTGTGGTCTCCTTAGATGTTGATGATCCTTTCACTTAGTTACAATTTCAAGTGAGACCCGACATGCAACGAAGGAAAAATGCCCAAGTGAGGAAGTGCGCCCCCTCTTCTCCACCTACAAAATCAATCTACCAAAGTGAGAATTGTTCACTGAAGAAAGAGAAAATATATGTATGGCATCCACAGAGAATTATTCAATACACAAAGTAGCAATTGATCACTCCCTGACCATGAGGTGATTTGACTAAAAGATGATGCAAGTTTCCCTAGCAATCTCCTCCTCCAATTCACTACCTACAAAAAGAAGGGTACAACCCTCACAGAAAAATAGTGTTTGCTTAAAATATCCACTAAAATGTTTAAGCAAGAGGCATAACAATCACATCCCCGACATTCACAAAGCTCCCAAGAGATTTCTGCAGATTTTTTCTTGTAATCAACATTTCTAGAGACAAAAGTCCCTTTACAAATGAGAAAGTGTCTCAATATATAGATCTCTCAAGTACATAATACCTAGATCCAAAAAGATCAAGGGTAAAGATCATAAGATAAAATCATCCTAATCTACAGCTAAGATTAGCCGGATACATCTCACATGGATCAACTCACAAATAGAAGGGGCGCATCACTAGAAATGCCTGATGAGGGGGTGCACCACATAAAATATGACTAATGACCACAAAGTAGCACATGGTGGGGCTAGGAGGTTATGTTATCCTTCACCAGCATGGCCCCATGGCACAATAATAAGGTGTGGTGAAAAATAATATAAAGGATTGATAAAAATCACTAGGGGATCTCCCTCAAAATACATCAAAACACCCTCAAACTGCATAAATCAAGGATGTGTGGACCTCGAGTGAAGTGAAGTTGATGCCGGATGATCGAGGTGACCCAAACACTGCACCTCAGACAAATTCGATGCCAATCCTTTGCCTCAATTGCCCAAATCGATTTCCTCATTAGCCATTTTATATTATTACTATGTTGCTTTGGGAACATAAAACAACCAATATCTTACAGGGGACCAAATCCTTGAATCAAAATGACTGCACAGGTGGATCTGGGACCATGGTAGTATGGTGAAATCGACTGGTTGTGCCCCATTATCCCCTCTGGTGCCCTAGGAGATCTTAATTTTTTCCACATTGTGTTTTATTTTCATTTTTCCCCAGGAAAAATGCTGCAAAAAGCCCAAGAGACCATATTTGTCTTGTAACTTCCCGAAACAGAAAACTAACTACACCAATGGAATCAAAATGTCCAAATTAACTAGGAATGAGTAATCATACACAATATGTCCACCACAAAATTACATCAGAGGCCCCCATCCATGTAAGAACCATAATAATAATAAAGCCTGTAAATGTTGATAATGATAGAAATAATACAAGGCATCATAAAAAATCACCATCTGAAGCATGAATATGTCTAATGGACACCTGTATACCATAAATAATCATCATCCATAATCATTTTTCTATAGCTCATCCTATATCCTGCTCATGGCCTAGTCAACATTGGGTTGACTAAGACAAGATTGATCATATGATGACCCAAGTGCTAAACTCTGAAGCTACAAAGTACAAATGGAATTGCATGTTCAATTATCTATGCTAGCATTGACACTCTAGTATGATGAGATTTATTTGGCAAGTATAAGCACAATACCTATATAATAATCCAAATTAAAACAATTAGTTGCTTCAAAATAAGAACCTCCAGTGTATACTCATTTATAGATTTAGTCATTTTTCTAGTCAAGGGTAAAGGGATATTAAACAACAGGAAAAGCCATGGGGTGACTTGATAGCTCAACAATGTAAGCACCTGGGCTAAAGGATAAGGGAATCCACACAACACATAAGTTGGACTAGGTGAACAATTGGGCATGGTGGTATCTCACAAATGGATGGAATGATGAGAGGGATCCACTAGACTCTAGACAAGCAAACTTTTATTTGCTCGACATTTATTATACTAGTTAACCTCTAAAGGAAAGTTCCCTGGTAAGCCTTCTAGGCTTCCAAAAAATGACAAAGACATGACCTTCTTGGGCCAGTCTCTCCCTGTTTCCCTGTGGGGGAAAATGAGTCGTACATTATACAAAGAATGAGTGTTCATCCTCTAGCCATTAACTTTATTTCTCATTTCTAACTTACCAGCCTCCAAGAGCAGGTGCCCTGGAAAGCCATCTGGGCTTCTAGAAAATGACAAAGGCTCAGCCTTCAAGGGCTTGACTCACCCTGATATCCTATGGGGATAAATGAGTCTTACACCATACAATGGATGAGTTCTCATCTCTTGGCAACTGGCTAGTTTTATTTTTTTTATTTCTAGTAGTATCTAAAAACACTTTTATTTTTTTGGCAGGGCATCCATTTAGAATAACTTTAAGCTCTGATGCCTTAGTGTCTAAAAACACTTTTCTTTGGTAGGACTACTTGTGTTCAAGACCTAGAGGTAGACATCCCCTGTGATAAACATCACATAAACCAACACCGAGACACAGTTTATACACAGAGACCCATTCCAACATAGAGGTGAAGGTGGGGGAAATCCCATATGTCACTAGTCAATTTACAAGTCAAGGTCAATCAATCAACAAGGAAAGACAACGGATGGATGGAGATAGTGGAAATGATGCAAAGACTAGAAAGCTATGTCCATAAAGGGAAATGACCAAATCCATACTAAGAGTATGGCAAATCCAATGAGTATACAAAAGAATCTCTCGGTCAAAACCACTAGATCATTTATACTTTAGATTCCAATTAAACCTAGATAAAGTAATGCCAACATATAATCATCAACTGAGTCGCACTACTAAAATAGGTAACATAGGAACATCAAAATCCATCTACACAAACCATCATATCACCTGGGTCATATACCTACACTAGATCTTAAAACAATTTGAAGATGATAGAAAAAAAACTGTCGCTACTACACATGGGCACTATAATAATCTTTGCTCTGGGTTATGAAAGAATGGCTATCTCAATCATCGAATCTAGGGTCATGAGGCTCTTTCATGGCATAGAACTGGTCAATCTCGTTACTCTGGATCTGCTGAAAGTGGGAGATCATCATCAACTGATGGCTCATCATCTACTAATCTCATAGTAAAGGGTTGTCTCAAAGAACTGCTCAGTACTTCTCAGGAACAAAAGTATCCTAGCTACTATATATGCCAACAACAGTACCCAAAAGAAATATTATATAAACGTTATTTTGGGTCTCCCTAGTGTTAATGTATTTGTAACTTCGGAATGTATTCATTTATATATCTTATGTCTTGTACCTCGATGTTTATTCCGGGATGTGTTTGTAATGTAATTGAGTCATGTCATGCCCCAATGATCTAATCAAGAGGATCTATAATGTAAACAAGTCATGTTAATTCATTGTGGGTAACCCTCCTATTGATCAAGGGTTAAAGTCCCCGCAATTCCGGGGCACTAGGGTTGTTATACTCACCTAGTGAAGTCGGCCCTAGTAGGGTTTATTCAATTCAGGAATTAGTAAAAATAGAGAGCTATCCTCTCTATTTATCACACACTCACTCACACTCAGTTGTAGCACATAGCTGGGGAAGAAGAAGACATTGGGGCTATGAAGAAAGAGGTTACTGCTGTCAGGAGATCATCTTACTATTTTTGGATTTTCTATTTGGTGTTGATTCTATCTCTGAGGAAGTTGTAGGGTTTTATCCATTTATGGTTTCCCCAAGGAAAAACAATGTGTTCATTGTCTCTTGTGTTTGATTGATGTGCTTGTTATTCTCGTAGTTAAAGATCCTAATATAATGCTAGCTTAATGTTAAAAATCTAACTTGGTATCAGAGCTAACTTGAGAAGAAGACACTGTGCAACTGCGAGAACTAGGGATTCCTATTTTTTGGATCTCTCTCTATAGATTTTCAGCAAAAGAAGGTTGGAATAACTCTCCTCCCTAGGGTGCATCTTTCTATTGAATCAGAATCCAATTCTGAGGTTTTTCAGTTTTGCACCCGACACTGCTGCCGAAAATTAGGGATTTCCATAGAAGTGGAATTTTTCAATGAGCCCAGGCCTGGATTGATCTCCTCCTCAAAATAGAAGTTAGGGATCAAGATCAAAGCATTTGGTTGGATAGAACTCCAGAAAAGTAAAACCCTAATCTGCTCCTGAACCAGTACTACAGAGTTTCAGCTCCAAATCCAGATCCGACATCTTGAACTAGTAAGATCTAGATATTGTGTATTTCCATTTGAGGTTCTTAGTTAAGATGTCTCATCATACCAAGCTTGATGAAAAGCTTGAGGGAGCTGATAACTTCCAAGCTTGGAAGTATAGGATCTGTCTGGTCTTGGAAGAGAATGAGTTGGACTCCTACATCAATGAGGAGGTTCCAGTTCCAGAAGGAGATGAGGCTAAGGCCTTACCGTAATAAGAAGTTGGTTATGGAAAAGAGGATCATTTCTGATTCAATCAAGGATCACCTCATACCACAGGTGTCCTCCCTAAAGACACCTAAAGCTATGTTTGATGCCCTAACCAAATTGTTTGAAGGAAAGAACATAAACCGGAATATGACCTTGAGGAACCAGTTGAAGAATGTGAAGATCCAAAATGCAGAAACCATCCAATATTACTTTACAACGGTTTCTCGGATCAAGGAGAATACAAATATTGTAATGAGCACCTTGAATGGTCTCCCTAGAGCATGGGACTCTTTCATTCAAGGGATATGTGCCAGAAAGAAGTTAGTCAAGTTTAGCAGACTATGGAAAGAATTCTCTCAAGAAGAAGCTCGGATAGCAGCTCGAGAAGAGAAGATGGGGAGTGAAGATCAAGCTCTCACAGTAAAATCCAAGAAAACCAGATCTAGCCACCACAGAAGTAAGTACTTTCATCAAAGGAATAACTTTAGAAATCCTAGAGATA
>LPNX010781514.1:36878-55734 GCA_001517045.1 Pseudotsuga menziesii | reverse complement strand
GGAGCTCGGAGCCACCGACATCGGACCAGCGCAACGGACTCCACCAACCTCTTCATCAGAGGTAATACAAATACAAAAACTTTTCATACATCTTGTCATTTTTTACTTTCTGTCATTTACTTTTACTGTCTTAGTTTAATTTATTTTCATTTACATTACTTGAACTGCTACTAAGGAATCCAGATTCCTTAGTAGGTGCTCATTAGCACAAGCTAGGGTGAAAACCCTAGCTACAGATAGGTCTAAGTTCATTTGCTATACATGTGATGAAAGAGGACACTTTGCTAGAGATTGTCCTAAGAACAAGAGTAGCTCTCACAATAAGAATGGAAACAAGAGAAGACATCATGCTCATGTTGCAGAGGATGATGAACCTTCCGCAAAGAGAAAAAAACAAGTTAATGATGATTCTTCAAGTGATGAAGTATATGTTATGATTTTCTCTCTCACAGGAACTATCACACATGGCAGTAATGATTGGCTTATAGACAGTGGTGCTTCCAAGCACATGACAGGATTCAAGGAATCCTTTTTGAAATTATCTGAACATGAATCACCTCACAAGGTGAAACTTGGAGATGACTACCAGTATCCAATAAAAGGTAGTGGGGAATCCTCCTATAAGCTAGACTCTGGAAAGTCTATCCAGATGAAATATGTATTGTTTGTACCTGGACTAAAGAAGAACCTCCTCTCCATATTTGCATTAGATGCACAAGGAATGAGAGTTCCATTTGTAGATGGCTAAGTTATCATGTGGCCAAAAGGAAAGTATTTCGATGATGTAGTATTGATTGGAGAACAAGAAGGAGGACTATACAAATTGAAGGGCCAACTAGAACAAGCTTTGGTTCATGACTTGGTAGAACCAAATGAGATTTGGCATAGAAGGCTTGCACATGTGCATTATAGAGCACTACCACTTGCAAGCGAAGTTGTTGAAGGTATCCTAGAAATGTAGACAAAACATGAAGGTGTATGCAAAGGATGTGCGAAAGGAAAGAACACAAAGAAGACATTTCCAAGTAGCGAGAGCAAGGCAAAAGGAATCTTAGAAATCATTCACTTCAATGTATGCAGTTCAATGTCATCCAGTTCAATAAGTGGGTATGTATACTATGTTTCTTTTATTGATGATTTTTCTAGGAAGACATGGATCTACTTCATGAAGAACAAAGATGAAGTATTTAGCAAGTTCAAGGAATTCAAAGCCTTGATCGCGAACCACACTGAAAATAAGATCAATACTTTTCGATTAGATAATGGTGGAGAATTCACATCAAATGAATTCAAAGAGTTGTGTAAAGACTCAAGGATTAAGAGGGAGTTGTCCATTCCATATAATCCACAATAGAATGGTATTGCAGAAAGGAAGAATAGAACTATCATGGAATCTACAAGAGCAATGCTTCATGATCAAGATCTTCCTATGCATATTTGGGCAGAAGCTTCCGAAACAATGGTGTATGTACAGAACCATACTCCACAGAGAGTACTCAAGAAAAAGACTCATGAAGAAGTCTTCTCCGGCGATAAACCATAAGTCAGCCATCTCAGAATATTCATGTTGGCACCAGGATTTTGAAGCCCAAGGTTGAGGGGAGGGTCGCACTCCTGGTGCAACAGCGATACCACTTTAGACCGCGCCTCTAGCCCTGCACAGTCAGAGAGGGATCTCTCTTTTGTCACTGGATTCTACTTCGTGTAAGATTTTCAATCAAGGATAATCAGGGGGCTAGGATCCTGAATGGGACAAAGTGTATATAGGTGAGATGCAAGGTGGGATTATCGAGGTGGGAACCATTAGCGATGGAGTCAAGAACCTACATAGTGAACACTTGCAAGAGGAAAGGAAGGCATAGGGTTGAAAATAGAGGCAAGGTAGTCGCTGATCTCCCAATCAGGATATTTTTAACGGGTGGTTGGAGGACAAGAGAGATAACATCCCATCGTGTGGAGCACCAGCGAGATGAATTCCACGCAACTTTAGAAGAACAATTGATAAATGTATGGAACAGCAGCCGAAGCATAACGGGTATGAATTCCTAACTGCTATACTCTAAGTTGCAGACATGAAAGCAATCAATAGACTGGAGTGGAAACAGGAAATACATTACACGTAAAAGAAGATACATATTGGGAAAAGAAACGACACATGAATCTCTGCTATGATAAACAAATCCTCCTCTGCAATTTTATTCATAACACAGGCATCAAATCTTATTTACAATCGAGAGCCTCAGCCTTAGAATGTTTCCCAATCTAACCAACTCCTCTTCTCCCTCTATTGGGAGTGTATTTATACTATTCTAATGCCGAGACTATAGAACAGAAAAGTGTTACAAGTCATAATCATGCGTTAACTATACAGGGAGTGGACTATTACCACGTTTTACAAATATAAACAATAAACATTATGGTGCTAGTGGTCACCTTCGGTCCAAGTCATAGTTTGACGTGCTTGGCCACCATGACAGATTATGAGTATTATGCCTCCTTCTCTGTCCGAAGCGTGTGCTTCCACCATGATCATATGCAGCTTTCCACATGGGCACATGCTAGCAAGGTAGTTGGCATATTTCCCCGGTTCAATCACATCCGCCACCTTCTTCCTCTCCGGGTAAGACTGTTAGCCATGGGATATGGAAGAAGTGTCGTATTGCTTCTGGTTGAGACGGACCTATGGGGTGGTTTGTCATTCTTGTACTCCTCACCTCCAGTGAGGTGAGTTCTCCCACAGGCACTAGGGTGTAGCGTATCTATACCAACCCCATCACCCTTGGAAAGTGGACTTCACAAACAGGGTTGTTAGGGCTTGAAACCCCTGACGCTCCCATCCAAACAAATGGTTATACAGGGAACAATCAATGATTGTCCCCTTCTACGGAGGCTTTGGTGGGCGCGATGCTATTGGGGGTTCCTAGAAAAAAACTTATGGGGAGTAAGTGTCCAGGCCCCACATCGTTGGGGGTGCGGGTATCACGTCTGCACCTCGATGGTTGGTGCCATTCTTGGCATGCAATACCAAGGTGATGGGTGAGTGTGGAAGCTTCCCACCAACCATCAATACCCCGAGACAAACAAGCTTCTCAAACCAGATCTTCATCATCAAACTCTTCAGGCCTTTGTAGATTCGCGGAGAAGTAGAACTTGGGTTCTGGAGATATGTCAGCTCACTCCTGTTGAACTGAAAGCAGTATATATAGGGCTTCGAGACCGACCCTCGAAATGGCTAGTCAACATTCATGCACACTCTGTCATCAAGTGTATTTGGTATCCACATGTATGAGGGCGCGAGTAGAGTGATCCTTTACTTGCTGGGGATCCAGTCACTTTGCTTCATCGGTTGTAGTGCCTTACCATCTACTGTGGGAAGCATTTGTGGATGCCATCTGGTACAATAGATCCATGTTGTAAAGTTCATGAAGTGGATGTTCCCATGTTTCCTGGCTCTTTTGAAGTAGGAAACGAAATGGTCTCCCACGTCATTTTGGCTTTGCCTCGTGTGAGTAGCAGATTCACCAATTACTTTCCTCATTTCCATAGGACAACTCACACAAAATCCACCTATCTCTACGTGACATGACTCTTCCAAAGAGATGATTCCACCGTTATGCATGCTACAAATGGCGTCAGAGAAATTGGCCAATCTGCAAAGATGCAGATTACACGTGTGAACATCCCCTCTGCTATCATCTCTGCACTGGATGTGAAATCACGTACCTTGGGAGTCATCTCAGCCATCCGATCCAAGGAATATTTCATGTCCACCATCCACGTTCCATACCTTATGCTGCAAACTTTTCTCCTTTGAACACCGTGGGCAGTTCAGGATCGTGACATGTTCTCGATCGTCAATCGTGACCAATCCTTCATGTAGCCGTAGATCTGAGTGGGGCCCCACTATCTTTCACAATGAGAAGCTTTGGTATTCATCTGTGCTAGTCCACACTACGAAATAAACCATGGCCATAGATTTCTCTCTTTTTTTATCACGGCCATTGATCTTCGCGAATGCTACCCCTCCTTCACGATTTGAAATCACGGCTTTTACCCGTGCATGTATGGCTTGTGAAATTGATTGAGTCCATAGATCTGACTCAGATCTCATCTCAACCGTAGAATGTTTTCGACTTTTATCCCACTTTGCAATCCGTAAATGAAGCTTTGGTCGAGCATGTCCACTCGCGTGAAATGGTTTGGAGCCATTGATCCACCTCCAATCAATTTTAGCCTTTGATTTCAAGCCTCCCTGAACGCCTTCAGCACACCTTCTATTTTATTCTTTGCCTTGTACTTCTGATAACCTGAAGGGAAATTCACATGAAGCTCGAGGGAATGGGAACCTCATCGAATTCTTATCATGCTCTTAAATCAACTGTTAAAAATGGAGTGTTAATAACTAGCTCCACGAGGGATGTTATCCTCCCAGTGAGGTAGCAAAGAACCCCCGTAGACCAAGTGCTAAACCATTGGGCTTCCTTCCATCTTCCTTTGACATCTCCATTCTGCTCTAAGTTTCTACTTTAGCGAATTCATGTTACTCTTACGAATCATACTGGTGACTATAAACCTGTGCTGGCAACTGAAAAATGAAAACAAACTAAAACAGTAACGAAGGAAATGCTCGATAACAGTCGAGCTTGTTTTTTCCTACCTACTCTACCTAACTTTGTGTACAAATCTGATTAAGTGAAATCAGACTTCTAATGAAGCCAATCAAGCAACTTGCCTAATGTTTTTTTTCTTTCATCGTGCTTGATGGAAATAAATGAAATAGATAATGGGAGAAGGAAATGATAAACAAACTGATCTTCAAATCGGGGACGCAACCAATCACTTCATTCGCCCAAACCCTCCATGTATTCGGCCACGGGGTCATAGAAATTACGGAAACCTCCACTACGCTCTGTCACCTGATCATGGGAAATCCATTTGGAGCTTCCTTCTTTTAGAGATTCGTTAGGCTGACACTTGGAAAATTGTAGAAAACGATCCAAAGAATCTTTTTTTCAATGGAACATCCCGCTTTTCACTCAAAAGTTTTGTAACAGGAGCTTGATGTGCTTCAAGAGGGAGGTCCCCTGCTTCTCCGGTGGAACCAAGTAGGCATATTCCTCCTATGTGAGGTGACGCTACTAAAGGTGGAATATCAAAAAACGTGTTTATTTGGAGGCTGCTGCATCCATCTTCATAGCTTGTCCCTTCACTACAGATTCCCAATGTATTAATAGCATGAAGGGAATTGCTTGGCTGCTTCTTCTTATCATCTTCTTTCTTGTACAGGCTTCTGGTCTACACCATCTCCATTTTTTTCTACTTTTGCTTGGAGGCCTTGATCATGTGTCGTATCAATTCAAAAGAGGCATAACACAAGGGTAGGCTATCACCTCTAGTGCCCTTATCGTCATTCCCGGCTTCAACCTTCTGACTTTGCATTGCATCTTGATTCCTTTCATCAATAGGCTTTGTTTCAATAGCTGGCTCATTAAGCGTATTCTGTAGGTACTCTTCATCATATTCATTGTACATAGGTGTACCAAACTCCTTCTTAAAATCATCCTTTGTGGACCAGGAGCGGTGCAGGTTTCCATCTTCAGAGAACAATTCTGCAGGACTTCCTGCTCCTACCTCAGGCCGATCATATTTCTGCTTACCATGAGAGAGATTTGATGGGCCAGAGACTTTCCCATTGTGCTTTTAGGGCCCAACCAATTTGAATGTATCTTTTATCTCACCACCATTGTCCCAATCTAACAATTTCTTGGACATCTTAAGGTTTTCCTCAACCTCCAAATAATCAGCGAACATCTGTTGTAGGGTGGTTGATTTTCTCTCCAAAAGAAGTAAGGATAGGTCAGGAGGAAAGGTGAATGCATAATATATCTTAGCAGTGTTCTCAAGAGGTTGGACTTCCTTAGGCAAGTTATAATAAAATCTTGTGAATCTTCTGTTAAAACTAGATATGGCCTCATCCTCATGCCTCCTCAGGGAATAAAACACTGAAAGTATTTT
Source organism: Pseudotsuga menziesii (assembly GCA_001517045.1). Lineage (NCBI taxonomy): Eukaryota > Viridiplantae > Streptophyta > Pinopsida > Pinales > Pinaceae > Pseudotsuga > Pseudotsuga menziesii. Next base: position 49,719 of record LPNX010781514.1, on the reverse strand, counting down.
CTCCAATGGCCTTCTCCTACCCCAAAACTTTAAGGAGGTGCATGAAAAATCTTCCCGAGTGTTGATGGACTTAGGTTGAAAATGTTTAAACCATACTTTCACATCCCCTTGCAAGGACAGGGCAAAATCCCGCATGCATACATCATCATGATCTATCTCAAAAAGGTTAGAGAAATGCTTAAAGGCTTGTAAATGTTTCTCAGCAGTCAAGTCTTGGGATTCTCCGTCAAAGTTGGGGAGGTACTTGTAATATATCGCAGTAAAATCATGGAGGGTGGGAGGCACTTGTAATGATTTGTATCGGCTCGGAGAAATAGGAGAGACAAGGTTAGGCACGATAGCCAAGCTATAGTCCGAGGTCTCATGGATTTCACAAGGGTGTCCTCTGACATCATGAGCCCCTAGATAAAAATCTAGGCCATAATTAGATGTATGAGAAGAGGCAACACTTTTGGTTCGTAAAGAAGGATAAACATGAATATATTCATAGCTCTGTTCAGAATAGGCTGAACCATAGAAGGTTGTTTTGATAAATCTAGGAAAAGATAAGAGCAAACTTACAAGATAAGATAAGGCATTCTGGAAGAAACACAGACCCGAGTATCTGGACCTTCCGTCATGCATTTCTAAGCTTTATAAGGGGTCCCTTGTCCAGACGAAATCTGCCTGCTGTTACGGAGAGAAATTCCTATGGCTTGGGGTACCACAACAGATAGCTAGACTCCAGAAATCAATATTTCCCAATATGCAATAGAAATAAAAACATCTAACACTAAAGGATCGAACCTCGTACCTTATTCCGGACGGTTGAAGTAGATCCCAGTTGAGCTTTCCAATCTTCATCTTGAATTGTTATAGCACGTCCTCAACAACAAGTAAACAATACAAGCATAATATATTTCATGGTGTTAGATCTATTCTAGCATATATAATCAATAATGTAAAAGCATTTGACATATTCCAATGGATACAATATTCATTCAAATACACATTACTGGACAGGAAAAGATATTTTTATTAATATGAATCAGAGATTACAAGTGACAAACTCTGACGGCACATCTGCGAACCGGAGAAACTGAATTCCCCACTTGGGCCTCCACCACCTCAATCCTCCATCACTCCGATAGCAAGCTTACTGGAAAAAGGCAAGCTTGGGAAGAACACAACAGTGCTCCAAGGGACAAAGGGATGTAGACTCAAGCATAAGTTCTGGCAACAATGGACTATAGTTTCAGTACTCTCAATTCTCTCTTATGCTTTCAATGTCTCAAGGGTTCCTTATATAGCTTTTCAAAGTGATACTGAAAGGTCGAATCTATGCGATCTCAAGGCATATGGAAGGCCAGGAGTCATATGAGTCGGATCCAAGTCAAGGAACGCTCCAAAGGATTTTGGATTATGTACACATCCTGATGTATGCGACTATAGAGGGAATATCCGCGTATGTACGCGGTTATCGGGGAAAATGCCACGTATATCATTTTTCTAATGTTTTTAGGGATGGTCAATGATACATGAAAAGACAAAAAGTGGTCCATAGGGGTTAATGAGTCTGCAGCGGGACAGGGGAAGGACATACAATGTGTGATTCACCTAGTGTGGTGAAATCCGCTATAACAGATGCCCCCTAATGTATGAGATCAGAGAGGTTATACGATGGCCGAAATACATTATAAGTCCATCCCAGAAGTGAAGTGATGAAGGTACCCAAATGGAAGACCAACCACCCAATCAGCATAATACCATAATACAACTCTGCATATAACTGCGAATACATATAGCAGTCCCAGATACATAAGAGTACAATGGCCATGAATAGGCATGAAAGATGATAACAAATAGATGTGGTCATCGCCACGTACAATATACATAGATCAGAATCTCCATGATGAAGATATACAAAGGACCATGATCTCCACACAGGCTGAAGATATATAACAGATCAAGATCTCCATAGTGGCTGGAAATGTCTGACATATACTGGAACAAGTCACGAGAGCTGAAATCTCATGAACAATGGCACGATCAAGGAGGTAGCATATAGTGGATGCCACCAATCTGGAAGGTCGAGTGTGTGCATGTCTTACTATGCGAATAGAGGTGTCGAGGTCGAACATAGTAGTCCATCGTCTGATTACCAGTCATTGATGTATACTGTTAACAGACGCGAGATCACCCACCAATAATGAAAATGGGAATCAAGGTACTAGAGTGCAAACTAACAAGTGTGAATAAATGTGTTGAGGTCGAACACTTGAGAGAATCCATTGATGAGGGGACATTGATGTATTCCCAAAACTGTCGATGGCGAGAGAACCTGCCACTGATGACTGCAAGTCTCAAGGCACTCAAAATGACTCTAGATTCCAATCCCAGAATAAATGATCTGAAGTCGATGGGGTGAAATCCGCTGGAAGGAGGGCATTAGGGCATCCCCCATCATCCAACACAAGGTACTCAGCAAAGCTGTATAATGTGGAAGGACTCGATCATAAGGTGCACAAACCAGTAACTGTACCGGGAATGGCCGACATGCAAAGTCAAGATAACTGGGGAATGGCCGACTCAGGTTTCAACTTCCTTCGAACAAGAGCATAACGGAGTATGGTGATTGAAAGAAGGCAGCATAGACTCGATATACAAACTGGGACATCTCTATGACGCAGGAGGCATCAATATAGGCTCCATAGGGACTGGAAGCTTAACCAGTCGGTGGAGATAAAACTCAAATAAACGAGTACAGCTCCTAAAGTCAAACTATAACCCAACCAATGGATGTGATATACAGTGCTCTGTTCGAAGGCGACACGACTCGACAGCTGCCAAAGATAATATCTTTTCTTGTCCGGCTTTTTGGTTTTTTGGTTTTTTTGGTCTTTTTCAGTTATTTGAAAAGCTTGAAAAAAGAATAAACTAGCTTTATAGTTACAAACTAGGAGGAGACAAGTGTCATTTAGGGAAAACAAACTAGTTCCAAACAGTGGAACATACCTATGCTCAATGCAAGGATACATGTGTAGGATATCGACACTCGGGGGAAAATCCCCTCCCGGTAAAAAGGGAATCAAGCTGCGAAAGATATAAATAAAGGCTCTGCATGGCTAGACATGAGACAAGCTCGGGCTATATGGCTGAAACGCAATGTCAGGGGAGCTGGCATAAATCTCAATAAGATAGGCAAAGCTCATGGTAATGCATCCACAACTTGATACAAGGGGAGTCCGGGGGGTCATGGCCAGCATAAGATCAAGAGGAGTATGACGCTCTTGCTAAATGTCATGGCAATACTATACAACGGACTCCCACACCCTAAAGGGGAAACATCGGCATGGGCACCAAATGCAAATAAGGCGCTAACTAGGGTACCCATGTAAGGTGAGGCTCTACCACTCATATCATGCCACTTCTATAGCAGCAAGAAGGTTTCATGACATAATAGAGTGGGTTCGTACCTAAGGATATAGTGGCATGGTCATAAGGTCATGCAAAATGCAAACGGTGGTGAACCTAACCTATATGCCAGTGTAGACATTATACCTGAGATCAGTACGAACGGGTCAATCCAAAGCCTGAAACGGCGCTGAAAATGGTCTTCTACATCACAGATTAGGTCAGAAACGGTCCAAAATGGTTAGAAACGGTTGAAACTATAGAAAAGGTGGTAAAAAATTTCAAATATTTGAAAATTTTTCTATAAATAGTAAAAAATATAAATCATTTGAAACTTTTACCCATTGGAGCTCTGATTTTCAACTGCAAATTCCAGGAGATCTAGCCAGCGGAATTCACAACCGATTCTTCCAGGTATTTACTCATGTTCTCTGCTTGCATTTCAATACAATTTTTATAATTTTTCATGGTCAAATGAATTTTTAAAGGCCAAAATTACATGAGCGCTGCGGCCCATGCGGGTATCGAGGCTTTTTCCGCGTATAGGGCTGGCTATACGCAGAAAAGGGGCTGGAAACTGCGTACATACGCGGCTGTTTGCAAAACAGCCGCGTATGACGCCGCGCACTAAGATTTTCATGAATCTAATGGACATTTTGGTCACTTTCTCATGCAGGATGGTGCTAGAGTGGCGAGAACGCGAGCACGGTGATGTAGAGGAAGCAGTAAGGGCTGACAGAATGGTTCAAGAAGCTCTAAGAAGATGCGGACTCTACAATTTTTGGTGCCTAGGTGGCTTGAGGGCCAAACCAGGACTACTGCAAATGCTTGTAGACTATTGGGATCCAGACTCAGAGTCCTTCCGGCTAGATGGCATGTCCCTCACCTTTGAGGTGGAGGATATCTACTTTATCACAGGTCTATCACGGCGAGGTAAGATGGTGAATCTTCGTGCCCAAGGAGGGCCAGGTCATGGGCTGACTATCGATGAGTACATAGCTGTGTACTGCTACCCAAAGACGGAGAAGGTGGGGAGCCAAGTTCCCACCAACGCTATACAGGTGCTGGGCCTAAAGGCCATACTACTGATGCTAGGCAGGATAGTAGGCTTAGCATCACTCCATCAGGCCTCTCGGCCACTGATGTTCTATGCGGTGGAGTGCATGACACCGACCATCTATGACTGGAGCACTTCACTACTGAGCAACATGAAACATCAGCTCAGCGAGTGCAAGGCAGGTAGGATACGGAACTTCGGGTTCAATAGTATCTTGTGCACGTTTTTCTTCGAGCGTGTTCCAGGATTGAGCCCTAGAGTGGATGTTTCTCTCCATGGGGTTTGAGATCCAGCCCAACGATGTTGGGCAGACGCGATGCACAGACTGGGGGGCGGTAGGGTGGCCAACCCTTATCCAGTAGACTTTTTTCCATGGTGGCAACGACAGATTGTTGCCATAGAGGACTACCCTTATGCAGGGATAGACTTCCGGGGAGACTCAGACATGCCATTACCACCAGTATCGGCATATGGAGACATAGGTAACGAATCTTGACCCTTACTCTTTTTAAAATTTTTGAAGTATTTAATTTTTTTGTGTTTTCTTGATTATATGGAATCAAAAAGACATGTTTTTGGGTGACAATACATAGTGACATCTACCATTCATGTGCAGATGTGGGACCACAGCGACCAGAGGGCTTCCCACGTCATAGACGAAGGGGAAGAGGAGACGATATCACCGGTGTGGATGCGGAGCGAACGCTCCAAAGCATCCATACCAACTTCGTGCGACTGACTCACAGGATTCCCATGGCGCAAGTCGAGGACTTGCCTGAGTCTATGTAGAGACAGGTGGTGACATATCATGATCACAACCCTCATCCACCTCCACAGGACTAGACACCTGGGAGTGTATCTATTTTGTACTACCATGTATATGATGGTGGCTTTCAAAGCCCCAATTTTGTATTATGACACTATGTATTACCACATTTTTTATGTATATAAAAAAGTTTTATGGTGATCGGTTTATTTATTTACATGTGTAAAAATTGTGTTTATGATTAATTTATAATGAATGAAACAAATGCTAATCTAACACATAATGAGCATATGAGTCAACAATTTGATTATAATTTCTTGGAATGTGTATATATGTTATGTTCTCAAACTGCCGTTCTAACAATCTCACACGCAAGAATCTCCTCAATAACGTCGGATCTCTAACATGGTACAAACCATTGAGCTATGACACTACTAACTCTGAATCAAGATGTACCTCAAGAGAGAGAACACCATGCGAAATGGCATCCCGTAGAAGCTCGATAATGGCACTATATTCAGCAACATTGTTGGAAGATGGTCGTAGACATACACCTCCTGAAGACAGTACGTGACCCATAGGAGTATAAATCACCCAAGCAGCTGAGGCTGAGTGTTGAGTGTGACGGCTTGCACCATCCGCGAATCCTATGTAGGTGGAAGATTCCATTGACATCTGCCATAAGAAATGGAAACTAATCACAAACCCGATCACGATAAACAAGACCTAACTATGCAAAAAAATCTGTACAATAATATACAATAAACAACCTTGGCTAAAGATCATGCATAGTATTTTTTGAGATAGAGCCCATTTCTAGGCTCCGCCAAGACTGTCCCTTCGTAATCCACTAACTCGTAGGCACCCTTCTCTAACACACGCTTGACCACATAAGGACCACGCCACATAGGATTGAACTTCCCTGCCCCCAAGGGTTCTTTCGATTGATCCCACAAAAGGACCAAGTCTCCCTCACTAAACACTCTCGAACGGACAGACTTATCGTACTGGGCCTTCACGCGACGCTTATTAACCTCTAGAGTCACCAAGGCATCTCTACGCTGCTCATCGAGTTTCTCAAGGTGAACCAAACGCTCCTCCAAAGGTGAAGTGTCTGGTAAGAGTTCCACGGCTAACTTCAACGAAGGAATTTCGCATTCAACCGGCAATATTGACTCCACTCCATGAACAAGCTGATATGGAGAAAAACCAGTGGCAGTATTTACCGCGGTTCGATATGCCCACAAAGCAGGGTACAACATAATATGCCAATTCGTCTTGCTTTGTGCGATGGTTCATTAAAGAATGGACTTAAGTGATTTATTCACTGCTTCAACCTGTCCATTCGCTTGAGGATAGTAAGAAGAGGAGTGCTCTTGCTTATATCCTAACTTGGATTCCAACTCTTCCATCATACGGTTCTAAAAGTGCGAGCCATGGTCAGTGACAAGCTCTCTCGGAATCCTGAACCTAGAGATGATTTGGTTGAATACGAAGTGAGCGGCTGTCTCACCGTCAAATTTTACTGTAGGCATTGCCTCAGCCCATTTCATGAAGTAATCAACAGCCACTATAATATGATGGTGTCCCCCAGCCGAAGCTGGGTTGCAATCCATAAAATCGAGCCCCCACTTGGTGAAGGGACCGGCGGATATAATAGGGTGTAACGGGGCAGGCTTTCAGCGCATATTACGTGCGAACACCTGGCAAGGGTGGCACCTCTTGACCGCTTCAATACAATCCTTGAAGATCAATGGCCAGAAATAAACTGCTCTCAAAATCTTTTGAGTTGTAGAAAGCCCAGATAAATGACCACCACACGCCCCTCCATGGCAATCATTAAGCACTAGCTCAGCCTCCTCATGAGTTAAACAACGTCGTAAAAGGGAATCTACTCCACGATGGTACAAAGTATTGTCCACTATGAGGTAGTTCTTGGAAACGTGACGTAATCGACGTCGCTCATCTCGCGAGAGGTGAGTAGGGGTCCTTTGCGTTTGCAAATATACTATGATATCACCGTACCATGGGTCAGCTGTTGAGATTAAGAAAATGTGTTCATCAACGAACGTATCTTCACATACCGACTCCTCAGCCTCGCTCGGAAAATCTGATATGAGCTCTGCAAAGATTAAAGATTTCTTCGATTTTACCGAAACAAATTCAAGATCAAACTCTTGTAGGATGACAATCCATTTATTATACTTTCCCCCAATCATCCTACATGTGAGGACGAACTGAAATGGATTAACATGGGCAACGACCAAGGTTTGGTGAAGGAGAATATAATGTCTCAAACGATGCACCGCATGTACGGTAGCTAAGGCAAGCTTCTCGACATGAGAATACCGAATCTCTGCGTCAATAAGGTTTCGGCTCAGATAATATATGACATTCTCCTGGAGCTCCTCATCCTCCTGAACCAAAACCATCCCAATCGTCTCTAAAGACGCGGCCACATATAATAGGAAATCACGGCTATAATCCGGAGGACTAATCCCTAGGGCCGATGCTAGGGATCGTTTAAGTGCATCGAAGGAATCCTGGGCTTGCTCATCCCATTCAAAGGGAGTATCCTCCTTCAGGAGACGCATGAAACCTCTAGTCAAATTGGCAAAATTGACAACAAATCTTCGTAGGAAGTTTGCCATGCCTTGCAAACACTGAATATGATGAATATTTCGTGGGTAGACAATTGAAGTATTGCCTCCACCTTCAAAGGGTCGACTCTTATACCCTCTTTTGAAACGATAAATCCTAACAAACGACCTGATTTCATGCAAAAGATGCACTTATGAGGGTTTAATCTAACAGCATAGTTCCGGCATCTTTCGAACACCAATCTCAAGTGATAAGAATGACGCATCCTCATGCAAGAATGAGCAGTGTGGTCATCCAAAAATACTTCAATAATGGACTTGAGATCGTGGAAAATCAAGGTCATTGCCCGCTGAAACGTAGCTCCGGTGTTTTTAAGGCCAAAAGGCATTTTTCGATACGCAAATGTTCCCCAAGGACAAATAAATGCGGTCTTGTGTTGGTCCTCGGGTTTAATTTGAATCTGATTATACCCAAAAAAACCATCCATAAAGGAGAACACCTCGCTACTTGCACACTCATCCAAAATCTGATCTATAAACGGTGTGGGGAAGTTATCCTTAGGACAGGCACGATTTAAATCACGGAAATCAGTGCATATACGGATCGCTCCCTGCTTCTTATCCACCGGAACAAGGTTTGAAACCCACTCTGTCAAGGGAACGGGATAGATGAAACCAGCTTTCAATAGCTTCTCTATCTCTTCCTTTATGGCAGGTGCTTTCCTAGGATTTACCGCACGTAAATGCTGTCGAACAGGCTTAGCATTGGGGTAAGTCTTAATCTCATGTTTGAAAATCCGAGGGTCAATCCCTGGCATCTCATCGTAAGACCAAGCAAAAATATCACAGAATTCCTTGAATAGCTCGGTATACTCTCGAATCTCATCTTGGGAACAATCCGCCCCAATGTAGACATTCTCAATTGTACCAGGATTGCGAGAAATGTTGATAGGCATAGTTGACGATATGTTTGCCATGTTTCCATCAGCCATCTGACCAGGAGAGCTTAATGGAACCATGGGTCTACCAACTTTTTGACTAAGAATATCCCTATAATCCTCATGCTCCAAAAGATCAAGCTCTGGAAGGAAATATGATCTATGATGAAGTTCCTCCCATGGTGGCTCAACTCCCGACATAGCCTCAATAATCGCTTCATCTGAAGGGAAAACCGTATCAAGGAAATCGTGGGCATGAGAAGACTGTACTGCCCATGCCGGCAGCACATAGGGGTATTCCTCCTCCATCCGCGAAGAGGAAGAACAAGGCTCTGCAGCAGACTGGAGATTAGCTTGGTAAGCTATCATGACTGCAGGAAACGGCACGCTCGTCTCAATGGGCTCACTCAAAGGACTCAATGAAGGAATAATCCAAGGATCTCCCATATGACTTGTGCGAAAAGGCACCGATCTCATAGACTTCGAAGCACCATCGAAACTAGATCCTATCATGAGGACGGGTGCAGGACAACTAAAGGTTCCCATGAGGGACAGATACATGCCTACACCCACACTCCCAGTTGCCGGCTGGGAATGTTCACCTTTCGGAACCGAAGCTTCCGAAGATGCACTAATAGGCAGATTCTTGAATTCCATTTGATCAATCGTTACAATCTTCCCATTATGAGGAAAGCATACAACGTGAAATACGGAAGACGCAATGGCTTGCATACTATACATCCAGTTCCTTCCCAGTAAGAGATTGTAGTCGAGGGGCTCATCAACCACCTCGACCTCTATCGCAACGGTCTTCCCTCCCAAACAAACTTTAAGAGAAGGAAGAATACCATGTGGCCTAAATGATCTCCCATCAAAAGTAGTTAACATGGTCGTAGATTTTGACAACTCAGGAGAACCAAGACCCTTCCAACACGACAAAGACATCACAGAAGCAGAAGCACCCTCGTCAATCACAGTGCACTTGACGATCATATTAAGACATTCTACATGCACCAAAAGGGACACAAAGTAGGGCAAGTGAGGCTGATGTCCTGCGGTTTCAAATTTGATCACTGAAGAAGAATCATCGCCATTCACACCAAGAGCGGAAAGCAAAGCCTTCCTTTGCGATGGACAACTCTGAAGCACTTCCAATGCAGACATTGCACAAGGAGTATGGCCCAAGTCCTTGATAACTGAATAGTTCTGGGCGGCTCGGGCATTTGGATTATGCCCCGAACGCTTAAGTACCCCCTTAGGAATGCGAGGTGCAACCTCAGGTTTATCCGCAGGTTTCTCAATGAGCAAAGGGGTTCCTGGTGGATCAAGTTCTTTGCTTGGGTTGGGTTGTGACGAAGTATAATCTTTCGCACGTGTCACAACCTTTGCAGCACGGACCATATTAATGCACCCATGACCACTAGTTTCAGGTGGATCTTCATCACTATATTGATCATGGGACTTCGAGTTCATATTCTGGTTATGCGGTAAAGGGTTCATTAACACAGCTGGGCCCTGTGCTATGGACTTCGAAGCTTCATCCATCCTAGGGAACAAGTAAGTGAGGTGATCATCCTTACATAGATTGCAAGGAAACTTAACCTTACATTTATTCTGCTTGTCCCCCCCAGTATTTTTATTTTTCTTGTCATTATTGTTGGCATTCTCATTCTCATTCCCACCCTTTTTATTATTATTTTTACCCTTTTTTCTATTCCGTCCGGGTTGCTGGTTACCCTTCTGGTCGGACGATTGTACAGCAAGTACATTCGTCGTTTGGGCAGGCTGAGACGAAGCCGTAGCTTGTCTCGAGGCAAATTGGTTGATGGAAAACTGAGCAACTTGTTTCACAACTGAACCTCCAGGTTTCTTACTTGCACTACCCACAATTCCATCAGCATGTGGTCCAGGTTTGACCTTGGGATCGTAACTAGAATGAGGAGCGTTGGGTATAATCTCATATAACAAACCAGACTGAGCATAGATCAAGTCTAGTTCCTGGGCCCTAAAGATTGCTTGTTCCTCATTCTGCACTCCGGATGTAGAAACATCCTTCGCGATATATGGCAATAAATATTTGAGAAACCACTCAAGGAGGAACTCCGGCGGTATAAAGGATTTAATTAATCTCTTCCGTCTACGCCACTCCTGAATATGATCAGAAATATGGGTGGCTTTATCTTGCCGAAATGTCGACAAGAGTTCAGTACCAACATCATAGCGCACTGGTAGTTGGAAGTGATTAAGGAAATTCATCGCAAGGTCGTCGAACAAAGTAAAGGCACCCCTAGGTAACTCTATATACCATTTCTCCGCAGGCCCTGTAAGGGTGCGTTGAAATAGTCTCAAACAAACTGAGTCCTGATGCAATGAATTGGAAGAGCACCATAGGTGGAATGTCGTAACGTGTTCACTCAGATCATCTCCTGGTTTGCCTTCGAACTTAGGGATGTCCGAAGGAATCTTGGTAGGGACAGCCGGCCAAGCCGGGTCATGAGCCACAGGGTCGTTCGTAAGTCTCGATAAGTCAGGTAAATTGAGTGTTGCAAGGAAAGGGAGCCTAGGATGATGAGGTCTATGGACCACTCCCTGGTTCATATAGGATTGATTACCACCATGACCTTGGCCATAGTGACCTCCTCCTGTATGACCCGTATAGGGTGGCATGGAAGTAGCATAATGAGGTGGACCTTGACTCCTAGGAGCTACAAATCCATAGTTAGGAGAATAAGCAGGTTGTGAATACCCGCCTCCATAAGGTGGAGAGACCTGTCCATACTGCGTCCCATAGTAGGGTCCATAGGTCATCGCTTGCGATGCCCCATGGGACACTCCATAGGTAGGAAGATACGTTCCGGAAGTAGGAATATACATACTGTAAGTAGGGATATATGTCGTGGAAGTAGCAATCTGACCTCTAGAAACATGAACATAACCTCCCGAAACCACGGGTGGTATGTAGGCTTGAGACACAATTGGTCTAGTCACCGCAGTACGGATCTGACTCGTAGCTACGTGCCGACTAGAAGGACCACGTGAGTAAGGTGGAGGGTTTACATTTGAAGAACTCGGAAGCGAGGACGAAGGAATCTCTATAAGAAGAAATGTACTAGTGCCTATTGTCACTCGTCTGGAACCTGGTATCCCTATTGGATCACTAACTCTAGACCTAGGAGGTATATAAGATGTAGCTTCCACCACTGGGATGGAAGGTGCAATGTGAATAGTACTCCCAAACCTCTCCGCAAGGTAAGGTATGGGATTTCCCCCAGGCATAGTGCTAGGCTCATAGTTGCATTCAACATGAAATGTCAAATCGTGCATAGGAAAACCAGTCGTAACATAACTACCGTAGCTAGTGCTAGGAGGGTCAAAGTGAGTCTCGGTATCATCCGGCATTCCATACCGGTACCGTGTCAACGGGGAATCTACCCTAGTGTGAGTAGGTCTATCATGAAAAGATCCTATCTAGGAAATCACAGGACCGATCTCAGCTAGGTCAGGTGAGGGATCGCATGTAGGAGTAAGTTCCCCATCGTCAATACGAATAGGAGGAGGTGGCTCAGGAATAGTCTCTGAATGATCCTCCATGGTGTGTGAATCAGTGTGTGACATAGTCTGCCTGGACAATCTAGGCCCCTCTCCCAAAGGAGGAGGAGAAGTGGAAGGTGGAAGTCCTGCTAACCGACGAGAATGGCGTGGAACCATACCCGACTCGACAATGACTCAACAAAAAAGCAAAGACTCTCTATTTACGTCAAACCTAGGCCAACTAGCATGCATAGAGCAATCACTATAAAATCTAAAGCCAAAAGCAAGCAAACAAGGGTTGGATAAGTGAGCTCCCGAATGTGGCCGGTATGTCTTGCCTAGGAGAGGTTTGAGAGGCCCTTGTCACCACAAGTGGAGGTTCGAAACCAATTATTGTGGCCCTCAGCTTCAACGCGTAAAGCGACTGTGTTGTCCGACCCCAACCTGGCCGAGACACATGTAAAATAACCTCTACACGTACCCCCTCGATATCCTAGGTAGGGTCACTAAGGTCACCTCGATATAATCAATGCTCAAGAGGACAGTCGCAGGCGAG
>LPNX010781514.1:14105-33747 GCA_001517045.1 Pseudotsuga menziesii | reverse complement strand
CAATGGACTATAGTTTTGGTACTCTCAATTCTCTCTTATGCTTTCAATGTCTCAAGGGTTCCTTATATAGCTTTTCAAAGTGATACTGAAAGGTCAAATCTGTGCGATCTCAAGGAATATGGAAGGCCAGGAGTCATATGAGTCGGATCCAAGTCAAGGAAAGCTCCAAAGGATTTTGGATTATGTACACATCCCGATGTACGTGACTATAGAGGGAATATCCACGTATGTACGTGGTTATCGGGGAAAATGCCGCGTATATCATTTTTCTAATGTTTTTAGGGATGGTCAATGATACATGAAAAGACAAAAAGTGGTCCATAGGGGTTAATGAGTCTGCAGCGGGATAGGGGAAGGCCATACAATGTGTGATTCACCTAGTGTGGTGAAATCTGCTATAACACCTGCTCTCCTTGGCCATTTGATTTCTGGGTCACACCACCAGCGGAGTCGTCGCAGTCTGAATACTTCAAGAGTGGAGTCACTAGGTGAAAAGTGCTCAACCTTCTGGATGTCTAGTCAATTGTTCACCATCAACAACCAGATCTGAATCTTTGTCATTCTTCCCAGAGATGATCTTCAATATCATCCCCGGCAACAGCGCCAATTAGTTGGCACCAGGATTTTGAAGTCCCAAGGTTGAGGGGAGGGCTGCGCTCCTGGCACAATAGCAGAACCACTTTAGACCGTGCCTCCGGCTCTGCACAGTCAGAGTGGGATCTCTCGTTTGTCACCGGAGTCTACTTCGCGTCAGATTTTCAATCAAGGATAATCAGGGGGCTAGGATCCTAAATGGGATAAAGTGTATAAAGGTGAGATGCAAGGTGGGATTATCGGGGTGGGAATCATTGGTGATGGAATTGAGAACCTGTGTAGTGAACACTTGCAAGAGGAAAGGAAGGCGTAGGGTTGCAAACAGAGGCAAGGTAGCTGCTGATCTCCTAATCAGGATATTTTTAGCAAGTAGTTGGAGGAAAAGAGAGAGAACAGCCCATCGCATGGAGCACCAATGAGATGAATTCCATGCAACTTTAGAAGAACAATTGATAAATTTTTGGAACAGCATCCAGAGCATAACGAGTATGAATTCCTAACTGCTATACCCTAAGTTGAAGACATGAAAGCAATCAACAGACTGGAGTGAAAATAGGAAATACATTATACGTAAAAAAAGATACATATTGGGAAAAGCAACGACACATGAATCTATGCTATGATAAACAAATCCTCCTCTGCAATTTTATTCATAACACAAGCATCAAATCTTATTTACAATGGAGAGCCTTAGCCCTAGAATGTTTCCCAAGCCAACCAACTCCTCTTCTCCCTCTATCGGGAGTGTATTTATACTATTCTAATGCTGAGTCTACCAAATAGAAAAGTGTTACAAGTCACAATCATGCATTAACTGTATAGGGAGTGGACTATTTCCACGTTTTACAAATATAAACAATAAACATTATGGTGCTAGTGGTCGCTTTCGATCTGAGTCATAGTTTGATGTGTTTGGCTGCCATGACGGATTATGAGTATGATGCCTCCTTCTCTGTCCAAAGCGTGTGCTTCTGCCGTGCTCAAATGTAGCTTTCCGCATGGGCACACGCTGGCAAGGTAGTTGGCATCTTTCCCCAGTTCAATCACATCTGCCACCTTCTTCCTCTCGGGGTAAGACTGTTAGCCATGGGCTATGGAAGAAGTGTCGCATTGCTTCTAGTTGAGATGGACCTATGGGGTGGTTTGTCATTCTTGTACTCCTCACCTCCACTGAGGTGAGTTCTCCCACAGGCACTAGGTTGTAGCGTATCTACACCAACCCCATCACCCTCGAAAAGTGGACTTCACAAATAGGGCTGTTAGGGCTTTAAACCCCTGATGCTCCCATCCGAACAAATGATTATATAGGGAACAGTCAATGACTGTCCCCTTCTACAGAGGCTTTGGTGGTTGCGATGCTATCAGGGGTTCCTGGAAAAACACTTACAGGGGGGATTAAGTGTCCAGGCCCCACGTCATTGGGGGCGTGGGTAGAACGTCTGGACCTTGATGGCTGGTGTCATTCTTGGCATGCATCACCAAAGGTGACGGGTGAGTGTGGAAGCTTCCCACGCACCATCAATACCCCCAGATGGACAAGCTTGTCAAACTAGATCTTCATCGCCAAACTCTTCAGGCCTTTGCAGATTCACGAATAAGTAGAACTCGGGTTCTGGAGATATGTTAGTTCACTCTTGTTTAACTAAAAGCAGTATATATACAACTTCGAGACCGACCCTTGAAATGGCTAGTCAACATTCCTGCACACTCTGTCATCAAGTGTATTTGGTATCCACATGTGTGAGGGCACGAGCAGAGTGATCCTTTACTTGCTGGGGATCCAGTCACTTTGCTTCATCGGTTGTGGCACCTTATTGTCTGCTGTGGGAAGAATTTGTGGATGCCATCTAGTACAATAGATCCATGCTGCAAAGTTTATGAAGTGGATGTTCCCATGTTTCCTGGCTCTTTTGAAGTAGGAAACGGAATGGTCTCCCACATCGTTCTGGCTTTGCCTCGTGTGAGTAGCGGATTCATCAGTTACTTTCCTCATTTTTGTAGGCCAACTCACACAAAATCCACCTATCTCTACATGACATGACTCTGCCAAAGAGATGATTCCATCGTTACGCGTGCTACAAATGGCGTCGGAGAAATCGACCAATCCACAAAGATACAGATTACACATGTGAATGTCTCCTCCATTTTCATCTCCGCACTAGATGTAAAATCACATACCCTCAGAGCCATTTCAGCCATCTGATCCGAGGAATCTTTCATGTCCACCGTCCATGTTCCATACCTTCTGCCACCAAATTTTCTCCTTTGAACACCGTGGGTAGTTATGGATCGTGACATGTTCTCGATCATCGATCACGACCAATCCTTCACGCAACCATAGATCTGAGTGGGCCCCACTATCTTTCACAATGAGAAGCTTTGTTATTCATCCGTGCTAGTATGCATTGCGAAATAAACCGTGGCCATAGATTTCTCTCCTTTCTTATCGCGGCCGTTGATATTCACGAATGCTACCCCTCCTTCGTGATTTGAAATCACGCCTTTTACCCATGCATGTATCCCTTGCAAAATTGATTGAGTCCGTAGATGTGACTCAGATTTCATCTCGACCGTAGAATGTTTCCAACTTTTATCCCACTTCGCTATCCAGAAACGCAGCTTTGGGCAAGCATGTTCGCTCACATGAAATGGTTTGGAGCCATTGATCCACCTCCAATCAATTTCAGCCTTTGATTTCGAGCCTCGCTCAATGCCTTCAACACACCTTCTATTTTCTTCTTTGCCTTGTACTTTTGATAACCTGAAGGGGAATTCGCATGAAGGTCGAGGGAATGGGACCCTCATCGAATTCTTATCAGGATCTTAAATCAACTGTTAAAAACAGAGTGTTAACAACTGGCTCCACGAGGGATGCTATCCTCCCAGTGAGGTAGCAAATAACATTCGTAGACCAAGTGCTGAACCATTGGGCTGCCTTCAATCTTCCTTTGACATCTCCATTATGCTCTGAGTTGCTACTTCAGTGAATTCATGCCACTCTTGCAAATCATGCTGGTGACTGTAAACCTATGCTGGTAACTGAAAAATGAAAACAAACTAAAACAGTAATGAAGGAAATGCTCAATAAAAGCCAAGCTTATTTTTTCCTACCTACTCTACCTAACTTTGTGTACAAATCTGATTAAGTGAAATCAGACTTCCAATGAAGCCAATCAATCAACTTGCCTAATGTTTTTGTTCTTTCATTGTGCTTGGTGGACAGAAATGAAATAGATAATGGGAGAAGGAAATGATAAACAAACAGATCTTCAAAGCAGGGATGCAACCAATCACTGCCTTTGCCCAGACCCTCCATGTATTCAACCATGGGGTCATAGAAATTACGGCAACCTCCAGTACGTTCTATCACCTGCTCATGGGAAAGCCATCTGGAGCTTCCTTCTTCTAGAGATTCATAAGGCTGACACTTGGAAGATTGTAGAAAAGGATCCACATAATCTTTTTTCAATGGAACATCCCGCTTTCTGCTCGAAATTTCTGTAACAGGAGCTTGATGTGCTTCAAGAGGGAGGTCCCCTGCTTCTCCAGTGGAACCGAGTAGGCATATTCCTCCTATGTGAGGTGGCATTACTGAAGGTGAAATATCAGAAAATGTGTTTATTTGGAGGCTACTACATCCATCTTCATAGCTTGTCCCTTCACTATAGATTCCCAATGTATTAATAGCGTGAAGGGAATCACCTAGCTGCTTCTTCTTATCGTCTTCTTTCTTGTACAGGATTCTGGTCTACACCATCTTCGTTTCTTTCTGATTTTTATTGGAGGCCTTAATCATGTGTCGTGTCAATTCAAAAGAGGCATAACACAAGGGTAGGCTATCACCTCCAGTGCCCTTATTGTCCTTCCCGGCTTCAACCTTCTGACTTTGCATTGCATCTTGATTCCTTTCATCAATAGGCTTTGTTTCAACAGCTGGCTCGTTAGGTGTATTCTACAGGTACTCTTCCTCATATTCATTGTACACAGGCATACCAAACTCCTTCTTAAAATCATCCTTTGTGGACCAGGAGCGGTGCAGGTCGCCATCTTCAAAGAACAATTCTGCAGGACTACTTGCTCCTGCCTCAGGTCGGTCATATTTCTGCTTACCATGAGAGAGATTTGACAAGCCAGACACTTTCCCATTGTGCTTGTAGGGCCCAATCAATTTGAATGTATCTTTTATCTCACCACCACTGTCCTGATTTGACAATTTCTTAGACATCTTAAGGTTTTCCTCAACCTCCAAACAATCAGCGAACATCTACTACAGGGTGGTTGATTTTTTCTCCAAAAGAAGCAAGGACAGGTCAAGAGGAAAGGCAGTTGCATAATAGATCTTCGCAGCGTTCTCAAGAGGTTGGAATTCCTTAGGATTATTATAATAAAAGCTTGCGAATCTTCTGTTAAAACTAGATATGGCCTCATCCTCATGCCCCCTCAGGGAATAAAACTCTGAAAGTATTTGCTCCAATGGCCTTCTCCTACCCCAAAACTTTAAGAAGGTGCAAGAAAACTCTTCCCAAGTGTTGATGGACTTAGGCTGCAAATGTTTAAACCATACTTTGGCATCCCCTAGCAAGGATAGGGCAAAAGCCCGCCTGCATACATCATCATGATCTATCTCAAAAAGGTCAGAGAAATGCTCAAAGGCTTGTAAATGTTTCTCAACAGTCAAGTCTTGGGATTCTCCGTCAAACTTGGGGAGGTACTTGTAATATCTCGTGGGAAAATCATGGAGGATGCGAGACAGTTGTAGTGGTTTGTATCGGCTTGGAGAAATAGGAGAGACAAGGTTAGGCATGATAGCCAAGCTATCGTCTTAGGTCTCATGGATTTCATAGGGGTGTCCTTTGACATCGTGAGCCCCTGGATAAAAATCTAGGCCATAATCAGATGTACAAGAAGACACAACGCTTTCGGTTCGTAAAGAAGGATAAATAGGAATATATCCATAGCTTTGTTCAGAATGAGCTAAACCATAGAAGGCTGTTTTGATAAATCTGGGAAAAGATAAGAGAAAACTTACAACATAGGATAAGGCATCTTAGAAGAACAATTGATAAATGTCTGGAACAACAGCCAGAGCATAATGAGTATGAATTCCTAACTGCTATACCCTATGTTGAAGACATGAAAGCAATCAACAGACTGGAGTGAAAACAGGAAATACATTACACGTAAAAGAAGATACATATTGGGAAAAGCAACGACACATGAATCTCTGCTATGATAAACAACTCCTCCTCTGCAATTTTATTCATAACATAGGCATCAAATCTTATTTACAATGGACAGCCTCAGCCCTAGAATGTTTCCCAATCCAACCAACTCCTCTTCTCCCTCTATCGGGAGTGTATTTATACTATTCTAATGTTGAGACTACTGAACAAAAAATTATTACAAGTCACAATCATGTGTTAACTATACAGGGAGTGGACTATTGCCACGTTTTACAAATATAAACAATAAACATTATGGCGCTAGTGGTCGCCTTCGGTCCGAGTCATAGTTTGACGTGCTTGGCTGACATGATGTATTATGAGTATGATGCCTCCTCTATCCGAAACATGTGCCTCCGCTGTGCTCAAATGCAGCTTTCAGCATGGGCACACGCTGGCAAGGTAGTTGGCATCTTTCCCCGGTTCAATCACATCCACCACCTTCTTCCTCTCCGTTTAAGACTGTTAGCCGTGGGATATGGAAGAAGTGTTGCATTGCTTCTGGTTGAGATGGACCTGTGGGGTGGTTTTTCATTCTTGTACTCCTCACCTCCAGTGAGGTGAGTTCTCCCACAAGCACTAGGGTGTAGAGTATCTACACCAACCCCATCACCCTTGAAAAGTGGACTTCACAAATAGGGTTGTTAGGGCTTTAAACCCTTGACAATCCCATCTGAACAAATTCTTATACAGGGAATAGTCAATGACTGTCCCCTTCTACAGAGGCTTTGGTGGGTGCAATGCTATCAGGGGTTCCTAGAAAAACACTTACGAGGAGTAAGTGTCCAGGCCCCACGTCGTTGGGGGCACGGGTATCACGTCTGCAGCTCGATGGCTGGCGTCATTCTTCGCATGCAATACCAAGGTGACGGGAAAGTGTGGAAGCTTCCCATTAACCATCAATACCCCCAGATGGAAAAGCTTCTCAAACCAGATCTTCATCATTAAACTCTTTGGGACTTTGCAGATTCACGGAGAAGTAGAACTCAGGTTCTAGAGATATGTTAGTTCACTCTCGTTGAAATGAAAGCAGTATATATAGGGCTTCGAGACCGACCCTCGAAATGGTTAGTCAACATTCCTGCACACTTTGTCATCAAGTGTATTTGGTATCCACATGTGTGAGGGCGTGAGTAGAGTGATCCTTTACTTGCTGGGGATCCAGTCACTTTGCTTCATTGGTTGTGGCATGGCACCTTACTGTCTGCTATGAGAAGCATTTGTGGACGCCATCTGGTACAATGGATCCATGCTGCAAAGTTCATGAAGTGGACGTTCCCACGTTTCTTGGCTCTTTTGTAGGAAACATAATGGTCTCCCGCGTCATGCTGGCTTTGCCTCGTGTGAGTAGCAGATTCGCTAGTTACTTTCCTCATTTTCGTAGGCCAACTCACACAAAATCCACCTATCTCTACATGACATGACTTTTCCAAAGAGATGATTCCACTTTTACGTGTGCTACAAATGGCGTCGAAGAAATCGACCAATCCACAAAGATGTAGATTACACGTGTGAACGTCTCCTCCTCTGTCATCTCCGCATTGGATGTGAAATCACATACCTTGGGAGCCATCTCAGCCATCCGATCCAAGGAATATTTTATGTCCACCGTCCACGTTCCATACCTTCTACCGCTAACTTTTCTCCTTTGAACACCATGGGCAGTTCTGGATCGTGACATGTTCTCGACCATCGATCGCGACCAATCCTTCACGCAGCTGTAGATCTGAGTGGGCCCCACTATCTTTCGCAATGAGAATCTTTGGTATTCATCCGTGCTAATCCGCACTATGAAATAAAATGTGGCCATATATGTCTCTCCTTTCTTATCGCGGCTGTTGATATTCGCAAATGCTACCCCTCCTTCACGATTTGAAATCGTCACTTTTACCCATGCATGTATGGCTTGTGAAATTGATTGAGGCTGTAGATCTGACTCAGATCTCATCTAGACTGTAGAATGTTTCCGAATTTTATCCCACTTTGTAATCCGGAAATGCAAATTTGGTCGAGCATGTCCACTCATGTGAAATGGTTTGGAGCCATTGTTCCACCTTCGATCAATTTCAGCCTTTGATTTTGAGCCTTGCTCAACGCCTTCAGCACACCTTCCATTGTCTTCTTTGCCTTGTACTTCTGATAACCTGGAGGGGAATGCACATGAAGCTCGATGGAATGGAACCCTCATTGAATTCTTATCAGGTTCTTAAATCAATTGTTAAAAATGGAGTGTTAACAATTCAGTTGTCCTATGTACATACACATTCCAAAAGAAAAGAGGACGAAGTTAGATCCTTCAGGAAAGAAGGGTATATTTGTGGGTTACTCTGAAAGCTCGAAGGCTTACATAATATACTTCCCAGGGTTCAAGAAGATTGACATTAGTAGAGATGTAACATTTGACGAAGATTCAGCCTACATCAAATCAAGGAAGAGACCAGCTGAAGAACCTGAAGAAACAAGAGTACCCAAAATTCATGACACAATCATGAACGAAGAAATTCAAGAAGAAGATTGAGAATTTGAAGAACCTCAAGAACTTGTAGATCCGCCTCTGGAGAAGAATCCTCATAAGAGGAAACCTGCTTGGGTACGTGAAATTATCCAAGGTGTAGAAAGATATGGAGCTTCAGAAGAAACTCCCAGAGGAAGAAAGAGAACTAGATCTTGCTCTAGTTACCTAGCCTTACTATGTGACATTATTGATAAAGAACCTTCCAACTATGAAGAAGCGGCAGAATGGAAAGAATGGAAGGATTCTATGATCGAAGAGTATCAATTGATCATGAAGAATGTTGTTTGGGATGTTGTCCCAAGACCAAAAGGGAAGTCCATTGTAACTTCCAAATGGATCTACAAGATCGAGCATGCTACGAATGGCAGCATTGAGAAATATAAAGCTAGATTTGTGGCTCATGGTTTCTCTCAGAAAGAAGGAATAGATTATGAAGAAACCTTTGCACCTATTGCCAGATACAGTTCCATCAAATCAGTACTTGCTCTGGCTGCAGTGATGAAATGGAAGATACACCAGATCCCTTTCGATGTGATGTGTTTACACATGGTCGAATGTAAGTGCAGAGCCTTTCTGACAAGATGAGGTCATATATAAGTACTGAGCCATTTTGGCGCGATGTGTTTACACATGGTCAGATGTGAGTGCTGTGCCTTTTTGACAAGATGGGGCTGGATGTAAGTGAAGAGCCTTTCCGACAAGATGAGGTCAAATGTAAGTGTTGTTCCATTCTGGCACGATGTGTTTACACATGGTCAAATGTGAGTGCTAGGCCTTTCTAACAAGATGAGGTCAGATGTGAGTGCTGGGCGTGCCTTTCTGACAAGATGAGGTCAGATGTAAGAGTTGGGCAGATTTTTCTGATTTAGGGTCAGATATAAGTGTTGAAGACCTACATGAAGGGTAGGCCTACAACCAGCATGAAAAATGGATAGCTCTATAGAACTTCCTGTGATGAGAAGAATTGAGGTAGCACCATTCTGAGATAGCATATGATGATGATCCATACTTGATGATGATCTAGATGTGATGATGATCCAGACTTGATGATGATCCAGATCAAGTGATGATCCAGATATGATGATGATCCAAACTTGATGATGATCTAGATCAAGTGATGATCCAGATGAGATGATGATCTAGTAGTGATGATCCAGTAGTCGTGATGATCCAGATCCCGTGATGAAGAAGACTTGAAAATGAATATGAATTGAAGACGAAGAAGACTCGAAGACAAAGAAGACTTGAAGATGAAGAAGAGGAAGAAGACAAAGAAGACTTGAAGATGAAGATGACGAGATGATCCAGTCGATACAGAGAAGAAGACCAATGCTGAAAATTGTGTCAAAAGAATACCTTCTGTTATACCAAAATCCTATCACCATCATGTGATAAGACTTTTGACATACCTACTTGCCATGAATCCCAGCACTTGGAGTGGAAACCCATGCTAATTGTCAATATTTCATGAAAATTCCAAGCACCGTGCTTCCTCTGTTGTCCAGGAGTGGTACCTTGTTCGCATCGCCTATCTCCTATTTCCCACAAGTGGTGCCACCGCTTATGGCCCCTAGTCCATAATCATTTCTTACCAGAACCACTTTGTCATTAAAGGAGAAACGCAATACCCTGGGTAAAAATGGAAAAGGAGAAGCTTCTCGAGGCTTCTAGATGATAAGCCTCATGTCCTCCCTTATCCCTACTATTGTGGGTTAGTTAAGCTCAAGATCCCTCATCCTAGGATCTTAGAGGCCACCTCACCCACTAATCTCTGAACCTACCCTATCCATTAAGCCTTATAAATATGAGCTCATATCCATGGTTGAGGGGAGAAATCTTAAGGTATTGTTATGCTGTTGGATTGATTACTTGGCCCAAGACCATTTGGGAGAGCATAGAGAGCTAGAGTCGAAGCTTTTGGGGATGATAATGCTTGGTTTCATGGAGATGCATGTCAACACTAAGGATTGGTTGTAAACTTCATATTTCTTTAATGCAAGTTGATTTCTATCCCACATATATTGTTGTTGTTCGATTTCACATGTATGTTGTTAGATTCCTTAGTCCCTAACATAGATTAGTAGATTATATTCTGGCAATTTCGATATGTATGTGTGTTGAAGCTTTATTGCGGGTACACAGGGTAACGATCGAAGCATCACATTCCAGGTATCTATGGTGTCTAGGGAGAGTCTTCAACCTCTATCCTCTATTTGTTATGGATCTGAACCATTCAAACCAGTGGAACACCTTGCTGTCCAGAGGGAGTGAAATATTCCAGCTAACAAATATGGCTACTCCACTGGGGAATAGTGTATCATTTGTTCTGATCTTCCTCAGTCAGCAACTCTTGTCCGAATCCAGGCTCTTTCTTCAACTCTCTTCAGTCAGATCTACTTTCTGACAGTCTATTTGGGTTTGAAACTTCCAAATATATTCATATCTGTGTCATTTCGACCTTTTATGCTCCATTTTCATACTCAATCTAGCAGTATTCACCTTGATCTAGTCTTTTTCTGACTTGATCCATCATTCTCTTTGTGTTTTGGTCATCTATAGGGAATCGGGCTATGCTGTGTACGAGGAGCGGTGCCACCACCTGAACAAAGTGGGTAGTACGCGGTGCCACCACCTATATCCCATTGGCGAGAAGCAGTGCTGGGTTAGAAACGCTCTGTCAACACCTGAGAAGCGCAGTGCCAGGTAGGCATCATTCCAAAGACTTTTTTCCTCATTTTTTTTTATAAAAATTTGAGTTTTGTTGCTTTCAGTTTTGCTTATCAGACTTGTGTTACAGAATCTGATGTTTGTAGCTTGATAATTTTATGGTTTAAGAATGATTTGAGTGGAAATTCAAAAGTTTTATTAGGTCTTTTAATTGTTCATTCGCTTCTATGCTTGTTGGTTGTGTTTACGAAAGGATTTCTTGTTTTCTGAAAGCTTAGGGTATTAGTAAGATCTCTTTCGTTTTTGTTATATAGACTAAAAGAAGAACACTGGATTAGCTTCTAGGTTTCATTTCTTATTTGCATAGTAAACTTCTTTTTCGTTCCTTTAAAAAAGATTTTTTTTTACTGAGACTAGGATATCATCATTGAGCATTGAACATTGGTTTTCTAATTGGCTTTATAAGCTTTCAGGATCTTCATGTTCTTTCGTCTCTTATGCATTTAGAAATATCTCAATCAAAATTAAAAAAATGGTAGTTTTAAGTTAGATTTGCTTATGTTTTGAGAAAATTGAAAAAATAGAGTGCATTTGCATATAGGTGTGCCTCTTGTTTTTCTTTTAGGAAAAGAGATTCTTCCCCTTCTCATTGCTTTCAGAAAAGAGAAATCAGTTTGGAAAAGGTATTGCTTGTCTTTGTTTTTGTGTTCATGACTGTTGTTTGGAAATATTTTTTTTTGGTTTTGAAACAAAAGAAAATACTCTCTTCCCTCCTGTAAGTAGGCATACTGAATGGTAAAGTGAACATTTGCACAAGCATACTACATGGTTTTACTTTTTTGTCAAAAAATCATGCATTCACCTAACCGTCCACTTTAAAATTAATGGTATTTATAGGTTAAAATTTACATAGCAACTGGAAGGATAGGTTAGAGACGTGTTCGGGCATCGTTAAGCATAGGAGCTGTTGTTATTTGTCAGCATTACATCCTGGGACTCGCACGGTTCTTCCACGTACCGTTGGTATATCGAACGGCCTTTCACATACCCTTGAGGTATATAGAAAGGTACTTCACGTACTCGATTGTATATCGGAATCCCCCTTGTGTATGGTTATGCATTAGACAACACTACTACCGATTCGAGCTCCCATGTACCTTGAGTATATCAGGAGACCCCACTAGGATACCTTATCTATCTGAGAAAATCCCTTTGGTCGTCTTGTTTGGAGCTATACACCAAAAACAACATTTGGGGAGATTACTACGCGCGTACCCTCGAGGTATATTGCGAGTGGCACCTTCTTGACAATCCTGGTGAGAGACTTGACTTTTTGAACTCCTCCTATCATTTTAAGTGTGCTTGTTTTGACCTATAGCTTGTGTAGGGAAGTTTTTTTTTTGGTGTGTTTTCTAGATTTTCAGACCCTAGGTTAGATAGGAACTGTACAAACTGGCTAGGTTAAGACAGTCCAGAAGAGTACGGGGCTTGCCACCTGATTTTACTCCTGGTTCAGGAGAAAATCCAATGGAAGCTGCTACCACCTCCCAAGTGGGAGATAATGTGCTTGTGGAAATTGGAGTACCATATTCTTCACACTCGCCTCCCTTGGTCCAACAACCTTATAGGGGAAATACATCGTTCCATTCTCCCATGGAAGGTCATGTTGACGATACAACCCATCTGGATTATGGTCCCAATGCTCCATTTTGGGATACCTCTATAGGACAAGCCATTGCCTCATTTGGCACCCATTTAAACTCTTTTGAAGATGAAGAAGAATGTAGGAAATACCATTATACCATTCTCCGTGCACAGGAGATTGATAAGCAAATAGATGAACTATTAGGACCAACACCATCATGTTCCACATCTGTTCCTGTGGGATATCACTTGCCGATTCTATGAGACCCATAGAACCGATTATAGATCATGCAGTAGCACCACATAACCCAGGTCAAATTACCACCCCTATAACCTCTCATGTTATGATTGTTCCTATTCCTCCCACGTCTTCTGCACCTAGGGATCAACCTTCAATTCCCATTTCGTCGGTACCTTCTAGTGCCGGGGGGAAACCCCCAGCATGACCTATGTTATCTGGCACCAGAATTGTACCTAGTCAAGGGCAGACCTCTAACATAGAACCATCTATAGTTTATGTCCCTCCCACCCATACTAATGTGGTGAATCCCCCATCTAGTTTAGGTCAGTGCTCGAGGGCACAACCTATAACTGTTTAGTCTTTTGGAGGTTATGGTTATAAAATACCTGTAGGTAATCATCCACCCAATCCTACAGGAATGCCTTATGATGGAATTCCATACTCTAGTAACACTTTTACGCCATGGGGGCAACCCAACTGGTCTTACATGCTAGTTATAGGGGGGATACCTATACATACTGCGGGAGGTGCCAGAGGACCACCTTACAGAGGTCCTGCCCCTGAGGGGCCTAATGGTCCCAGAGGGCCTGGTGGCTTTCCTCCTTATGGCTTCGGAGGGTCTGGCGGCCCTCCGCCTAGTGGTTCCAGAGGCTGTGGAGGTTTACCTCCTGGTGGCTCTGGAGGGTCTGGTAGTCTGCCTCCTGGTGGTTCTGGTGGTCCTAGTGGTCTCGATGGTCCTAGTGGTCCTAGTGGCCCTAGTGGTCCTCCTCCTGGAGGCCCTAGTGGTCCTAGCGGTCCTGATCCCAGAAATCAACCCCCTATGGGCATATTTTTCGGCAGTTCTTTGTCACAGCAACCTGTTTTTCAGTCAACTTATGGTCCTACTGGTAATTATATGCCATATCAATATTACCAGTATGTTCAACCCAACTGACAGTTACCTTTCCTAGCAACTTTGGACTTGCCTAATTTGTCGAAGTTGATTAATGACCCCATTCGACACAATCCCTCGTGGCCTCCCATTCCAGTAAAGTTACCATCGAATATCCCAAAATTCGATGGGAAGTAGGGAGATGATCCGAAGAACCATGTTATGACATTTCATTTGTGGTGTTTTTCCAACTCCCTCATGGATGATTCCGTTCAGTTACGACTCTTTCAGTGAACTTTGACTGGTAAGACAAGAAAGAAGATCAATCTTCTTTAGGGAAATTTCCCTCTACTAGTTCTCTGGAATCCTCATCTGCTATCCCCTTATCTATCGAGAAGCCTACTCTCGACATGATTTTGCACCCACCTAAGAGTACTCTTTGGAAGGTTGTCTTTAATCCAAATGCTTGAGCTACTCAATTTTATAATGTGGTTGAAGAATTTTTCTTAGGCACCTTATGCGATGTCTACCTTAGAGGTACTCCAAAGTTGCCCTACACAGCGCAAGTACTTGTTGATAGCATTAGGAGCTTTAGACCTAGATAACACTAACTTGATTCATTTCAATGTTGAGAACTACAAGCCTAGATTACCACATAAACTTGCTTTTTAGATCATTACAAAAGTAGTGGGAAAGAAAGTCTTTCGAACGGTACTAGATGAAGGAACTTCGACCTCAGTATTGTCTCTGACTTGTTGGAAGGCTCTCAGCTCTCCCAAGCTTGTCACATCACCTATGACCCTTAAAGCCTTTGATGGATGGGGTTTCCAACCCCATGGTCTCAAATCAGCCCTAGCGGTCGAGCTGGGGGGAAAAACCGTTTCCATCCAAGTAGAAGTGGTAGATGCCCCTTTAGATTACAACCTCCTTCTAGGAAGGAATTGGTTCTATGCCATAACTATTGTTGCCTCAATAGTATTCCGAACAGTCCAATTCCCACATCTATGGAGAATTTTTACTATTAATTAGATTGATTTATGTACGTCGGATGTTACTACCTCCACGGATAATAACATCCCCATGTTAGGCCAGTCCCCTCCTCCTTACCAGTCAATTGGGGTAGGCATGTTGAAGGATTCATCCCTTATGGGGATTTTTCCATCCACTCCTCCTAGCACAGATACCGTGGTAGTCCATATGATTGCCTCATTTGATTATGAGCCTAAGGGAAAACATGTTGCTGAGTCCATCTCATTGAGTCCACACGAAGCTATGTATGACACCATTCAAACCTTTTCCGATGATCACACTGATGACCTTAATCTAGTGGCCTCGGATCCTTACCATTTACCGTACTGGTTAGAACCTTCTCTTCCTGTTCTAGATTATCTCTCTGAGGCTTTCCCTTCTAATGAGTCCATTATGGAGATCATGAATACAGATGAGCCCATTTGGGAGGATCACCATCATAGATCCATGTTCCTCCCCAACACCAGTTCGGTTAGCCATGATTTTGCATCCTTGTTTCCTACTGATATTGTCAACGTTCCCCAAAGTCCTATATTGTTGCAATATATAGATTCTAAAGGAAACATTTATAACATTACTCAAACAAACCCGATTGACATATCAGCCAAGCCTGATGTTATCGAGCATGTTCATGTTGGGCAGAACTGCTCGGCAGATGAATGTAAAGCATATAAGGCACTTTTTAAGGAATTCCATGATATTTTTGCCTTGTCCACTGAAGAGATGCCAGGGATTGACCCATCCATTGTGGTCCATGAGATTAAAACTTATCCCACAGCTAAACCTGTCAGGCAGAAACTTAGGCAGGTCCATCCTCGGAAGGCCGCAGCTATTAAAGCTGAAATTGAGAAACTTCTCAAAGTTGGGTTTATTTATCTTGTACCCCTGAAGGAATGGGTATCAAACGTTGTCCCTACCAATAGAAATAATGGCACCATTAGATTCTGTATTGATTTTAGGAATTTGAATAAAGTTTGTCCCAAGGACAACTTTCTGACTCCGCACATTGATCAGATTACCAACAACTGTGCTGGAAGTGCCATCTTTTCATTCATGGATGGCTTCTCTGTCTATAATTAGATTGATATATTACCCTCCAATCAGCATAAGACGACATTAATTTTCCCATGGGGAACCTTTGCATATAAGAAGTTACCTTTCGGCTTGAAAAATGCTGGATTCCAGCTAACACCTTCCTAGTTAAGAGGGAGTGTTAATGTAATTGTAACTTCAGAATGTATTCATTTATATATCTTATGTCTTGTACCCTGATGTTTATTCCAGGATGTGTCTGTAATGTAATTGAGTCATTTCATGCCCCGATGTTCCAATCGGGAGGATCTATAATGTAAACAAGTCATGTCAATTCATTGTGGGTAACCCTCCTATTAATCAAGGGTTAAAGTCCCCGCAGTTCCGGGGCACTAGGGTTTTTAGACTCACCTAGTGAAGTCGGCCCTAGTAGGGTTTAGTCAACTCGAGAATTAGTATAAATAGAGAGCTAGCCTCTCTATTTATCACACACTCACTCACACTCAGTTGTAGCGCATAGCTGAGGAAGAAGAAGACACAGGGGCTAGGAAGAAAGAGGTTATTGCTGTCAGGAGATCATCTTACTATTTTGGGATTTTCTATTTGGTGCTAATTCTATCTCTAAGGAAGTTGCGGGGTTTTCTCCATTTCTGGTTTCCCCGAGGAAAAACACTATGTTCATTATCTCTTGTGTTTGATTGCTATGCTTGTTATTCTCTAAGTTAAATATCCTAATATAATGCTAGCTTAATGTTAAACATCTAACACCTAGACAAGTTGACCCTGTAAGAGTAACAAGTTGTCCCAATTAGGGAAAAAGGTCACACACATGATGTGTATAAATAGAGAGGGCACACCTCTCATTTGGATATACAACTCACTCAAGCAAGTGGACATGAAAGAGAAAAATAAGTTGGCTAGAGAAGAGAAGAAGTTTCTTTTGTCTTTCCGATTTATCTTATCTTGGTTTGGAATTGTTCATGGTAACGGAATCTATACTAAAGAAGTTGTTGGGGTTTCTCCCTTGTGGTTTCCTAGAAGAAAATATTTGTGTTCTTTTATGTTGTTGTATTTTTCTTTCTTTCACTGATCCCATTTCTTATGGTTACGCAACTCAATTGAGATTCTTCGCAAGGTCTATTTTCTAACTGGAAGCACGAAGAGGTATCTGAGTCATGTTCTCAATGACTCTTCTCCCTTGTATGTCGATCGAAATGGGTATAAAAAAATTTCTAGCAATATAATCCACATGCTTCAGGAAAATAGCTTTCAAGGGTTACACAATTGGAATTTGGTCGTCGAAGACTCTAGTTGGATAATGATGAAATAATTCTAATTGTTAAAAGATCTAATATAGCCATTAAAATTCTAACATGGTATCAGAGCCATCCTAAAAGAATTCATTGTATAGTCATAACAGTTGCAACTACCGAAGATTAAGGCTCCATGGTTTTAGACTTTCTATACACAGATCAAGCTCAACCTTTGCATCATTGAACTTTCCCTAAGAGGGCACATCTTTCTATGGAGGAAGATTCCAGTTTTGTGGAGTTGCAGTTTTGACATAAACAATGTCGGGGTCGGGACCTAAGGTTCTCCACTTTGAGACTTTATGTCCACCAATTGGGTTCAACCCATATATTTTCCAACTCGTCCAAGGAGGGTGCATCTTTCTATGGAGGAAGAATTCAAGTTCGAGGATTTTCATTTTTGGCTCTATCATTGCTGTCGAGGGAAAACTGGGGCATCAGATTTTCTGTAGTTATGTCCATAGATTTGGAAAAAAGAGTCCATTGCTCAACTCGCCTTAAGAAGGCGCATCTCTCTCTAATCATATTTGCAAGATACCAAAGTTGAAAATTAGGGTTTCCCTCTCAAACCCTAGTTCAACCAAGAAGCAGTTTTCCAAAAGACCTTGAAGCAAGCACTTAGCTGGAGCACTCTTATTGGTAAGCACTATTTTCTGTATTTCCATTTGAGGCTCTCATTTTACCAAGATGACAAACAATACCAAGCCTGAGGACAAGCTTGAAGGAGCCGAGAACTTTTGGGCATGGAAGTACATAGTGCTTCTCATTCTAGAATAACATTACTTGGAAAACTATGTCAAAGGAGAAGTTCATAGTGATTCTCATTTTAGAATAACATTACTTGAAAAACTATGTCGAAGGAGAAGTTGCAGAGCCAAAGGGAGACGAAGAGAAAGCTAAGCACAAGAAGAACTTGGTCAAGGACAAGAGGATTATTGTTGATTCCATCAAGGATAATTTGATCCCACATGTATCCTCCTTGAGGACTCCCAAGGAGATGTTTGATATTTTGACCAGCTTGTATGAAGGAAAGAACATTAATAGGAAGATGACCTTGAGAAATCAACACAAGGGTGTGATAATGTAGAACTCATAAAACATACAATCTTATTTCAAAATGGTGTCCCAAATCAAGGAACAACTAGGAGCTATTGGAGACAATTTCGAAGAAGCAGAAGTGGTGATGACTACATTTAATGGTCTCCCAATATCATGGAATCATTCATTCAAGGAAACGAGGAGCTCAGGTGAGGTCAGAGGATCAGGCAGTGTTGCTTGTTTGGTTAGGGACTCTCTCTGGAACAAGGTATCTTTTGTAGCTACAAATTAGCATTCCAGGTTCATGTGGATTTGGGTTAGATCCAGGGTCTCCCCCCCAAGGGACATCTACATTGTATTTTTCTACTTTCCCCCAGCTTCTTCATCATCTGCTATCCACAATGGCTCAAATGGGGACCCCTTTATAGATTTTTACATTGACGTCACCCAATATTCCATTGACGAGGAGTTTATCCTTATGGGGGACTTCAATGCTCGTACTAGAGATATTCAAATCCCTCTCCATGACCACTCAAAGGATGTGTTATGTACTCAAGGGATTGACTCAGTCTCGGTAGGTCTTCACCAGATATCAAAGGATACCTTGGGGCCCACTACAGCATATGGTAAACATCTCTTCCAGCTAGGGGAAGATCACAAGTTGCTAATTTCAAATGGCCTTCCTAGCTTTCCAGAATCTTGCTTCTTCACCTGCCAGCCATATGGAGGAGGTGCAAGTGTGGTGGATTATGTTCTCGCTAGCCAAAACTTGCTTCCCCTTATTCGAAATCTTTCAATCTGCAGAATCCCCCTTATTTATTATGCACTTCTAACACATATTTCATTAAATTTGGAAATATTCTATTACAAGGACTTCATCCACATTGATTTTTTTTGGAAATCTCCTAATACGTATTCTATTAAATCTAGAAAAATGAACTCAAAGAACTATTCCATTAAATTTGGAATAATTAATCCAATGAACTACTTTCTCAATTAATATTTTTTATTTATTTCAAGTAAAACTTTAGTATTCAACTATTCAAAAGGAAATATTACATCTCAATTAGAACTAGAGGAAATATTACATCTCAATTACAACTAGATGGGTTAGATCTAAAATTTAGAACTTTTGCTAAATTGAGTTCCTTCAAAATGAGGAAAATCATAGCCTTTGAATCCTACATAATTTATATTAATATCAACATTGTATTTGTTACTACAACAATTTTAAACATTGTCATAGTAATTATTTTTGTCTTTGTTATGTATGTTGTTTTATTTTTGGAAATTGGCACCACTTATAATCAAAATGAAAAAATATGTTATGACTTTAAAGTCTAAGTTTTATCCTTGTAATGATTAAAGTAAATTATGAATTAAAATAGCAACATAATTTATTATTATTGTTGTTGGTAGTGGTAGTGTATTAGAAACTAAGTTGATGAATGCTTACTTTATGAATAATAGATTAACTTC
>LPNX010781514.1:3307-13771 GCA_001517045.1 Pseudotsuga menziesii | reverse complement strand
TTGTATTAAATGGTAAGTTGATTAAGTTTATGTAATGACATCAATATTGTATATATTACTATGATTAAGAAATTTAATTATAATTTGATATGGTAACTAGTACATTGTTGGTGTTGAGTTCCTATTTCTAGTAGAAGGTTGGCACAATTTTAGAATGGCCCATTTAAAAACTATTTAATGTAAAGGTTTGGTACCCAATATTGTTCTAAATTTTTCCCTTGTATTTCCCTGAACTAGGCTTCCATCAATCAACCTTCACATGAAGAGTCTCACTTTCATCATTCTGGAAGATATATGAGGTGGTTTTTGTCATCCAAATCATCTCTCCTTCATCATCAGCTCATGATCTAACTAGCAACATGTTTCCTTTCTCAAATTCGATCATAGGATTGAATCTTGGCTTTAGCTTGTTGAACTTGGGTCCAACATATACTCGTTCATCTGTCACATTATCAAAATCTCCATCCATAATACTTATATTCCATGCAGTGCATTATGATCAATATTAAATCTCACATGGATTAAATTGTCTTTATAATTCAATGTATTTGATGATAATGTCTAACATGAATTAAAGCTAACATGATGCTACTACTTAATGATTGATTTTCTGGATTAAGTTATGTGAAATCTTTTTAGTCCACAATGAGTTTTTCATGGTTCCCGTAACAAGCATGGGTGGAGTGTCCACTCAAAACATTGGTTTGAAAAACGTTCACACAGTTTAATCCAGAAAATCAATCACAATGATGACAAACTGATAAAACCTGCACACTCAAAATGTTAGTATTGTATTTTGTAATGTCCCGGTTTTGACCCCGTTACATTAGATGTATATGATGTATAAATTGTAAATGATCAGGGTGTGGAGCTAAAGGCCAAGGCCCCACCATTGATCGGTTATGCTATGTTTTGGATTTAAATTGTCACCGATGGTATATCGGGGCATGCGGCATATATTATGTTGGTCATCATGTAAATATGCATCTATAATTAATTAAATGAACCCGACCAGCTACGACCGTGGCAACTAAATCGAAAGGGGCATGATTTTCACAAGGATAAGGGTGTGGGGGAAATTAGTCAAACCTTGGCCAATGAGAGAAAATACCCATGTCTTCTTTTCCTTGCTTTACCCAACCACTTTCATTAAGAAAGACTGTTGGTGGTTGAGGCAGTTAATTGTTTTGGGGAGTGGGGTGGCAGGACTATCAGTCCTCACCCACATGCACACTCTACCCACGATTTTGCTGTTCATCCCCTCACATAGGCACTTCTTCCTCTCCACGAGTTGCTAAACACCCAGGCTCTCCAAATTCGCATTCTCCTGGTAGCCTACTCATCCTCACGCATTGCCTCCAGTGTCTGATTTATTCTCACGCACAAGCTCCTTGCGGTTTGGTCTCACGCAGCCCGGAAAAGGATTGGGGGCGCCTCTATTGTAATTCACGTTTTTCCCATAGCGTGGAATCGAGTGTTCTTGACCCATATTTGGGTTTCAATGTGGATTTCCTCTCACACACTGGGCTCTGGGTGGTTGTTATTCATGCGAGAAACTGGGAGCTATTTGGTCTTTGTCACCCACGATTTTCCTGTAGGAGGCCATTTCACGCTCAGGAACTATGTGTAGTCTGTGAAATTCTTACCCACTGGCTTGACTATTCAGGAATGGACTGTTTTTTTCCCATGCTGTGGACCGTGGTTGTTTTTATGCCTTGAGGCTGCTGCAGACTGTTTGAATTCATTTCGCCTGTTTAAGCTGTGACAGCTAAATTAATTGCCTGAGTGCAATGGTTGGTATTTGGACTGTGAGAGGAGCAGGGATGTTGGCTTAGATTTGCTTGATAAACCTGGTGGCTGGAAACCACACAGACAGAGCTAGAGGGCTGGCCTTCTTCTCCATCACCCCTAAATAGCACTGGAAGGGAATGTAGGGCCTGAGGGACTGTGTAGCAGAGAAGGGACTGATTTCTTGTGTTGGGTGTGTTTGGGTGTCTTAGAGGTCAGGCTAGTTCTGGTGTAGGTGTTCTTGGCTCTGTAATGAGCTCACCAGCTTAGCAATTTTCCTTCTCCAGCTCCTGAATGGCCTGATAAACCCAACTCTGTTGGCTTGGCTGTGTGTTTTGTGTATCCTTGGCTATGTGTAAGCCTGTTGTTCCCATATTCCTTGGAGAATCATGCCCAGCTCGGGGGTGGCAACGTTGCTAAGAGATTAAGGAGCATGCTGGCCTATGGTTGGGTGGAACGTTGCAGCGATGTAGCTGGTTGCGGATCAAAGCTCTTCATAAGATAAGTGATCTTGTGCATTTTACTTATGTAACTATCTTTTCTGTTAATGATATGATGAACATGATAAATGCATGCATAACTGAATGCTGTTGGTTTCCGCTGTGTATGATGAGTAACTGCACATGTGCATGTTTTTAGTTCAAAATATTTGTTAAGCATTCTATTTCAGCAATTTTCATGTATGCATATGTTCATGGGGCTCTTAGCTCGTGTGTTCGAAGCTTGTAGTTGCGTCCTCCTTGCCAGTCGGAGGCATGGGGACGTGACAGTATGGTATCAGAGCAATGTTGACAACAATGGGCCTCTATGGGCTAAGAAGAAGCAACTAACAGAAGTTGTATTTCATTCTGTCCAGCAGAAGTCATGATATGAATGACTGTAAAATTGAGAAAATATGGCTAAGTATGGAACGGTCGGGCCACTAGCGAAAAGATTTCCGTCATTGTGGAAGAGTTAGAAGTCTCCCATCCACTGTTGCGGAAGCCAAAGCCATTTGTCTTCCGATGTGTAAAGGCCGCCGACGTCCGAAGTGGAAATTTTATAAGTAAACAGTCGCCAGTCGGAAGAGAAATCGTCTTGTGAGCCGCCATTGCGGAAGCAAAAGCAACAAGTCTTCCGATGGGGAAAGTCCTCCGATCGTCGACACGTCAAAAAGGTTGAGGCTCGAAGTTGGTTCGCCAATCGGAAGAAGTTAAGGTTTGGCGAGCCGTCGTTGCGGAAGCCAAAGCCATTTGGCTTCCGATGTCAGAAGACCGCCGACAGCCGACGCGGTCAAAGAAAGACAATTTTGAAAATTTGTCTAAGTGATGAAATCGTCGGAAGAAGTTGACGTTTGGCGATCCGTCGTTACGGAAGCCAAAGTCATTTGGCTTCCGATGTAAAAGGACTGTCGATTCCGATCAAGTCAGTTCGTCATTACGGAAGGAAGAATGCTTCCCAGAGCTGCCGTTGCGGAAGCCAAAGTCATTTGGCTTCCGATGTGTAAAGTCTGCCGACGCCGCAAGAGGAAGAGTGCTGATCGGATCAGGAAGCGATAGAGCGTCCGCCATTGCGGAAGCGGAAGCGCTAAGACTTTCGATGTGAAAAGACATCCGACAACCGATGAAAAGGAAAGGAAAATTCTGGGTTTTTCCATAGGATTTTTCCAGCAGACTTTAACTGTTTTCCAGTGGGATTTTTTACTGTTTCTCAGTGAAATTTCAGGGCTGAAAATGAGAAAAGAGGCAGCGATCTAATGCGCCAGATTGCATGAAAAGCAATGATTTACAAAAAAAAAAAAAACGAGGGCGCTGCCCTTGACCCGCCCTGCAGTGGCGGAAGCCACAAGGGGGCAAGCCCCCTTGACCCCCGTCGTCCCCTTCAGACAGTCATTCCTTGATGAAGAAAATTTTGTGTGTTTGGGCATTTGTAATTTTATGATTATTCCAAGAGAAGGTAAGTAATGTTGGTTTATATCGATATTATGCATCTAACAATTGTGTTACTAACACATTGCAGAGTCATAGTCACCTTCAAGAGAAGTATTCTAGGTAGTGCAGTTTGGTAAGTAAGTTGTGGTTCAGTCATGAGAACCCATGATGGGTATGATGCTCGGGATTCCCATGAGTGAGCAGAAGATGCCATGGGAGAAAATGTCCGTAATAGAAACGATGACATTGAGTCTAATGGAAGAAGATTCCAAGAGACACCGTCAGATGTTGCAGCTACTATGAGAAGCTTGATCAAAGCCCAAGAGGAGCAGCATCAGTTGAATGCTGTTATGTTGCAAAGTTTGACGGACTTGCAAAGAAAGATAGACTCTTGACGAGGTATAGCAAGGCCAGAAGGCAGTAAGAGTAGTGCTAAGAGAAGGAGAAGGACTTCTAGTGGCTCATCTGATTCGGAGGAATCTAGTGGGGATTCAAGCTTTTCTTCTCATAAAAGAAAAAGGAAGAGACACCATAGGGATCGCTCTCGTGATGAATTTAAGAAAGCTAAACCTCCTACATTTGATGGTGAGGTAAAGACTGGACAAGAGGCTGAAGCTTGGTTTCTTGGTATTAAGAAGTACTTTCAAGTGCATGATTATTCAGGAAACATGAAGGCAAGAGTTGCCATATTCAATCTGAATGGAAGAGCATCCATTTGGTGGGAACACTTCAAGCAAGTAAAAAGGATCAATGAAAGGAGACTTAAGTGGAAGCAGTTCAAGAAGTATTTTAAGCAAAAATATCTCTTTGACAGGTATTATGATGATAAGATTAAGGAGTTCCATGAGTTGAGATTGGGACAGCAAACCATAGAGGAGTATGCAAATAAGTTTTTGGAGTTGTTGAGGTATGTCCGGTACATCAGAGATGAAAAGGGAAGGTCCAGCGTTTTCTGAGTGGATTACCTCAGTCTTACAAAGATAGAATTGAGTTTTATGAACCTAGAACTCTTGAAGAAGCAATAAGGAAGGCTAAGTATCGCTATGAGCAAAGCAAAGGTAGGATGGATTACCATAAGGCATGGAAGGACAAGAAGAACGAGAAGTTTGACCAAAGAAAGAAAGGTTTCAAACCTTCTAGCTTCAGGAATCAGCAGAAGTAGCCATCCCAAGCTGCGAGTAAGCCAGTTGGAGTGACTAGAGAAAAGACTAAAGATCCACAACAGAATAGAGGGCCACTTCAATGTTGGAAATGTGGAGGACCCCACATGCGCAGAAATTGTCCACTCGAGAATGAGAGTGCAAGGCCAGCTTATAACATGCAAGAAGTAGAAACAGTGGGTCAAGTAGCAAGGGCAGTTCCTAGGATCTATGCAGCACTGGAAGACGGTCAAGCAGATCACCAGTCAGTTGTGGTTGAAGTAGCAGGTAAGATTGCTGAGCAATCTATTTCTATTTTGATTGACCCTGGTTCTACTCACAGTTACATTACTCCTAGAGTAGTGGATATTTGTGCCTTTTAGAAAGTAAAGCATAGGAAGTCTTGGTTAGTTCAGCTAGCCATTGGAACTAAGAGAAGGGTCAGTGAAGTGGTAGAGAAATGTCCATTGGTCATGAATGGATTGGTCACTCATGTAGATATGAATGTTCTACCGCTTGGTTCCTATGATGTTCTCATTGGAATGGATTGGTTAGAAGCTCACAGGGCGAAGCTTGATTGCTACAATAAGACTTTTGAATGCTTGAATGAAGAAGGAAACCTAGTAGTTGTGAAAGGCATTCCAAAGGTGATTTCAGTAAGGCAGGTTTCAGCTATGCAATTAAAGAAGTTCTGTAGGAAGGGTTGCCAGTTGTATGCAGCTCAAATTTTGGAGGCATCGGGAGATGAAGCTCCTAGGTTGGAGGACTATCAGGTGTTGCAGGAATTCGGGCATGTGTTTCCTGATGAGATTCCAGGGCTTCCTCCAAAGAGGGACATCGATTTCACTATTGAACTTGTGCCAGGAGCGGCACCAGTGTCCAAGGCACCCTACAGGATGAGTACACCAGAGATGCTAGAATTGAAGATGCAACTGCAAGAGTTGTTGGAAAAGAGGTATATCCGACCGAGTGTGTCTCCTTGGGGAGCAACAGTTCTGTTTGTCAAGAAGAAAGATGGTACACTCAGGTTATGCATTGATTACAGACAGTTGAACAAGGTTACTGTGAAGAATAAATATCCTTTGCCTAGGATTGATGACCTCTTTGATCAAATGAGAGGAGCAAAGGTATTTTCCAAGATTGACTTGAGGTCTGGTTACCATCAGGTAAGGATCAAGGACGAAGACATTCATAAGATAGCTTTCAGGACAAGGTATGGGAATTATGAGTTTGTAGTGGTACCATTTGGTCTCACAAATGCGCCAACTACATTTATGTGCCTTATGAATCGTGTCTTTAGCAACTATTTGGACAAGTTTGTTCTTGTTTTCCTTGATGACATTCTTTTTTATTCCAAGAATGAGAAAGAGCATGAAGAGCATTTGAGATTGACATTGCAATTGCTCAGAGAGCATCAGTTGTATGCAAAACTAAGCAAGTGTGACTTCTATAGAGATAGAATTCAGTATTTGGGTCACATTATTTCAGAGGAGGGTATATCCGTGGACCCTGAAAAGATTGAAGCCATTATGAATTGGCCTACTCCAAGAAATGTGACAGATGTAAGATCTTTCATGGGACTTGCAGGATACTGCAGGAGATTCATTGAGGGATTCTCCAAAGTTGCACATGCCATCACTTCTTTGCAGAAGAAGGGGATGAAGTTCGAATGGACATCGAGGTGTGAAGAAAACTTTCAGCAGTTGAAGAATCTTCTCACTAGTGCACCAGTATTGAAGGTTGCAGATCCAGAGAAATATTTTGTGGTGTGTACTGATGCATGCGGACAAGGGCTTGGAGAAGTCCTTATGCAAGACAACCATGTGATATGTTATGAGTCA
The DNA here is from genome assembly GCA_001517045.1 of Pseudotsuga menziesii. Taxonomy (NCBI): domain Eukaryota; kingdom Viridiplantae; phylum Streptophyta; class Pinopsida; order Pinales; family Pinaceae; genus Pseudotsuga; species Pseudotsuga menziesii. The sequence continues at coordinate 7,093 of LPNX010781514.1, read as the reverse complement.
AGAAAGCTGAAGGAACATGAGAAGAACTATGCCACTCATGATCTAGAACTTGCAGCCATAGTACATGCTCTCAAGATGTGGAGACATTACTTGATGGGCAGGAGATTTGAGCTCAAAACAGATCATTGTGGACTGAAGTATTTGTTTGATCAGCCTACCCTGAATGCCAGGCAAGCAAGATGGCTGGAGTTTTTATGTGAGTTTGATTTTGAAATCAAGCACATAAAGGGAAAAGAGAATAAGGTAGCTGATGCACTCAGCATGAAGATGCAGGAAATGCAGGTGACATCCCTTAGTATTTTCCAATCAGATTTGAGGCAGCAGATTTCCAATCATGTTGCTGGACATGAATTGTATGAGCAAGTAAAAGACAAATTGCAGCAGCAAAGTCTTGAGAAGAGGTATGAGGGATATAAATTGGAAGGAGATGGGCTTCTCACTCTTAAAGGCAGAATTTATATTCCGAATGTAGCAGATTTGAGGAGAGTTGCCATGGATGAAATCCATCAAGCTCCGTATTCTGGTCACCCAGGATATCAGAAGACAATCGCTACAGCTAGAAAGTAGTACTTCTAGCCAGGAATGAAAAGGGATATGGCTGAGTACATTTCGAGGTGTATGAAATGTCAGCAGGTGAAGGTTGAACATCAACATCCAGTAGCTTTGTTGCAGCCTTTGCCAGTTCCAGAATGGAAATGGGAAGTTATTTCCATGGATTTTATTACAGGATTTCCAATGACTTGGAGACAACATGATTCCATCATGGTTGTGGTAGACAAGTTGACTAAGGCAACACATTTTATACCGGTTAAGTCTACATATGAGACCGGCGACATTGCAAGGATCTTCATGAAGGAGATTTTCAAATTGCATGGATTGCCTAAGGCAATAGTATTTGACAGAGATGTCAAGTTCACTTCCAACTTATGGAAGGGGTTGTTTACAGATTTGGGTACAAAGCTAAACTTCAGCATTGCATACCATCCTCAGACAGATGGTCAGACAGAGAGAGTTAATCAGGTGCTTGAAGACATGATTCGCATGTATGTTGGTAGAGTTTGCTTATAACAATGGACAGCAGGCATCCTTGGGGATGAGTCCGTATGAAGCTTTGTATGGAAGAAGGTGTAGGACACCAGTGACTTGGGACAATCCGGTGAACAGGATTGTGCTTAGACCAGAATTGCTCAGGGAAATGGAGCAAGAGGTCGTAAAGATCAGGCAGAAGCTGAAAGCAACACAGGACAGACAAAAAAGCTATGCAGATAGGCATAGGGTGAACAGGGAGTTCAGTGTTGGGGATCATGTTTACCTCAGAGTGAGGGCGAGGAAGAGTTCCTTGAAGCTTGGAAGTTGTGCCAAGTTGTCACCAAGATATTGTGGGTCGTTTGAAGTGCTTGAAAGAATAGGGCCAGTTGCATATAGACTTGCATTGCCTGCTAGCACTAGAGCTCATAATGTTTTTCATGTTTCTTTTCTTAAGAGATATGTACATGATCCTAACCATGTGATAAATTGGGATGTGATTCAGGTGGAACCCGAGGGAGAGTTCCAAATTGAGCCAATGCGCACCCTTGACAGGAAGGTCACAATGCTCCGAAACCGAGCCATAGGTCAGGTAAAGGTGCAATGGGAGCACTACGGACCTGAAGAGGCTACATGGGAGCTGGAGGATGCCATGCAATTGGCACATCCATTTTTGTTCAGTTCTACGGAACACTGAGGCGATACCAGTGTAGCATTTTGTTCAAATTTTGTAAAAGCACTGAGGACAGTGCTATTGAAGGGGGAGGGGAATGTAATGTCCCGGTTTTGACCCCGTTACATTAGATGTATATGATGTATAAATTGTAAATGATCAGGGTGTGGAGCTAAAGGCCAAGGCCCCACCATTGATCGGTTATGCTATGTTTTGGATTTAAATTGTCACCAATGGTATATCGGGGCATGCAACATATATTATGTTGGTCATCATGCAAATATGCATCTATAATTAATTAAATGAACCCGACCAGCTACGATCGTGGCAACTAAATCGAAAGGGGCATGATTTTCACAAGGATAAGGGTGTGGGGGAAATTAGTCAAACCTTGGCCAATGAGAGAAAATACCCATGTCTTCTTTTCCTTGCTTTACCCAACCACTTTCATTAAGAAAGATTGCTGGTGGTTGAGGCAGTTAATTATTTTGGGGAGTGGGGTAGCAGGACTGTTAGTCCTCACCCACACGCACACTCTACCCACGATTTTGCTGTTCATCCCCTCACGCAGGCACTTCTTCCTCTCCACGAGTTGCTAAACACCCAGGCTCTCCCAATTCGCGTTCTCCCGGTAGCCTGCTCATCCTCACACATTGCCTCCAGTGTCTAATTTATTCTCACGCACAAGCTCCTTGCGGTTTGGTCTCACGCAGCCCGGAAAAGGATTGGGGGTGCCTCTACTGTCATTCACGTTTTTCCCATAGCGTGGAATCGGGTGTTCTTGACCCGTATTTGGGTTTCAGTGTGGATTTCCTCTCACACACTGGGCTCTGGGTGGTTGTTATTCACGCGGGAAACTGGGAGCTGTTTGGTCTTTGTCACCCATGATTTCCTGTAGGAGGCCATTTCACGCTCAAGAACTGTGTGCGGTCTGTGAAATTCTTATCCGCTGGCTTGGCTGTTCAGGAACGGACTGTTGTTTTCCCATGCTGTGGACTGTGGTTGTTTTTATGCCTTGAGGCTGCTGCAGACTATTTGAATTCATTTCCCCTGTTTAAGCTGTGACAACTAAATTAATTGCCTGAGTGCAATGGTTGGTCTTCAGACTGTGAGAGGAGTAGGGATGTTGGCTTAGATTTGCTTGATAAACCTGGTGGCTGGAAACCACACAAACAGAGCTAGAGGGCTGGCCTTCTTCTCCATCACCCCTGAATAGCACTGGAAGGGAATGTAGGGCGTGAGGGATTGTGTAGCAGAGAAGGGACTGATTCCTTGTGTTGGGTGTGTTTGGGTGTCTTAGAGGTCAGGCTAGTTCTAGTGTAGGTGTTCTTGGCTCTGTAATGAGCTCACCAGCTTAGCAATTTTCCTTCTCCAGCTCCTGAATGGCCTGATAAACCCAACTCTGTTGGCTTGGCTGTGTGTTTTGTGTATCCTTGGCTATGTGTAAGCCTGCTGTTCCCATATTCCTTGGAGAATCATGCCCAGCTCGGGGGTGGCAGCGTTGCTGAGAGATTAAGGAGCACGCTGGCCTATGGTTGGGTGGAATGTTGCAGTGATGTAGCTGGTTGCGGATCAAAGCTCTTCATAAGATAAGTGATCTTGTGCATTTTACTTCTGTAACTATCTTTTCTGTTAATGATATGATGAACATGATAAATGCATGCATGACTGAATGTTGTTGGTTTCCGCTGTGTATGATGAGTAACTGCACATGTGCATGTTTTTAGTTCAAAATCTTTGTTAAGCATTCTATTTCAGCAATTTTCATGTATGCATATGTTCATGGGGCTCTTAGCCCATGTGTTCGAAGCTTGTAGTCACGTCCTCCTTGCCGGTCGGAGGCATGGGGACGTGACATATTTATTGAGTATAAGTTAATATACTAGTACAAAGTTGGCACCACTTTAAAGTCTACACGAGAAAATACAGTTATGAATGTGAATGCAACATAGTAGTACAATTAAATTTATATCAACTATAATAACGAATAATAGGGAAAACTCACTGCAAACCTTATTGCAAGTTCCTTACATTTACTCACAAAACAAGTCTATAAGATGTTTTTAGGTTCATTCACATAAAGTGTC
>LPNX010781507.1:0-25044 GCA_001517045.1 Pseudotsuga menziesii | reverse complement strand
TCCGTAAATGACTTTTTGAGAAATTATTAATTATGAGGCTGAATGAACTTCTGAAACTTGGTGCTAGCTGGTTGGCTGATCATGAATGATTTTTGGCTTAAGTTTAGAGCCTTCAATCACTGCAAACAGACCTCGGATGGCTGACTTATTACAAATTGAATTTTTCCATTTAAATTATGGAAAAATTTAATTAAAAACTTAGGAAAAATTAAAAAATTAAAAATTTGACGCGTTAGGTAAAAAAAAATTCAAATTTTTTCTGAGGGTCCTAGTGACTTAGGACATGACCATACTCTATTCTAACAATGTCTAGTAGGTTTATATATACTCAGTTGGGCTCTAATAAATAATCCCCCAAGGCCCATAATTCAAAATCGGGCATTCCAGCTTTGGAGGAAGCGGGAGAAACCTCGTCAATTATACTCGACTATAGGCAAAGCATAATTGTCAAGGGCAAAAAACTCGCTGGAATACCTTAGTTGAGATTCTACGTTTTAGGAGATCGAACCACTCAAAATACCCTACTAGCACATTTTATTACAAACCCCGCGGGGCCATGGTCAAAATTATTCAAAACAAAAACTGACTGGCCAAAACTGGCTAGACACAAAGGCGGATCATCTGATACACTGGAATCAAACATTTATCATGTTTTTCAACCGACGGCTCCTCAACTAATCCAACTATGGTACAAATAAGTGGATAACAAGGGGGAGAGAGAGAGGGGGGGGTTGAGGGAGAGAGGGGGAGAGAGTGAGAGAAAGAGAGAGAGGGATAGAGAGACAGACAGACAGACAAATAAACATACAGACAAAGGGGGGGAGGGAGATGAGGGGGGGAGATGAGGGGACAGAGGCAGGGGCAAGGAAGGAGGAGTGAGACAGAGGGAGAGAGAGAGAGAGAGAGGAATAAAAGATGTGTGCATCACTTTCAAAGAGCCGTAGTTGAATAAAAGAGTAACATAATATTTGATCCCACCTATCTATTTCAAATGAAGTGAGGCGAGGCTTATAAATATCCCTCTCACGCTTTATAAATATATCCAGGACGACATGCCTTTAAAATGTCGATTTCAAGTTATAAATGTAAACTTTAAGTTGTAACAAAAATAATATAAAATAATCCAGGCTATGGGTAAATTGAGGCATTTTCCCCTAGAGATTACACAAAATGACAAAAATAGCTAGAAATAAGCAAATCACTCAGAACAAAAGGTTGGAGTGAGCTAGAGGAAGGGTGTCATGCCCCATCTAACCTCGAGATTGCTGAAAATCCCTCAAGTCCCTCCCCAAACAAGTAGACCATCCTAACATAAAGGATGATGTCATCATGAAAAATAGCCCAAGGAGAAAGGGCGCCAATGTGCAGAGGGACTTGGACATAGGTCTCGCAATTGTAGGAAATGTCACCGGTGTAAGGAAACAAGTGTGGGGTCATGTGACCCAGTGATCAACCACTAAGAGCCACGGACACCAATCCGAGGGTTAAAAACCTCAATAAGGTAGTCAACAGTGTCATTAAGCCATAATACTCATAAAGGAAGGACCAAAGGGCTTGACCATGAGCACCACTGCTAAATAACACCCCTCTTAGTCAAAAGAATGACCTCTCTCTCCCTGGGACACTGTTATCACATATATATTATATAGTAGCCAGGCTACCATTTTCTATTTTTCAGATGCAGTACATTTTTCAGTCAGATCTCTTACATATGAGATGCTGAGATGAGCAGTTTTGACGGATCATTATTTTATTTGTGGACTATTGCACTCTCCCATGTCAAGACTGAGTCTCAGGACACTCATATTTGAGGATCGATGTAGCCATTTAGTCATTACAGAGCAGTTATTGATGCCCAGTTTTATATCAACACTTTCTCATTGGACAGATGATGGTTCAGATGGATTATATGCATGATTATGACTCAGATTGTATTATATTGTGTTATGGTTATCATTAGTCTTATATTCATTTTTGTGACATGTATTAACATGTAGTGTCATGATCTGGTGGTCATAATTATATGGACTTGGATGTATTTGTATTATGTATTGATGTCCCTGCTTAGACTTGGAAGTTCCTGATATATACAAATTGGTTTTACCCTCCATAGGGAGAATAGAGGTAGTCATTCCCACCATTGTTTTGGCTTGCTAGTGTTGGCTTCATCTTTCATTATCTCCACCCATCCATTATCTTCCAGTTTTGTTTCTAACCCGACTTACTACTTGGCTTGTGGCATGGAGGACCTTTCCCCGCTAGAACCTTTGTTAGACAAACTTCCCTGTTTATATTGTGTCTTGGCTCTGATTTGGTGACAGAACTTGCCTTTGGTGAGTTGTATTGTATGCCTAAATCATTCTGGTCGGTTGTCCCGATGTTTGGCACTGTGCAGAACTCCCCTTGTTCACTTGAGATGTTGTTGGCTAAAACTAAAAGCTCATGTACTACCTGTATTGGAAATGTTTATATGCGCCCATGGAAAATGAAAATGCTAAAACTGTGTTTTTTAACATATGTAAAAAGGGCAAGATCAATGAAATGCTAAAATACCCCTTGAAGGAATTAAGAAAAGGTCCAAAAAAAAATTGTTAAATATATGCTATATCCAAATATTGCTGACCTTATAAATTTGAATATGTCATAGATGAAAGCTGCAATTAGTTGTGCTTTTAAACACTGGTGAAGTCCCCGAAAGGTCATATAGGCCAAAAAGGCCATGGAAATAAATTGATGATCCTAATGAACCTGGATCAAACTTGATGTAGACATGATGCCTAAGTTGAATAAGCACTCGCTGAACAACTCAACCATTTGTGAGGCACTGCCATTCCCTGTGTTGTTGTTTGTCCGACATGTGGTTATAGTGAGTATTCCCTTCCCATATCCAAAGTGTCATGATGTTAAGTTGGTAAGTCATCCTTTACCTTATCCTTGTCAAATTCAGCCTTCACCCTTCATTAGCAAATTGACTACAACTATGAAGTGAGTATAGTCCTGAAAGTCTGGACTGAGTAATAATAAACAAAACCCTATATATGTATTTGGTTGATGTACCGCCAATGAAATGAGTGCTACTTGTTGTGATTGTTGCTTAAATGATTTAGTAGAGCATGTCTTAGCCTTATAACACTTGCAGGAGATGGATGATAGTTTGAGTTATATTATTGGTATCTGGTCATTTACAGATGGTTATATTGTCTATTGGATATGGTTGATGATCAGGTAGAGACCTAAGAGGGGTATGAGTATACACCCTGTTATCCACTAATTTTGCACTTAGTTGGATTATCTGAGGAGCCGTCGGTTGACAGACTTGTTCAAAGTCTAATTCCAGTGTATTAGTTGATCCGTCTTCATGTCTAGCCATAGCCAGTTTTTTATTTGAATAATTTTGACCATGGCCCCGCGGGGTTTGTAATAAATGTGCTAGTAGGGTATTTTTTGAGTGGTTTGGTCTTTTGAGACGTAGAATCTCAAATAAGGTATTCCAGCGAGTTTTTTGCCCTTAACAATTATGCTTTGCCTTCAGCCGAGTATAATTGACGATTTTTTATTCCGCTTCCTACAAAGCTGGAATGCCCGATGTTGAATTCTGGGCCTTGGGGGGTTATTAGAACCAACCTGAGTGTTATAAACCTACTAGACATTATTTAGATAGATCATGGTCATCTGATACACTGGACATATAAAAGTTTTTCGAACGGGGAAAAAATAATTTTTAATTTTTAATTACTTTTTCTAGGTTTTTTGGGTTAATTTTTCCATAAATTAAATGGAAAAAACCCGTTCGTGGTAAGTCGGTCATCTGGACTCCGAATTCAATGATTGAAGGCTCTAACATTAAGCCAAAAATCATTCTTGATCAGCCAGCCAGTCAGAACCAACTTTTAGATCAACAATCGGACACATAATGCTTTTTTTCTCAAAAAAGTTAGTTTGAGTAAAAAATGAATTTTTATTAAAAAATTGATTATTTTGGAGAAAATTAAAACTCTCCAAATTAATCCAAATTCAGTAAAATAAAAGGCTAAATGACATCTCATGGAGCACTTATGATAATTGGAGTTATCATAACTCAGCTTCAGTCATCATTAAGAGAGCAATTAATTTATTATCAATTAACAGACATGGCATCTCCAGCTAAAGAATGAAATGGAGAGCACTCATTGGTCCGGTGATTTGATCGAGGTGAAGACTGAAGCTTACACCATCAATAGGCTTCCCAAACCTGGCAGTGGCTCCTCCAGACCTAACAAAGTAGGTTTCCAAACCTAGCAGGCAGCTTTCCTATGCAGCAGGATGCCTCCTTCAACAGCTCACGCCCCTCTCTCTCCTGAGGGCGCCTTCCACACGTGTGGGCTCATCTGTGGATGGATTTCAATGTCTAGGGTTGGAGTGGGGGTGCCTTGCTTGGGTGGAGGTCTCCCCTCACTACTCCCGATTCTCCGATTTAGGTCTGGCATCTCTGTTTGGTGGCTAGGCTGGTTAGGGTTTAAGGATTGGTTTTAGGGTTTTAGCACTCTCTCATTGTACAAATAGAGGCTCCTTTAGCTCTCTTCGGATGGATTTTTGTGTAGAGAAACTCTGGTGAAACTTTTGTAATTGCTTGTTGCTTCTATGCAACCATTGGAATAAAATTAAGGCTTTGGAGGCTCATGTGGTGTGATTCTTTGGATGATTGCACTTGATGGATGAGGTGATGTTGTTTTAATGCTTTTCTTTCTTGTCTATTTGAAATTATGATGTTATGTTTTAGAAGGCTTTTGTAAGCACATAAGAACAGGTATTTGCGGTTTGCAAGTTCGCTATTTATTGATTTACTTCAAGAATTTAAAAAAGAGCATTGTTTTATTCAGTTGTGGTTTATGCTTTTCTTTATTTTAATTTTTGAACAATACATGATCTAATATTTTGTATGGCAAGTCTATGAATGTTATTTTGCATATCTTTCCATCCAACCAAGCAGAAATTCGAGCTCAGCTGCATCTTCTTCTCTTGGAGTCAAGTACGCATTTTCAGTAATTACATGCTTCACGAGATCCAAGTGCTTTAAAAAGATCCATAGGTTTGACCATTCTCTCCTTGCTTTTATTCATCATTCAAATTAAAAAATCTTTATTTTCTTGGGATTAGGGCACGTTTGGGCTAAAGTGAACATTCATTCACTTAGCCTTTGCCCTGGTTGGTTGCTTTTTGTTTTATTTTCAACATTTCAGGGCTTTTATTTGCAGCCTTTCTTTCCCTTAGTTCGCTGTCCACTTTTCCCCACTTTTTACCCTTTTGGATAGCCCTCTTTTGGCTCATTTTTCCACTTTTTGCAGCCCCTTTCCATCCTTTTTTTGGACTATCTTTTGGGCTATATTTTCAGCCTTTTTAACCCTCATTTGCAGCCCTCTTTCTCTGATTTGCAGCCCTATTTCTCACTTATTTTCCATCCTTCTTTGACTTGCATTTTGCCCTCTTTTCATCCCTCTTTCACCTCTGTTGCCTTGTCTCACCCTTGCCTCTTTCTATCATCTTTTCTTCCTCCTTTCTGGTAAGTTTGGGTAGTTGTTTTTAGCTAGTTTATAGATTAAATTTCAAGTTATTTTTTATCAACTAATATCATAACAAATGTGTGTCTAGAGCTCTTAGATTGCAGACAGGTGAAGGAGAGCCCAAAGGCCACGAACAAACAAGGAGTGCAAGAAGAACAAAAAGACTGATATCCCTTCTCTTTCATCCTCTTCTTTCCCCGTTCTTCCAAGAAGGAAAGAACAAATCATCATTGTAAAAGATTAATAAAAAAGGGCTGAGTGGAAGCAAGTCTCCTTTCTTTTCTACTTCCCCTATTTTGGGGAAGTGTGCCTTGTGTTCATTTTCATGATTTACTTAGTTCAGTTTTCCTTAAGCAATTAGTTTAGCTCTCTGATTAAATTTAGTTTCATTCTTACTAATTACTAGTTGTTCCTTAGCTTCATTTCCACTAATTGCTAGATTCATCATTGCTTGTTGGTGTCTTGTTATAAATTGTTAAATCATTAAAAGAACCAAAATCTCTTGAATCTCACCATAAGGTGGATCAAGAGTGCTCTCTGTCAGAGAGTTTTAATCAACCACCTTTCATATTAATTGTTGTGTTTGTTTAATCAAATCATCCATAAGTAAGACTCTTGAACTTGCAGAAACACAAGTCAAGAGCACTCTCTATCGGAGAGCATCTTAGGTTTGCACAACCCTTGCATTAGTTTCATCTAGATTAGCTAAGTCTTTTGAACCACTGTCATAAGACGAGGTCAAGAGCGCTCTTTGTCGGCGGGTTTTAATTAATTAACTTCATAAAATTTGCAACTCATGCCCCTTTAATTAGTTAACCCCCCTCCCTCCTTCCCGGAGTATGCTCTGACCGATCCTAGATCGAAGTACCCAGAAACAGCACTGGATCTTTAAACCCCGCAAGAGTAACTTAATAACACTTAAACACCCCGTAACCAACGCATCGGCGTTGTAGGGATTCTTCTAAAGTACTTCCTAGTAGAGGTGCCGGAACCTCCCACTGTCATAGATTCTCGGCTAGCTAGCCACTTGACAATATCAGCCTAGGATACTGGGCGGACCAGACATGTCTTCAATGGAGGAAACTTAGAAGAGTCTCCCGGCTTTGATAAACCTTTTTGTTGACACCCTAAAGCAACACCACTATTAAAAACTCTTAAAAATTACCAAGAGCACTTGCAAAACCTAACATTCACTGGCATCTTTTGGGATTCACATCTTTCTAAACACGAAGCATCTTCGATAATTTTACTCCATAGGCACTGGTTCCATCTTTTAGCATTGTTGATAATCTTGGCCATTTGTCCATTAAATGTTTGATTGTAAGTCATATCTGTGAATGCTTTATTTATTTTCGTGAATTGCTCAAATATTTGTCTATCTTCTAATTCCAGTGATAGCAACGTGGATTGCTTTGTCTTGTGCTCAATTCATCATATTAATCATCTAAAATCACAGAAACTTCTAAACAACACCCATCCGCATCTGAAAACATTTAAAACTTAACTTAAACATTGAGCCATAGAAAACTCTTTGTTAGGGATTACCCCCGTGGGCTTCGTTAGGAGTTAGCCTAAACGGAGGAGCTAGGAGTAGGTGACAGTACCTATCTCTGTGCTTGCCCCCAAGGTCACACCTCTCCCACTTTCTCAAGTGAGGAGATAGCTTTCGGAAGATTTCTGCTACTGGTGTGCAATCGGTGGACAACATCTTTTGGCGTCATTGCCGGGGACAAATCTTTTTTGTTCCTGGACGACCTTTGTTTCCTTTAGTTTTTACCTTTTTATCCTTTTTGGTAGATTTCTAGTCCAATCACTCTCTGAAATTAGACTTAAGTCCACCTGGCGACTCCACTGTCAGTTAACACCTCAAGGTATTCTACTAGAAGAAACTCTATAGGTTTGGTCGATTTCATCCCTGGCCCCGAAAAGGTCTTTAGGAGGAGATTAAACAAACTATCTTCTTGCAAGAGATTAAAAAAACACATTCAGAATAATCTCCTGCATAATTGCATGTTGGATTCTGGAGTAGCTATGAATGTAATGCCTTTGCATGTCATGAAGGAGATGGGATTGGAAGTGACTAGGCCTTATGGAAATGTTTGCGGCATAGACGCGAGGCGAGTGCCATCCTATGGCTTGATCAAAAACCTTAGAGCTGATCTATTTGCATGCTCAGATATCTCCACTATGATTGATGTAGTTGTTGTTTACTTTCCCCCAGCATATGGAATGGTTTTATCTAGAAAGTGGGTAGCTGGTTTAGGTGGATACCTCATGATGGATTTATCATAGCTTTGTGTCCCAAACTCTAACGGTGCTCTAATTAGGATCAATAGGGAACCTTGCTATGAGAAACACTTGGAGACTTTTGAAGAAGGGATTTAAAACACACATGGGGAAGAATTGTTGAATAATGCTAAGGCTAATATTCTGGAAGATGAGAATGAAGTATGGGAATATAGGCTTCCTAAAAACATGTTTATGGAAATGGAAGACTCTGACTCATCTTTTGAAGAAAATCCAACAGCGGAAATTGCCAGCATGGTTAACTTGGAAATGCTTAGAGTTGAGTGCTCAGAAGATTTAGAAGAATTGAGAAGAAGTGAAGATCAACCTCAAAGTCAGGATCAAAATCCTACAACTGGAGATGTTGAAACTGATAATGCCAGGCATAGGGGAAGAATCCCTCGAAGAGTAAATGAATGATTTTCTTTGATTGACCATAACACAGAAAGGGAAAGCCAAGGGCTTGAACCGATTTACCCATGGGCAAATCATCCTGAGCTAGCTCATGTAGTAGATATTAATGATGAAGTCGGTAGCTCCTGTGTTCCTGATATTGCTGGGTCATTTTATCATTTATCTTTGGAAGATGGTAACCTAATTCAAGTCCATGATAACTCTCTGAGTTGGCAAGAGAATGTCTTAATAAATGATGCACCTGAAGGAGATTTTAATCTTAACAATCTCGCTATTTTTCAAACTCCTTTAGCCACACCAAATAATGCCTTATCTGCCTATCCTCTCATCCCTAATTTTCTCCTGCCACCTGATTCATCCAATCTTCACAGTCATGATCTGTCTCACATTCCTAGTTCTTTTGCATCACAGCCTAGAGTAGAACCAACCGAGCTAGAGGGTATGCATATTCATGTTCCTAAAGGGGAAGGCTCTAGCCACAATACTGATGTATCCCATATGCCTCATCCTTTGGAAGAAGATAGAGACTTCTGGACTATGGGTGAAACTGTCAAACATGTAATATCTCCTCATGATGATAAGCCTAGTACAAGTACCCAGGAGATGAGAGAGATTAGAGAAATCCTAGTTGGCAGCATAACTATTCACATTGACGGTAGTCCACCCAGATTTGATGCAGTTCCTTCCTGGAGGAGCTCAAGGATTTTCACCCCGCAACCACGAAACCTCGTTGATATCCACCCCATGCCTATATAGAACATTGAAGTGGTCCCCGAATTAGTAAATAGGAATAGATTCCCCACCGGAAGTCAAGTCCTTATCCAGAACCACTTACTGCATTTCCAATCAGGGAAAGCTAATGACCTTTGGGTTGGACCTTTTTCCGTTGAGTGTTGCGTTGGTGACATATGCTTTCTTGTAACTAGTACTGGGCGACAGATTTTGCTTCCTGTCAACCAGAGGGATCTGAGGTGATACATTCTCAACCTCACTTGGCCTTCAATCTTTTCTTGCTTTGTTAGAGTAGAGTAGATAGGACCTGAATAAGCTTTTCCCGGCAATAGTGTAGAACCTTGCACCTTTGTTTGAAGCTCACCTTTGAAGCTCTTAGTGTAGTTTTGATTTCTGCAAAATAAAAATCAACTTTTTATTGAAAGTTATGGTTATAGATTAGATTTATTTTATGTTTTTCATGCATCTTTATTTTCAGTATTTTATATATTATCCACATATCGTTCTGACGACCGGTTTGCGAGTTTGGTATAGCTCTGGACATGCTGCAGGTAATCAGTGACATGTTGGTAGCGGTTGCAGAGCTGGACGGATTCATCGAGAATGCGAGAAGCAGATTACGATGACCAAAGATTCTAAGGTTCTTAAGTGCTCTTTTCAGCAGAGCACTTGTCCTAGCTGGAGCTAGATGTTATCACAATATTGTAGCTGGGCTACAATATTCTATTTTTCAGATACAGTACATTTTTCAACTAGATATCTTACATATGAGATGCTGAGATGAGCAGTTTGACGAATCATTATTTTATTTGTGGACTATTGCACTCTCCCATGTCAAGCATGAGTCTCAGGACACTCATATTTGAGGACCGATGTAGCCATTTAGTCATTACAGAGCAGTTATTGATGCCCAGTTTTATATCAGCACTTTCCCATTGGACAGATGATGGTTCAGATGGATTATATGCATGATTATGACTCAGATTGTATTATATTGTGTTATGGTTATCATTGCTCTTATATTCATTTTTGTGACATGTATTAATATGTAGTGTCATGATTCAGCGGTCATAATTATATGGACTTGGATGTATTTGTATTACGTATTGATGTCCCTACTTAGACTTGGAAGTTCCTGATCTATACTCATTGGTTTTACCATCCTTAGGGAGAATAGAGGTAGTCATTCCCACCATTGTTTTGGCTTGCTAGTGTTGGCTTCATCTTTCACTATCTCCACCCATCCATTACCTTCTAGTTTTGTTTCTAACCCGATTTACTACTTGAATTGTGGCATGGAGGACCTTTCCTCGCTAGAACCTTTGTTGGACAAACATCTATGTTTATATTGTGTCTCGGATCTGAGTTGGTGACAGAACTTGCCTTTGGTGAGTTGGATTGTATGCCTAAATCATTCTGGTCGGTTGTCCCGATGTTTGGCACTGTGCAGAACTCCCCCTGGTCACTTGAGATGTTGTTGGCTAAAATTGAAAGCTCATGTACTACCTGTATTGGAAATGTTTATATGCACCCATGGAAAATGAAAATGCTAAAACTATGCTTCTTAACATATGTAAAAAGGGCAAGAGCAATGAAATGCTAAAATACCCCTTGGAGGGTATAAGAAAAGGTCCAAAAAAAAAGCAATGGTTAAATATATGCTATATCCAAATATTGTTGACCTTATAAATTTGAATGTCCTGAATGAAAGCTGCAGTTAGCTGTGCTTTTAAGTACTGGTGAAGTCCCCAAAAGGTCATATAGGCCAAAAATGCCATGGAAATAAAATTGATGATCTTAATGAACCTGGATCAAACTTGATGTAGACATGATGCCTAAGTTGAATAAGCACTCTCTGAACAACTCAACCATTTGTGAGGCACTGCCATTCCTTGTGTTGTTGTTTGTCCGGCATGTGGTTATAGCGAGTATTCCCTTCCCATATCCAAAGTGTCATGATGTTAAGTTGGTAAGTCATCATTTACCATATCCTTATCAAATTCAGCCCTCACCCTTCACTAGGAAATTGACTAAAACTATGAAGTGAGTATAGTCCTGAAAGTATGGTCTGAGTAATAATAAACAAAACCCTATATATGTATTTGGTTGATGTACCTCTAGTGAAATGAGTGCTAATTGTTGTGATTGTTGCTTAAATGATTTAGTAGAGCATGTCTTAGCCTTATAACACTTGCAGCAGATGGATGATAGTCTGAGTTATATTATTGGTATCTGGTCATTTACAGATGGTTATATTGTCTATTGGATATGGTTGATAATCAGGTAGAGACCTGAGAGGGGTATGAGTATACACCCTAGATGGATTTGGACTCTCTAAGTCTAATGAGATAGTTTGTTTTCGATTCCGGGCACTTGCAGAGATGGTCAGGTTCATTTTACTCTCTGGATGCAGTTTTGCTTCACAAGATGATGTGTCTAAGCAGGGAGATGTTTTTATTGGATCTCCTAGGGGTTGCAGTCACTTGATTGTACCATAGTACCCCCATCCTACTGAGCATGGTGGGATCAGTTTGACAACGCAGGCACCCTAGAAGGTTGTTTTGGCAAGTTCACGTTTCTCGAGGCAGATTAAAAAATGATTAAATGGTTATTGAAGAAATCGATTTGGGCTAGTGAGGCAAGGAAATGACATGGGATGAGTCATGATGATGAGATTGATGTCCTCCACACCTTCTCCAGCAGTTGCAGCACCTGATTGGGCCCACACCTATTTTTTGGGCATTTTTATATTATTGTTCTGGAGTTTTGGGGAGGCTCACGATTTCCTCTACGAGACACAAAGTCAAAAAATTAAAATATTATTTTATTTTATTGTGCCATGGGGCACCTAGAGAGAGTTAGTTAACACTCCATGAACCCACCATGTGCTTCATTTATTTCTTGTGAAGTGGAGTACCCTCTTTATGGGTGATTTAGTCCACTTTGGTACTTTATGGTTATATTGATCCATGTATTGTATGTTGAGCTCATCTCAACCAATGATTAGAACACTTGTATCTTTTAATCTTAGCCACTCGTTTTGAAAGTGGTTAGGATTTTGGATCTCTCATTTCCATTTAAAGGAGAGGGCTTCTCATTTGTAAAGGGTCTTTGGCTCTTGGATCTAATTAATAGACAGATTTTTTGGTGTATATTGCCTGGATCTGCTTTGCATTTGATGTTTATCGGTGGCGATTGGAAAATATTTTGCTTCCTAGTATTCGGAATATTTTGTAAGATCTATACCTTTTTTCGGGATCTTTGTCTTATCTACAAGAGGGCGTTTTCAGCTAGAGCGGTTTTGTAGAGGTACCTTAACTCGCTTGAATTGTTTTTGTCTTGTATCAGGGGGTTTTCATTAGCTTCATTGTGATCTATGATTACATCTTGTTACTTTTCTGTAGATCTAGCCTTTCTTTCATGGTACAACAAATCTGATATTGTTGAAGTTTGCTTGTGCAGGATAGGGGGGCGCATTTATCACTTGGAGCACAACGTTGGTCCTAGAACTCACTCATATCTTCTAAAATTGATCGGGATGGCGGGGATCATCATCATCAAGGCATATACAAGCATTTTCAGGTAAGATCTAACAGGTAAGACTCTTCTCTTTCAGATGTCAATCCATTGTACCTACTTCTCTTCAAATTTTCTGAAAAACTACTAAATAATAAAAATCCAAAAAAATATTTAATCAGGGAACCGCTTGATCTTTGAACAAACCATTTCTGGGTTTTGTAGATCGGGAATCCCTCTAAGTAAATCATCCTCAACGATGTACAAATTGTAACTGGTTTTCCCTAGATCTGAATTTCTGACTGCTCAAAACCCTAGCGCCCCCCACTAAAATTTTGACTTTTTTCAGAGTTGATTTTTTCCGAAAAATAATCACATGGGTTTGTAGATTAGGTCTTCCTCATTCCAGAACACCCCCAATGCTGAGCTAGTTTTTTCCAGGTAACCCTAGATCTGAAAAATTGATTTTCAGCCTCCTAGCATTCCTCATCATATTTTGACTTTTCCAGATCTGATTTTTCCTGAAATTTTTTGACTTGGGTTTCTAGATCGGGCCATCCTAATCTCATCTACAGTCCAACGTTAAGCTGATAGTCTCTTGGTTTCCCTAGATCTGCAATTCTTCCTCTCCAAACCCTAGCGCTAGCCCTCCTTCTGCTCGTTTCACTGTAACCTGAATCTTCCAGGCCAAACACTTTTCTGGGTCCATAGATCATGGCATATCCTAGGTGGGTTCACTTAAACGTTGTGCTGATACTGACTCCATTACCCAAGCTTGAATAGGCACTGATCTCCAAGCATAGCGCTAGCCCTATTTTGAAATTTTTCCCCCGAAAGTTGACCACTCGATAACTCAGGTAACCTGAATTTTTCATATCTCTCACTAAGTCTATGTCTTTGGTACTAGATAGTCCCAACTTTGTCCTTACTCACCCTGTCTCAGTTACGTTTCCCAAGCTTGCAGTTACCTTCACCAGTTGCTAGTACCTTAACCCTAGATTTAGGGTTTCCAATTACCTTACACCTTATGTACTTCAAGCCATACTTGATCTGATCTGGTGTCTAGGTTTGATCTCTCCCGTCGGAGTAGATCTAGGTCTCCCTCGTTGTTGTCTTCGACTTAGATAACATAAAGTGAAGACTGCCTTGATTGACGTGACAACCATCCATTTGGGAGTCTAGGCAGTCTTGGTTCCACCTCCTTAGTTTCTTGCTCCTCTACCATCCATCCTAGATCCACCTCACACAGGCAACTACAAGGCTGGTGACAATAGGCACATTGGAAGGTGTGTTGGGTACAAGTGCAGCGTAACAGGATTTGTTAAAGTCAAAAGGAGTAGTACCTGCTTACACATCACCCATTTGTAAGACACACTCTCTAGTGTTTTCCTAATTAGTGAATGTCATAGAGTTTTCCTCGTCTGCTTATCTTGAGTCAATTAGTCATATTTGACCAATCTTTTCACTTGACTAACTTTATTAACTTGACATGTTTATAAAATGATTAATCTCATTCTTTGTATTAATTTATGTGATATTTTTTATGCTTAAACCTAAACAATGATTCAAATGAATCATTATTATATGTAAGTATTGTAACTCTGGTATTAAATGATTGTAAATTATTTAAGATGTTATTTTGTTCTCCCAAAGGTATTGGAGATGTATATTAATTCATTGGACAAATTTGTTCAACTCTGACCAAAATTGATTTTTTCAACTTTTTAATTTGGTCAAAGAAAGGTTTGGCTTGGTCAATAGAACCAACCAACAATATGTGGTCATATCTCATCAAATTCATCATATTGGATCCTTTGGAAGACAATTTGATCATTCTAAATGTGTTTTTCAGCTCATATGGACTAGTATGCTTTCATTAATGGATTTGCCTAAGTTTTAAAATAAAATAAAAAATTAACTCATAGTTTAATAATTTGGAGCATCAAAAAAATGACAAATTTAGATAATATTTTGGCATGGTATGGATTGGTATTGGTTAGCAAAACATCATGGACTTCATCCAAGACAACTTCCGAGTATTCTCATCATGAATTCATCAAGATTCAATTAATAGGTGATTATTAAAAAGACTTCCTAAAGTCTGTTTTAAAAAACGTCTAAGTCAATTTTAAGTGGCAATGGAGAATGTAAGTGAACAAATAATGATTTGGGTCTTGTTGCCACTTAATTCGCACCTCCATTACGTGGTAGAAATATTCAAGCCACTGGGTGCGACCTTGGGGGAAAGCTCAAGCCAAGTGTTGTCACCTGATACTCATCTACTCTGTCTAAGCTAACTCCTAGTGAATCCAAGGGGGGTAGTCCCTATTAAAAAAGAGAATCTATGGTTTTAATCTACGACAGGAGAGATTAATTCCAGGATTTAAATATGAAATATATAAAAGATCACAACGAACTATTGCAAGAAATAAATTACATCAACAACATATGACAATGTAAACATCATTCACGACATTTTGCAAATTTTGATTTAAACATAAAACATAACATAGACCAGTGCCCATGAATAATGGAATGATTGTAAAAGTGGAGTGTTGTTGTGTTGTGTAAGTATTATAGGTGTCTCTTTGGTCAATTTTAAAATTATTAATGAGTGAGTTAAGAGAGTGGGTAATTTGTTGGTTTGGCGCAATAAAACAGGCTCTTTCGAAATGAGCGCTAAAGTAGTTTCACCAAGTGTCCAACGGGGCGAGGCTTCACCTGCTTGGATGATCCCCATGACTCTATGGTATCCACCCGTTGCGACCTCCTGAATTCTCAAGAGATGAGCTTATATGGATTTCCCTGTTATTCTAGTCAGTCGTATCTCTTTCTGGTACAACCAGCTAATCAGACAAGCTACAATGGTGCAAAGCATACGAGAAATGAGCCTTCATTACTTTTATTTAAGAACCTAATGTGGTGTTTGTTAACTAACTAATAACGATTGCGAGTCTCTTTCCCCCTTTTGCGATACTTGGGAGAGCACAACTAGTTCAATTTTACAAATTTAAAGAAAGCAACAAATATAAAGAAATGAAAATCTTTTCTAATTAATCCTACCACGAATCTCTTTCCCCCTTTCGCAAAACTCAGGAGAGCATGGGTTAAGTATTTAATTTACTTTGACAACAATAAAAGGATAAATAGGAAATCAAAGTTGAACGAGCTAAAAATTAAAAAATCACGAAAAATGCACCGACATAGATCCCCCTAAGGGGGATGAGGAGTGGGATCTAATGAGCCTACTCAAATATTTATTAAATTTTTACAACAAAGGAATAAGTGCACTTTGGTCCTTATAACTTGAATCCAAATGCTTACGACTTAATAGAAAAAAAAAAGACTTTTTGATGAAAGGGGAACTCTGTTGAGCTCTTAATGGTTCATTTTCTTGCAAAACGACCATAGTTTCCTTCTCTTTTATTTTTATACCTACAAAAGATAAAAAAGCTATAAAATGCAAAATATTCTCAAAGACACTTTAAGAGTGTCTTTGAACAATCTCAAAAAAATCTATAAATTTCTAAGTCAAACTATAAAATAAAAAATTGTAAAATTTAACTAAGTGAGACAACTAGAGATCTTGTCTTCTTATGATGTTTGCTTTCCTCTTTAATAGAATGGCAAGAAAACAAGGAAGCACTAATGCTAGATAAGCGATTTAAAGATAAAAACGTTCTCTTAACCAAGTACTTTAGATTTAAACTTTAAACATGAAAGAAGAGTGCTAGATCTAGATCTTAGATTTGAAATTTAAAGAACACTAGAAATATAGACTTTAGGAACTTAGAACTACTCTTTATATGGCTTTAAAAAAAAGATCTAAGAACAAAATAAAATAAAATAAAAATAACTTGGAACCATAATAAAAAAAATCAAAAGAGTTGTGGATTGAAGGTTGATCAAGAAAGTAGAAAGGAAAGAAAACGCCTTCTCAATGAGATCTGAGGGATAATGCTTCTCTTATTTCGAATGTACATGAAGCAAAGGTAGATCCCATTCGCTCATCAATCCTCCATCTTGTATTTCTTGTAACAAACACTCAACAATTGCAAAGGGGATTAAAAGCACCTCTGTGAAATGCTGAGAAAGACAAGAAGCACTATAGATCCATACAAAAAATCATATAATACCAGGTCGTCTAATATATTTCAAAATAAGAAGCAACCTAACAAGAATCACTTCCTATTCTTACTGAAATGTAAATTTCCTTATAAAGACAAGTAATCCCAACAATTTCAAGTATGAGAGAAACTGATACAAGTTACCTCAATGATCCATAACAAAGACAACATCAACCAAACATTCATGGATCCCACACCGAAATTTCTTCCAAAGCCTTTTATTAACAATACTCAATGAAATATTACAATGATTTCAAGCATAGATTCCACCTTCTGATGCTACAATGGCCAAAATGTCTTCATTATACAGAAATTCCAGAAGGGGGGAGTGCATCTCACACTTGGAGTTGGAGTCGAGTGAGATGAGAAATTTGTGGGATGAACGTGAGTTGTAGTGGAGTGATATCATGGAGGGGGCACCACCTCCCGTGAGGTAGGAGACCTCCTCCACCTACAAAGCCACATCACTCACTCCTTTAATTCGCATGAGTTTCCAACCTTCACACCAAAGTTAATTCGTACAGTGCATAACGTGAGTTATCACTTTATATAAACTCCGCTGATAACTTTCACAAAATAAAAAGTAAGGTGCGAAATCCGCTTGTCCATATTGGGCAAGGTGAGTTTAGCTACCGCAACAGCCTTGAGCAACCACCCTTCGAAGTAATATTGTTGTTGTTTGTTCCAATGTAGTGGGTGTTCTTCTTTCGTTGGGTTTGATGGGGGGTGGGTACCTTTTTAGGTGGAAAAAGGGGTTGTTGTGTGCTTTGTCCGACCTGGCTCCTTTGCGACCTAGTTGATCCAGATTTGTCTATTAGTAAGAGGAGCTAATTTGTCGGCCTAGGTTTACGAGCTATAGTCTGTTAATTCACTGTTAGTTGTGTTGGCGGAAGACAATGTAATGGGAACTTTGGAATATGCAACTTTGGATAAATTATATGGTAATTAAAACAAGTTAAGAGATGACGCCCTCTTCCTGGGAGAAGTCGTATTCATGGGGAACACTTAGCAAAGTCACCCATCAACCTTTAAAAAATCGTTTTTTTTACTTTTTTAAATATTTTGACTTATGTCAATTTGTCGCACTTTTAGCATTTAAGTGTAATTTGATGCTCTGATAGCGAAAACTGACCATAAGTGACCTTTTGATCACCCAGAGTAAAGTAGGTCCCGGGGTAAAGAGTATGCTCTAAGCATTAAAACGAGCATCCTCACGCCAAAATCCACCTCCGGATCAATCTTTATGTCATTTACAAGTTTTTTAATTATAAACTATTAAAAATGGCTTAAAAAACGTAAAAAAATATTTTTCTCAGAATCGAACAAAACTCTAGGGGGGCCTAGCACATGTCCATATGACTTAATACCAATGCATAGCATGCTCATTTACATCGACGCGTGAACTTTAATAACTTCCTAAGGCCTACCCACCAAGACGACCATTCCATCTTTGGAGGAGTGGTGAAAAACTTGAAAATTATACATCGCTTATTCAGCGTTGCATAATTGACAAGTGAAAAAACACCTTGGAATGATCGAATTGACATTTAAGCCTTATGAAAAAAATTCCTTTGCAAAAAATTTCCATTCTAGTACATTTATTACAGTTTCCCTGAAGGGGTATGAACATGTGATACAAAAAATAAAAAGGCCAGGAAGGCCTGATGGACCTTTGAGCTCTGAGTTTGAATAAGTGCTTTGTTCATCTTTGTTCCCTCACTTAAAAATATGAATAGATGCAATCTAGTCAGTAACAGGTCTTCTTCAAAAGTGAATCTAATGATAAAATCAACACTCGCTTGACAAAAATCACGTGTTTGGGTCCATCTAACAAGCCATCTTCAGAGGGGGTGCACTTCTCTCGTAGGGGGTGAATTTTCTAAATATCAGTTCATTCTTTTGGATCCAACTTATCAAAATCAACCAACAAATCAGCAAAGCAACCTACTTAAGCATAAATCTCAACATTTCATGTATTATTCTATCAGTTTCTTGGTTCCACGTGTGTCCAAATGAACAAGTGTGCCCCTTTCCAAGAGGACGATTTTTCCAACATGTAAAAATTAAATGTAATGTTCTAATCTCAACCAATGATGTAAAGGGTGAGATTCAAATGAAGATATCATCTCTCCATCTCTTTTGCATTAGGGATTGTTCTCTCTCTCTTCATCTTTAAAAAGAGATTGAGCCTCATTTTGTGACGGACATAGTTTACTACGACAATATAATAGATTTATGATTTCTGCAAATTTTCTATGGTGATTCTTGTGTTGTGAGTAGGTGGATTTTGTCTCTTGCTTTCCTCTTTGATGTGTAAATGGTATTGGATCTAATCTAAGGTAAAATAGTTCTATTTATTTGATGTATAAATAATATTATTTCTCAATTTTGCAAGTCGCCTTGGGGGTTTTGGCAACTAATTTTTCTCAGAAAATTTATTGTAGTTTGCTTATTTTTTCTTGGGTTTTATTTCTTGTCATTCATGCATATTAATCTAATTTGTTTGCTTGCTTTTGTTGCAGGGTTTGAAATTTCAAGTTTTGACTTTTACTAATACTCTTCCTTGGCTTGCAGGTTAGAAGAAAAGTTTAGATCCAAGGAAACACCTCAGCTAGATTAACTTGGTAGATTGATTAACGACCTCATCAAGCTCAAGATATCATTTTCATCTCAAGTGCTAGGAAAAGGTTGAATAGACTCCCTCACCCAACTACGAGGCGCTGGTCATATTTCTCTTGTACCTGTTAACTCTTTTCGTTCACTAAAATGCACATTTCTCTTTGTTGTTTTAGCACTAGGAATAAATTTACTCTTGTTGGTTGAAATGCATCCCAGGCATTCCATGCAAATTTCAAGTTAATATATTTTAGAACCCTAGTACTAAGGCACTAGAAAATCAATTTTGTATAGTTTTTTAGCTTAGTAAGTGTTTATTTGAACTTAGTGTATGCTATTTGTTTGCTGTAATTTAATGTCTGAATCTGATCTATTAAAACACAACAAGCTATGTTTCTATTGAGACATCTCGTAACACATACCAACACCATTAGTAATCAAAATTTGAACTTAAACAAATGTTGGTAACCTTTAAAACTCACCACCTAAAATTGTTAGTGACACATACTTAATTTCCAATGTGCTCTTAACTTGGTTGTACTAAAAGCTTAGAACTACACTATATAAAGTTTAAACCCTTGAGATATGCATCCCTTGTTGAGCCTAGTCATTTCATGTGTCACTATCTTTGTGAGTAACTTGCACCTTTTGTTTCCACATCTTCTTACTCATTTTTTCCTTGCTTAGGATCCATTCCAATCATTAAACACAAACCCCTAAGAATATCCCCATAGGCTTCATCATTTTACCCCTTTGATAATTTTCCAAGGAACCTTATGCCCTAGAAATCGGTCTAGTAAGAACTGTGGGAAAGTTGATCTTTACTGGAAAGTAATTGGAAAAGCTTGATTGGGGCCACCTTCCGTGGTTAGTCTAAGTCTACCTTGGTGGTTCTAGGTAACCTAAGGAGATGGCATTATCCATGTGACACTTAGGACTATCATCTTGAGGTTCCACCAGGTTAGCAACTTATTAGTTCTTGCAATATCAATGATGCTAAGTTGTGAGACAAAAAAACCTGTTTTGGTCTCTCTATTTCAACAACCTTTCAAAACCCAACATGATGTTCTTCTACCTTCACTTCCACAATTTGTATTGCAGATGAAATGATTCTATCTTTTTTCAATGTTCAGTAAACACAGATCTACCAATGACCCCTTTCTTATTTGGGGTCATAGGGCTTGTATCCTTTTGATTTTTCTTATTTTGGATCATAGGGCTTGTATCCTTTTGATTTTTCACTATATCTAATGAAGATACACTTCAATATTTTTCTATCAAACTTCTTCCTCAATTTTTCAGGCATGTAGGCATATGCCTCACAACTGAACATTTTGAAGTATTTAACTATGGGTTTTTGTCCATTCATTTCTCTTCAAATGTCAAATTGCATGCAAATTTTGTGTTAGAGCTATTTAGAATATAGCCAAGAGGGTTTATATTTCCTCATCTCATAAATGTTGAGGAATATTCTTAGTCTCAAGCATGCATATTTAGGGTTTATATTGCCTCATCTCATAAATGTTGAGGAATATTCTTAGTCTCAAGCATGCATTTTACATCTCAACTAAGGTTTCATTTTTCCTTTCTCCAATCCCATTTTGTTGGAGTGTGTACCTAATGGCTAGCTGCTTATCAAAGCTAGAAATGTTTGAAATCACTGTTGACATATCCTGTTCCATTGCCTGTCCTTGGATTCTTCATTATTTTTTTATTTTGATTCTCAACCAAGGTATTAAAATAGTAGCACTAAATATTTTCAAATAATCCACTCCTCTTGAAAGAAAATGACCCAAAATTTTCTACAAAAGTCATACTAGCACCTGCTGCCACCAATGGAATAGAAATGGGAAAAAAAGATCACTGTGCACCAATTGAAATTATTCCTTATCTCCCCAAATTTTCCATACAAGCATCCCTCACAAACACTTATAATTTCCATGGATTTTGGGAAATCCATGAACGATGTCAAACTTAGCCATCAAAATCATGATTTGGATGATTCGTGCATCCAAACCTTAAGTGCCATTGTTCACTTTTAGTATACTGATTTGAAACAAGAGTTTGATTCCAGTGCCATTGTTCACTTTTAGTATACTGATAAATGAATGGGATATGGGCTACCGAAAATAACAAGAGACTGTGACTAATGCTAGCAACAATGGAACTCCATATTTTTGTACAATGGTTTGTATACTATATTAAGTCCTCATTGGTGCATTTGTTCTTAATGATTTTCATTTTCCTTTTTAATGTTGAATCTTAGTACATTTGTTCTTAATGATTTTGATTTTCCTTAATCTCACACGTGGATTTTGATTTAGATTTAGTTCTTTGTATTTCTCTTCATGATAACCCTTTCTTTTCATATTTTTGTAACTTTCGAGGCTCATGAATGCTTTATCACCCTTGTCATGTACTTGTAGCTAATGTATTCACATTTTCCCTTCCATTCTATAGTTTTTACAGGTCACTCGGAAATTATAGGTTTTGAAACATTTAATGGATTTATTTATGATACATCGCAGACTATTCCATAAGCATTCGTTAATCGTTGGATGTCGAAAGAAAAGATGAAAAGATCGTTCCAAGTAAGACTTTTGTATGAGAAGAAACCTGAAACTTGGAAGCTTATGTTTACAAGATATCAAAGACAGGACAGTCTAAATCTATTTCTGGGTGGAAAGCCTTTGCTATTAGTAAGGGCTGCAAATAGGAGATAAATGTGTCTGAGGAGATGAGGCTTTGCTATTTACTTTAAATGTATATTATTTTATTAAAATCATTGTGTCTTCTTGTTTTGTTTGTTTCCCAATCTTGTTTTTTTGTGAATGAAAATAATTGTTTTTGTTTTTGTTTATTGAATGGTAAGGATTGTATATGAAAATGTTTTATTTATTTATTTTTGTTTAAAAACATTATTTGTTGGTTGTTGTTAAAGTAGATATAGAAGTATTTATGGATGGTGGAAGCTCAAATAATAAATATAATCACATTAAATAATAAATATAATCACGTTAAATAATAAATACTAAGAAGTGTACTTGGGGTAGGGTATGCATATTCATATCGGATATTTGTACCCTCGTATCGAATATCCCATACCCATATACCTTGTCATACCCGAAACTTGGCCAAAGTACCTGAGACATTTGTCATGGATTCATGGGACATTTGTTGTAGAGGTGACATGGTGCCCCTATTTTGGAGACACTTGAGGATGCCTAGTGACTAGTTTTGTATGAGGTATCCTTGTTTTGGGGATGCCTACATATTCCAAGGGACTAGTTTGATACTAGGCGAACCAATTTTGCACAACTGGCATCAAAGTCAATAATATTAAATTCTTTAAGTAAAAGGATAGAAAATGAAAAATAGGGAGAATGTATAAGAAGAATGTCACTTTGACTTAAATTTTTAACATTACCATTAAAGTGGTTCCAACCTCATTGGACTTCAGATGCAAAGAATAGAATTTTAGATCCCATTCAAAATTCAACGGACTTAATAGTTTTCAGGATTGCAACGCTTTAGGGATCATATCATGTATGTGGGTATGAGATTGACATTTAATCAAGTACATGAACCTCCCTATGTACCTTGATGTTGGTGGTGCTTATTGTTTAACTCCTATGTCATGACCTTAACAAAAATGTACCTTTAACTCAAGCAAAAGGTACATGGTGTTATTAATGAATAAGATCCCAATATAGGCAAGGATTTTGATATGTAATTATTTGTTGTAACATGAAGGTTTTTGGGCTATGTAGGCCATTTAGCAAATTTGTTCATCTTTTTTGGGTCAAATATGGATTGCAATTGATGTTTTTTTAGTTGTATGCACCCTTTCTATACACATGAGAAACTTTGCATAAAAGTGTATAATGGTTTGGATTCATATGGATGCACATGAATCTCGAAGGCTCTAGTTATCTCCAAGTTGGTCCTATCTCGTAACGTACCCAAGTTTTATGGCAACTTAGAACAAATATAATCACACCATCACTAATTAATTATCATGTTAATAGGAGTTATTATTTCTTTGTGGTTAACATGTTGATATAAGGATCGTGAATATTGAAGTTTATATGTTATTGTGGATTACTAGTCTCAAACTCAATGTGGTATAGTCATTTTTGTTAGGTATTTAAATTTTTGATATAGAGGTACATATGTTGTAAAAAAAAAAAATCTTATAGTCGAACTTATATGTTGTCATGTATTACTTCTCTCAACTAATATGAGAGAGTAAAAAAACATCTTATAGTTGAACTTATATGTTGTCATGTGTTGCTTCTCTCAACTAATATGAGATAGTAAATTTTGTATTGGGATCTTTTTATTTTTGTAAAAACAATTTAATAATACAACTTAATTATGTTTTAGGCATTTTTCAAACAACGTAAAAAATGATACCATGAAATAAGAAGAGATTTAAAAATATCATGGGTGAAAAGAAAGTCAAACATTCAACATACTCGCACCACTATAAAAAAATATCATAGGCGAAGGGAAGGTCAAACATTGAACATATTCACAACACTATTGATAAATCTTATTATTAATAAAAGTCATTATTCCAAATATCATGGGTGAGAGGAAAGTCAAACATTGAACATATTCACAACACTATTGATAAAGGAGCGAGCTACCGACGCCACTATTTTGCTCGGCGGCAATCGTCGCGCCGGCGCTCCGGCCACCGGACCGACCTACCTCCCGTTGCCGACACCAAAACCCGTTGAGTAACTCCGTTCGTCCGTCGCACGATCTGCCGTCACCGTTAACTCCATCACCGTCTACCTCGGCGAGCCCTATTTACTGGACAGACTCGTCTTTAAGACGAGTCTGTCAATTGTCAGACCAGGATGACCATCCATAGCATAAGCCATGCCCATCGCCTACAACCATGAATAGCATATCCAGCTGCTACGGTCGGCAGCTACTCTCCGGCAGGCAATGTTGGATTTTGATTTAGACCGCTGACGGAAAACAGGTTTCAGCTTTCTGGTGGAAGCTTAACCATAGGTTTCAGCATTCCTGTAAAAGCTTGACCGGAGGTTGTTAACCCAATATGAATGGGAGGGAAATGTGAATTTAAATTTTAAATTCTTTTCCCGCTTTTCCTTTCGATTGTAAATTGGATCGCTCGCCCACTTGAAGCCTAATTGTACCTATCCCTGTATGGAGGGTATGAACCACTGGTGTCTCAACCTTTTCCACTAAGCTGTTCGTCTTGACTAACAATGTCAAATATCCGCTTGGATTTGCGCATTTGGTAGCAGAGCTGATTTGCACAATACTTGGATGGCCATAAATTTTTATAGCATATGGAGATTGGGGATGATGATATTCAGTGTTCACCGTTTCGTCGTCCTTAACGCCGGACTTGGGGAAAACTTGATGTCTAAAAAAATTAGAGCCGATGCCAATTGTCTCCATTTTCTGAACCAGATTTCTTGTTCGTGCAAAGGGGACGTCAATGCCAACATCCCAGTTAGGTTAGGATTTGGAGAGTGCATAATGCAAGTTGATTTTGCTACGCCCAAGAAAAGCATGTATATGCTCATAGACACCGGTAGTGATGTTGCCTCGATTCCATGCCAAAAATGGAAAGGTTGCCACTCCACCTTTCGATCGTGCACATTCCTCCTCTTATAAATCCTTAGCCTGCCATTCACGGACATGTCAACAAGGAAATCAAATCTCTGCGACGTATTGTGGGAAAAAAATGAAACTGGAATTTGAAGTCACATATGAAGATGGCACACAGGTGAACGGTTCACTTGCTTCGGGTGCGACCACCCTCGGAT
>LPNX010781504.1:299750-311228 GCA_001517045.1 Pseudotsuga menziesii | reverse complement strand
CAAAAACAAGAAATACCTGAAAAATGTGATGATGACATCATCATCACATTTTTTCAGGTATTTCTTGTTTTTGGGGTAGCGGGGTCTATCAAAAGTATGCAGTGTGGGTACTCATTGGCTGCAGAATCAAATTCCGCATCCAATGAGCTCTCTCGATAGAAATTTGAGTAAAAGCACAGGGAGATATGTCGAAAATATGAGCACAAAAAGTAGCTTTTTTCTTTTTTCCTCCAAAATTAATAAATATTATTTTATTATTTTAACTATTATTTTATTATTTTCCTTAGGAGGCCCATTTTAGACCTCAAAATTCCTCTATTCTGAGCGATGGATGTTTCTACATCTGGAGTGCAGAATGAGGAACAAGCGATTTTTAGGGCACAAGAACTGGACTTGATTTATGCTCAATCCGGTTTGATATATGAGATCATTCCCAATGCTCTACGTTCTAGTTTCGACCCCAAAGTTAAACCTGGACCACATGCCGATGGCATTGTTGGTTGTGCAAGTGCTAAACCTGCAGATTCGGTTGCAAAACAAGTTAGTCAATTGTCAATCAACCAATCTGCTTCGGAACAAGGCATGACTTCGTCTCAACCCGCCCAAATGGCAAGTGTACTTTCGATGCAATTGTCGGACTAGAAGGGTAACCAGCAGCCCAGACGGAATAAAAATAAGGGTAAGAATCATCGTAAGGGTGGGAATAGGAATGAGAATGCTAATAATAATAACAAGAACTCCCGTAATGCTAGGGGGGACAAGCAAGCTAAACATAAGGTTAAATTCCCTTGCAAGTTGTGTAAGGATGATCACCTCACTTACTTGTGCCCTCGTATTGATGAAGCCTCAAGATTCTTGGCACAGGGCCCAGCTTTGTTAACTAACCCTTTACCTCACAATCAAAATATGAACTCGAGGAACCATGATCAGTCTGGTGGTGATCAAGATCCGCCGAAGGGTAGTGGTCGTGGTTGCATTAACATGGTACATGCTGCGAAAGTTGTGACCCATGCGAAGGACTAT
Organism: Pseudotsuga menziesii; assembly: GCA_001517045.1. Lineage (NCBI taxonomy): Eukaryota > Viridiplantae > Streptophyta > Pinopsida > Pinales > Pinaceae > Pseudotsuga > Pseudotsuga menziesii. The sequence continues at coordinate 310,205 of LPNX010781504.1, read as the reverse complement.
GGTTCATCACAACCTAGCCCAGGAAAGGAACCAGATCCACCAGGGTCTCCTTTGCGTATTGAGAAACTGGTGGACAAACTTGAAGCTGCACCTCGCATTCCTAAGGGAGTCCTTAAGCGTTTGGGCACAATCCTAATGCCCGAGCCACCCAAAACTATTCAGTTGTCAAGGATTTGGGCCACACTCCTTGTGCGATGTCTGTATTGGAAGTGCTTCAGAGTTGTCCTTCACAAAGGAAGGCTTTGCTTTCTGCCCTTGGTGTGAATGATGATGATTCTTCCTCCATGATTAAATTTGAAACCGCAGGAATTCAGCCTCGCTTGCCTTACTATGTGTCTCTTTTGATTCACGTAGAATTTCTTAACATGACCATCAAGGGCACAGTGATTGACGAGCCACTTCTATGATGTCTTTATCGTGTTGGAAGGGTTTAGGTTCCCCTGAGCTGTCTAAATCAATGACCATGTTAACTGTGTTCGATGGGAGATCGTTTAGGCCGCACGGGATCCTTCCTTCCCTTAAGGTCCGTTTGGGAGGGAAGACCGTTGCGATAGAGGTCAAGGTGGTTGATGCGTCCCTTGACTACAATCTCTTGCTAGGTAGGAATTGGATGTACAGTATTCAAGCCGTTTCTTCTTCCCTATTTCGCATTGTATACTTTCCATTTAATCGGAAGATAGTCACAATTGATCAAATGTCATTCAAGAATCCGTCTGTTACCGCATCTTCGGGAGCTTCGATCCCGATCGTTGAACACTCTCAGCTGACAACTGGGAGTGTGGGTGTAGGCATGTATCCATCCCTCATGGGAATCTTTAGTTTTCCTGCACCGATCCTTATGATAGGGTCTAGTTCTAGTGAGGCTTCGACGTCTATGAGATCAGTGTATTTTCGCACGAGTCATATGGAAGATCCTTGGATTCTTCCTACACCGAGTACTCTGAGTGAGCCCATCGTGACGAACGTGTCATTTCCTGCAACTATGATATCTTATCAAGCTAATCTTGAGTGTGTTGCAGAGCCTAGTCCTTCCTCTTCGTGGACGGAGGAGGAGGACCCTTATGTGTTGCCGACATGGGCAGTGCAGTCTTCTCACACGCATGACTGCCTTGATACTGTTTTCCCTTCAGATGAAGCGATTATTGAGGCCATGTCAGGAGTTGAGCCACCATGGGAGGAACTCCATCATAGATATTACTTTCTTCCCGAGCTTGACCACTTGGAGAGTGAGGACTTTAGGGTCATTCTTAGTGAGAGAGTTAGTAGTCCCCCATTAAGCTCTCCTGGTTCGATGGTTGATGGAAACATGGAAAACATATCTTCAACGATTCCTATCAATATCTCTTGTGATCCTGGTAGGATAGAGAATGTCTATATTAGGGCAGAATGTTCCCATGCTGAGATTCAAGAATACACCGAGCTATTTAAGGAATTCCATGATATCTTTGCTTGGTCTTACGATGAAATGCCAGGTATCGATCCTCGTATTGTCAAACACAAGATTAATACTTATCCCAATGCTAATCTTGTTCGACAACGCTTGCGTGTGGTGAATCGTAGGAAAGCACCCGTGATTAAGGCAGAGATAGAGAAACTGTTGAAAGCCGGTTTTATCTATCTCGTTCCCTTGATGGAGTGGGTTTCAAACCCCGTTCCGGTGGATAAAAAGCAGGGAGAAATCCGCATATGTACTAATTTCCATGATTTGAATCGTTCTTGTCTTAAGGACAATTTCCCCACACCATTTTCTTGTCTTAAGGACAATTTCCCCACACCATTTATTTATCAGATTTTGGATGAGTGTGCGGATAGCGAGGTTTTTTCCTTTATGGACGGCTTTTCCGGATATAATCAGATACAAATTAAACCTAAGGACCAACATAAGACTGCATTTATTTGTCCTTGGGGAACGTTTGCATATCAGAAAATGCCTTTTGGCCTTAAGAACGCCAGAGCTACTTTTCAGTGGGCAATGACCTTGATCTTCCACGATCTCAAGTCAATTATCAAAGTATTTTTGGATGACCTTGCTGCTCATTCTCATATGAGAATGAGTCATTCCTATCACTTGAGATTGGTATTCGAAAGATGCCTCCATTATTTGGTTAGGTTAAATCCTCATAAGTGCATATTTTGTGTGAAGGCAGGTTGCTTGTTAGGATTCTTTATTTCTAAAGAGGGTATAAGAGTCGACCCTTTGAAGGTTGAGGTAATACATCAGTTGTCTCCCCTGAAAAATATTTTTCATCTTCAATGTTTGCAAGGCATGGAAAACTTCTTATGGAGATTTGTTGTCAATTTTTCCAATTTGACTAGAGGCTTCATGTGTCTTTTGAAGAAGGACACCACCTTTTGTTGGGATGAGTGAGCCCAGGAGTCCTTTGATGCGCTCAAGCAAGCTCTAGCATCGGCCCTGGTGATTAGTCCCCCAGACTATAGCCGTGATTTTTTACTTTATGTGGCTGCGTCCATGGAGACGATTGGTATGGTTTTGTTTCAAGAAGATGAGGAGCTCCAAGAGCATGTCATATACTATCTGAGCCGGAACCTCATTGATGTAGACATTTTTTATTCTCATATTGAGAAGCTTGCTTTAGCTACCGTACATGCGGTTCAACGGTTGAGACATTATATTCTCCTTCGCAAAACCTTGGTTTTAGCCCATGTCAATCCATTTCAATTCATCCTCACTCGAAGGATGATTGGGGGAAAATATAATAAATGGATTGTCATCCTGCAAGAATTCGGTCTCGAATTTGTTTTGGCAAAATCGAAGAAATCGTTAATTTTTGCAGAGCTTATATTGGATTTCCCAAGCGAGGCCAAGGAGTTGGTTTGTGAAGATATGTTTGTCGATGAACACATCTTTTTAATCTCAAATTTTGACCCATGGTATGGGGATATCATTATATATTTACAAACATTGAAGGTCCCTGCTCACCTCTCATGGGATGAACGACGACGATTACGTCACGTGTCTAAGAATTACCTCATAGTGGATAACACTTTGTACCACTGTGGGGTAGATTCCATTTTACGACGTTGTTTAACTCATGAAGAGGCTGAGGTAGCACTGAATGATTGCCACGAGGGGCGTGTGGTGGTCATTTATCTGGGCTTTCTACAACCCAAAAAATCTTAAGAGCGGGTTATTTTTGGCTGTTGATCTTTAAGGATTGTGTAGATGCGGTCAAGAGGTTCCACCCTTGCCAGGTGTTTGCATGTAATATGCGCTTGAAACCTGCCCCATTACATCCCATCATCACCGTCAGTCCCTTCACTAAGTGGGGGATTGATTTTATGGATTGCAACCCAGCTTCAGCTGGGGGGAATCATCATATCATAGTGGTTGTTGATTACTTCACGAAATGGGCTGAGGTTATGCCTACAGTTAAATCTGATGGTGAGACAGTCGCGCACTTCATATTCAACCAGATTATTACTCGGTTCAGAATTCCAAAAGAGCTTGTCACTGACCATGGCTTGCACTTTCAGAATCGTATGATGGAAGAGTTGGCATCAAAGTTAGGGTACAAACAAGAGCATTCCTCCTCTTACTACCCCCAAGTGAATGGACAGGTAGAAGCAATGAATAAATCACTCAAATCCATTCTCCAATGAACCATCGCACAGAGCAAGAATAATTGGCACATCATGTTATATCCTGCTTTGTGGGCGTATAGAGCCACTGTTAAGAAAGCCATAAGTTTTTCTCCATATCAACTTGTACATGGAGTGGATTCGATACTGCCAGTTGAATGCAACATTCCTTCTTTGAAGCTAGTCATAGAACTCTTACCAAACACTTCACCATTGGAGGAGCGTTTGGTCCACCTTGAGCAACTTGATGAGCAGCATCGAGATGCCTTGGTGGCTCTAGCAGTAAATAAGCATCGCGTAAAGGTCCATTACGATAAGTTTGTATGTCCAAGGAGGTTTAGTGAGGCAGACTTAGTCCTTTTGTCGGATCAACCGAAAGAACCCTTAGGGGAAAGAAAGTTGAACCCCATGTGACTTAAATGTGTGTTAGAGAAGGGCGCTTATGAGTTAGTGGATTATGAGGGAACGGCCTTGGCGGAGCCTAGAAATGGGCTCTATCTCAAGAAGTACTATGCATGATTTTTAGCCAAGGATGGTTATTGTATATTATTGTACAATTTTGCATAGTTAGGTCTTTTTCTTATAGTGATCGGGTTTGTGATGAGTTTCCGTTTCTTTTGGCAGATGTCAATGGAATCTTCCACCTACTTAGGATTCATGGATGGTGCAAGCCGTCACACTGAACAATCAGCCTTTGCTGCTTGGGTGATTTATACTCCTATGGGTCAGGTACTGTCTTCAGGAGGCATATGTTTGCGGCCATATTCAAACAATGTTACTAAATATATTGTTTTTATTGAGCTTCTACGGGATGCCATTTCACATGGTGTTCTCTCTCTTGAGGTACGTTTTGATTCGGAGTTAGTAGTGTCACAGCTTAATGGTTTGTACCATGTTAGAGATCCGACGTTATTAAGAAGATTCTTACATGTAAGATTATTAGAACAATAATTTGACAATATAACATACATACATATTCCAAGAATTAATAATCAAGTTGCTGATTCATATGCTAACTACGTGTTAGATTGGCATTTGTTTCATACACAATAAATTCATCACAAACAAAATTTTTTACATATGTAAATAAATAAACCGATCACCATAAAAATTTTATATAACATCCAAAATGTGGTAATACATAGTGTCATGATACAAAAATGGGGCTCTCGAGCCACCAAGATATAATACACGGTAGTACAAAATGTATAGCTCCCAGGTATCTAAGCCTATGGAGGAGGAGGGGGGTTGTGATCATGGAAGGTCACTACGGCTCTAGCTAGCCATCGAAATAATCATACCCATGCTCTTGGTACACCCACCACCTGGCGCTGCATAGCCTCATGCAAGTCCTCGACTTGCACCATGGGAACCCTATGTGTCAGCCTCACAAAATTGGTATGAATGCTCTGGAGCGTCCGCTCCGCATCCACACCCGTGATATCATCTCCTCTTCCCCTCCGTCTATGACGAGGGAAGCCTTCAGACTGCCGTGGTCCCACATCTGCATACAAATGGTAGATGTCACTATGTATTGTCACACAAAAATATGTCTTTTGATTCCATATAATCAGAAAACACAAAAAATTAAATAACTCAAAAATTTAAAGAGAGGGTTGAGATTCGTTACCTATGTCACCATATGCCGATCCTGGTGGTAGCGGCATGTCTGGGTCCCCCCGGAAATCAATCCCTACATAGGGGTAGTCATCGATGGCAACTATTTGTCATCGCCATCACGGAAAGAACTCAGCTGGATAGGGGTTGGACACCCTACTTCCCCCCAGTCTGCGCATCACATCTGCCCAATTCCATTGGGACGGATCTCGAATCCCGTGAAGAGGAACATCAACTCTAGGGCTCAATCCTGGAACACACTCGAAGAAAATGTGCTCAATATGCTGCTGAACCCGAATTTCCACACTCTTCCCATATTACACTCACTGAGCTGATGTTTCATGTTGCTCAGTAGCATAGTGCTCCACTCATAAACCATGGGTCTGATGCACTCCACTGCATAGAACATCAAAGGCCACAAGGCCTAGTGGAGTGAATCCAAGCTTGCTATCCTGCCCAATGTCAGTAGTATGGCCTTTATGCCCAATACTTGTATGGATTTGGTTGCGATCTGACTTCCCCACCTTCTCCATGTATGGATAGAAATACACCATAATGTACTCATTGATAGTCAGGCCACCTCCGGGCCCACCGCAAGAATGAAAGTTCACTACTTCCCCCCATCGAGAAAGTCCAGTAATAAAGTATATGTCCTCCACCTCTATAGTGAGAGACATCCCATCTATCTGGAAGGACTCAGAGTCTGGATCCCAGTAATCCACCAGCATCTGCAATAGTCTTGGTTTTGTTAACATTTCATATGCTTAGATAAGACATCAGTATTTCATTTCATTTTCATAACAAAAGCATATAAATAGGATCATTGAAATATAGACAAGCACAACCATACAAAAGGAACACAAAGATTTATCCTGGAAAAACCCTAAGGGGAAAAACCCAGCAAAAGCTTCCTCAATATAGATGCCCCAAAAAGATAAAAAATAAAACCAGCAAGGAGATCAAAGCATGATCCTCCTCCTTCTACAGCTACTTCTCTTCTCCATTAATGCTACACAAGTGAGAGTGTGTGTCACAAATTAGGAGCACCACACCTCTATTTATATTCATCCGTTCACTTAAGTTAACACATCTAACATGTAGGCTCAAGTTAATCATGTAGGCTCAAGTTACACATGTAGGCTCAAGTAACCACACTGGGGTGCTAATGACCCACCTTTACAATTAGAGGGGACTACCTCATGAATCTTATTAGTTCTTTTGATTAGAAGCATTGGGGTACAAAGTAATACAAGTTGTTCTCCCGGTAGGACCATCGGGGACCACAAAAGATACATATAGAATATTCTACAAAGTTACAATATTTCAACACTCCCCCTTAACGAGAAGGGTATTCTACAACAACATTAACAACAGCAATAGTAGGAGAGAGACAGAGGACATCATCAACATTATCAGGGAAACACATCTATAAATCATTGGAAGCTTTTCAACATCATGTAGTCTTCATCTTCAATCTTCAGTCTTCAGCAACATCAACACTTTGACCGCTTCGATCAGCAGCAATCTTTGACCGCTTCGATCAACAACAATCTTCAGCACTTTGACCTTTCGATCAGCAACATCATCTTCAGCTCTTTGACCTTTCGATCAGCAACATCATCATTAGCTCTTTGACAATTTGATCAGCAACATCATCATCAGCTCTTTGAACTTTCGATCATCAACATCATCATCATCATATTCTGATCTTTCGAACAGTAACATCATCATCATCATATTCTAATATTTCGAACAGCAACATCATCATCATCATACTCTGATCTCTCGATCAGTACGTCATCATCATCATACTCTAATCTTTCGATCAGTACGTCGTCATCATCATACTCTGATCTTTCGATTAGTAACATCATCATGAAAACATCATCATCATCAAAACATCATTATTATCAAAACATCAACATCATCAAAACATCAACATCGTCATCATCAAAACATCAACATGATCCTTCCTTTCGGAATTACGAGATCAACATGTCTATGGTACTCAGATGATCCTTCCTGTCGGAATTACGGGAATTAGGTCTTTACGGAGTTACTAATGATCCTTCCTTTCGGAATTACGGGATCAACACATCTGTGGAACTCAGAAAATCCTTCCTATTGGAATTACGGGATCAAGTCAATGATCATTCCTTTCAGAATTACAGGATTTAGGTCTTTACGGAGTTACTAACGATCCTTCCTTTTGGAATTACAGGATCAACACAGTTGTGGAACTCAGACAATCCTTCCTGTTGGAATTACGGGATCAAGTCTTTACGGAGCTACCAATGATCCTTCCTTTCGGAATTACGGGATTTAGGTCTTTACGGAGTTACTAATGATCCTTCCTTTCGGAATTACGGGATCAACACATCTATGGAACTTAGACAATCCTTCCTATTGGAATTACAGGATCAAGTCAATGATCCTTCCTTTCGGAATTATGGGATTTAGGTCTTTATGGAATTACTAACGATCCTTCCTTTCGGAATTACGGGATCAACACAGTTGTGGAACTTAGACAATCCTTCCTATTGGAATTATGGGATCAACACACGTTCTCGAGTACCTAAGTCACCGGATCCATTCTGAACCGAAGTTCAAGGATGATACAATCCTACCACCTTCTCGATGACCGAAGTTCACCGGATTCGTTCTGAACCGAAGTCCAAGGATGACACAATTCTACCACCTTCTCGATGACCGAAGTTCACCGGATCCATTCTAAACTGATGTTCAAGGATGATACAATCCTATCACCTTCTCGATGACTGAAGTTCATCGGATCCGTTCTGAACCGAAGTCCAAGGATGATACAATCCTACCACCTTCTCGATGACCAAAGTTCACCGGATCCGTTCTGAACCAAAGTTCAAGGATGATATAATCCTACCACATTCTCGATGACCGAAGTCATAGGATCACTTCTGGACATATGTCCCAGGATGATACAATCCCTCTTCATTCTCAAAGACCGAGGTCTCCAGATCACTTTAGGGCAAGTGCCCAGGGATGATACAATCCCACTGCAACATCACTACTCCCCCTTTCGGGGAGGGTATTTCTGAACCACACCAAGCTTGTCTCAAAAGAGTTTGAACTTTACTCGGGACAGAGGTTTCATCAACACATCATCATCTAAACCATCATCATCTACATCTTCAGTATGTGAATACTGAACTATCTCGATCTGTATCTCTAGTATGTGAACACTGAAAGCATCATCATCTGTATCTTTAGTATAGAAACACTGAAAGCATCATCATTTCTATATTTAGTATAGAAATACAGAATCACCATCATCTCCATCTACAGTATGTAAATACTGAATTATCATCTATATATTCAATATGGGAATACTGAAACATCATCATCTGCATCTTATCTTGTACGTATAAATACTGAATTTCTATGTGTTACGACGGAACACAGGGTTCCCTATCATCACAACTCTGGTTATCACATAGAATCACAGTAGTGTCCAACTCTAGGTTGAATAATCCTGACATCAGTAAGCTACTATATATTCTGCTTCGGCTGTGCTTAGAGAAACACTAAACTGCTTTATGCTAAACCATGAAATCATAGCAGATCCCAGACTATAACATCCACCTGTTGTACTGATTTTTCTATTTAAGATACTTCCAGCTCAATCTGCATCTATATAGCCATACAATCTATACTTATGGATACCATCATAGTATAGACCAAAATTTATAGTCCTCATCACATGTTTTGCAGCTACCAAGTGAGCCTATCTAGGTTGAACTAAATATTGACTTAAGGTGTTCACAGCAAAACAAATGTCTGGTCTAGTATTTGTTAAATACATTAATGACCCAATGATCTGTCTGTAATGAGTTGCATCCACTAACTTTGATAAGTCACCAGCTACCAGCTTCATGTTGGAGTCCATGGGTGTGGCCATGGCTTTGCATTACAACATATTGAATCTCTTCAATATCTCTACCACATACTTTCCCTGGTTGAGAAAGATTTCTTTGTCATACTTCCAGACCTAGGAAATAATGCATTAACCCAAGGTCTTTCATCTCAAATTCTTCTTCTAGTTTCTTCTTGCTTTCCATGATCTGTTTCTCATTCCGTGTCAAGAATAAGTCATCCACATATAATAACAGGATGACAGGTTCATCTTCTACAACCTTGTAGTAAAGGTTAGGATCGAATTTACTCTTGGGAAAGCCCATTCTTGTCAGTAGACTATCTATTCTTCCATACCAAGCTCGAGGGGCTTGTTTAAGGCCATACAAGGCCTTCTTCAATTTGCATACGTGAGTATGTCTATCTTCAACTTCAAATCCTTGTGGTTTTTCTATGTATACTTCTTCTTCGATCACACCATTTAGAAAAGTTGTTTTCACATCCATCTGGTGTAAGTCCCACTTCATCATGGATGCAAGTGCCATGGTAGCTCTAATTGAAGTATATCGTGCTACTGGGGAAAATGTCTCTTCATAATCAATTCCCTCTTTCTGAGAGAAACCTCTGGCCACAAATCTTGCTTTATACTTCTCAATACTTCCGTCAGCTGCATGCTTTATTTTGCATATCCATTTGGAGGATACTATACTCTTTCCTTCAGGTTTGGGAACTGTATCCCAAACAACATTCTAGTATTCTTTCATCGTAACATCTTCCATGAGTTCATCTTATAGAGTCATTAACATATCCTAGTCTTCTACATTCAACTTTGAAGGTTGGAACCCACTTTACTCTTGGTAAAGTCTCGATCCATCAAGAAGCTATCCATCATGTCGTACGGTGTCGAACTCAGATATCTTCTGTAGTCACTCCCCCTGAAGTGGAGTATTATCTTCCTTCTTCATTCTGTACAGGTGGTTCTATGCTTGATATATACTGGTCAATAGAGTATGTCATGACACAGTCTATTCTTTTTGAGGCAAATCATGAACCTTGCTTTGCACTCTTGTTCTTGTAGATCCATATATACTATGTACTTCCCTTTATGTCTCGAAATCATATCATATACATTATTCCCCATGATCAACTATTATTCTTTGATCATAGCTTCTTTCATAGCATTCTTGTCTTCATCTTGAGTTATCTTTCATACCCATGGTGGTATTCATCCTTCAAGGTGGATCTACCGCTCTCTGAAGCTCTTTCTTTCGTCATGGTGTCTCTGACCCTGGGAGCTTCAGATTCATGTTTATTGAATTTTCATCACTTGTTCTTCGGAACAAGTCTCGC
>LPNX010781504.1:151457-299608 GCA_001517045.1 Pseudotsuga menziesii | reverse complement strand
TTCATGGGTAGACTCCTTCTTGATCATTCTACTTCATCATCTTCTTCATTCATGAAATCATCATTTCTTATCCAAATGATAAGATGGATAAGAGGTTCTTTAAAAATTGAGTTCTTCATATTCCTCATCGCTTGAGGGATCTTCTTTGAATGGTGAGAGCTTGATCTTCAATTGCTTCCATCTTTCTTCTTCTCTTCTTATGAGACGAATTTCTTCTTCTTCCCAAAGTCTGTTGAAAGTAATTACTTCCTTCTGGAACACATTCTTTGCATGAATGAATCCCATGATCCCGGGAGGGCATTCAGGGTGGCTATCACCACTTCTACATTCTCCACTTCTTCTTCTACCGCTTCAAGTTGTTCTGCATTCTAGATCTTCACATTCTTCAACTGTTTTCTCAAAGCCATATTCTGAATTAAGTTCTTATCTTCAAATAGCTTCGTCAAGGAATCAAACATATTTGGTGTCTTTGGGGAGACACTTGTGGTATAAGTTGATTCATGACTGAATCAGCAATGATCTTCTTGGCCTCGACCAAGTTCTTCTTGTGTAAGGCTTCTAGCCTCATCTCCCTCTGGAACTAGAACCTCTATACTCATGTAGGTGTCCAAACCATTTTCTTCAGAGAGATCATATACTTCTAGTCTTGGAATTTGTCAACTTCACCAAGCTTATCATCAAGCTGATGTGATAGATCGCTTTGAAATGAGAACCTCAAATGAAAATAACAAAGGATTAGATCTTACTAATTTAAGGTGTCCGTCTTGGTTTTGAAGCTCGTTGATCTAGGGTTTGTCACAGAAACCCTAATTTTCAAAAATTGGAATCTTTTAGATATGATTGGATAGACAGATAGATCTCTTCAAATGGAGCTGTCCAATGTACTCCTTTTCTGAAAATAGTGGAGGAAAGCTCCCAGAACAAGAAGCCCTAGATTTCCAATTTCTTCTACAGAAATGCTTGTTACTATTTCTGTGATATCTACGAAATTACTGATCCTCTGTGTCTGAAATTTTGTACTGAGGTAACCTTGCATGTACCTGATCAAAAAACATATGTTTCATTAGAATTGGTTTTACCATTTGGGATTTAGGATCCTTTTCCCAAGGTGACCTGTTACAGGACTGTTCAGAACAACGAAGTTGTATGGCATGCCACGTGTAACTGGTTCATCTTCTAAGACTGATATTTGGACCACTAAAATTAAAGTCTATGCCATTTCCATAACATCTTCAGGAATTCCATTTGGACCTATATAGCCCAAGATATTGCATTTCTCCCTAGGTGTCCTGTTTAGGGATGAATTCTGGAAGAGGCTAGAACCCTAACTTGGATGGATAATATCTGCCATAATATAGAAAATATGAGGCTGAATTTTGGATACAGTGTACATCAGGATTTTTCCTTTTGCCCCTACAATTTTCAGCTCCTAATCCTTCGCCAATCTCTGGATATAGCAAATGTACCAAAACATAGCAGTTTTAGTACTTAGGGTTTTTCTAGCTCGGGGTCAAACTAGGGTTTGACTTTCCCAGAGTTTAACCCAACCAAATTTCTTGATCCAGGTCTCTAAACTTCAGTTTTGATGAGGAGAACAATCCTATTCTGGTCTCACTCAAAAATTCCTCTTCTGTAGAAATCCCTAATTTCCGCATCGAAAACTGAAAATGCTCGGAATCGAATTCTGCTTCGATAGAAAGATGGGCCCTTCAATGGAGAGTCAGCCTAACATACTTTTGCTAATGGATTATGGAGAGAGACCCAAAAATTAAGAAGCCCTAGATTCTGTAGCTGCACAATGTCTTCTTCTTAGGTTAGCTCTGATACCATGTTAACATTTCATATGCTTAGTTAAGACATCAGTATTTCATTTGATTTTCATAACAAAAGCATATAAACATGATCACTGAAAGATAGACAAGCAAAACCATACAAAAGGAACACAAATATTTATCCTAGGAAAACCCTAAGGGGAAAAACCCAGCAAAATCTTCCTCAATATAGATGCCCCAAAAAGATAAAAGATAAAACCAGCAAGGAGATCAAAGCATGATCCTCCTCCTTCTCCAGCTACTTCTCTTCTCCACTAATGGTACACAAGTGAGAGTGTGTGTCACAAATGAGGAGCACCACACCTCTATTTATATTCATCCGTTCACTTAAGTTAACTCATCTGACATGTAGGCTCAAGTTAATCATGTAGGCTCGAGTTACACATGTAGGCTCAAGTAACCACACTAGGGTGCTAATGACCCACCTTTACAATTAGAGGGGACTACCTCATGACTCTTATTAGTTCTTCTGATTAGAAGCATCGGGGTACAAAGTAATACAAGTGGTTCTCCATCGGGGAGCACAAAAGATACATATAGAATATTCTTCGAAGTTACAATATTTCAACAGGTTTGGCCATCAAGCCACCAAGACACCAAAACTTGTAGAGCCCGCATGCACGTAGAGCTTGTTGAACCATTAGATCGGACCTTACTGCCTCCTCTACCTCACCATGTTCACGCTCTCTCCATTCTAGGACCATCCTGCACAAAAAATTGCAAGTTTTCCCATTAGATTACTTAAAAAACCTCATGCACGGCCGCATATGCGACTGTTTTCCAAACAGTCGCGTATGTACACGACCGTGAGGGCATTTTTCACATATATCCATCCCTATACATGGAAAAACCCTCGATTTCCATGTGGGCCGCAGCGCCTTTTTTAGAATGGCCTAGAAACCTCAAATGACCATGGAATTTGATAAAAATTGCATCAAAATGGAAGAGAAGAGCATGGGTAAGTACCTGGAAGAAACGGTAGTGGATTCTGCTGGCTGGATCTCCTGGAATTCACTGTTGAAAATTTGAGCTCAATTGGGTAAAAATTTCAAATGTTTTATAATGTTTTGAATTTTTTACTATTTATAGAAAATTTTCAAATTTTTAAATTTTTTTACCCCCTTTCCTATAGTTTGGACAATTTCTAATCATTTTGGACCGTTTTTGACCTAATTCATGATATAGGAGACCTTTTTGAGTGCCGTTTCAGCCGTTGGATTGACCCATTCATGCCGATCTCAGGTATCATGTCTAAATTGGCATATAGGTTAGGTTTCATCATCGTTTTCATTTTGTATTACCTTATGACCATTTCATCATAGCCTTAGGTACGAACCCACTCCATTATGTCATCGAACCTTCTTGTTGTTTTAGAAGTGGCATGGTATGATTGGTAGAACTTGACCTTACATGGGTACCCTAGTTAGCACCTTATCTGCATTTGGTGCCCATGCTAACATTTTGTCCTTTAGGATGTGGGAGTCCGTTGTATAGTACTTCCATGACATTTCGCAAGAGCCTCATACTCCTCTTGATATTTTGCTGGCCTATTTACCTCAGGACTCTCGTATGTCAAGTAGTAATTGCATTATCATGAGCTTTGCCTGCCTTATTGAGCTTTATGTCGGCTCCCTTGACATTGCATTTCAGACATATAGCCCGAGCTTGTCTCATGTCTAGCCATGCAGAGCCATTTTATATATCCTTTGCAGCTTGATTCCCTTTTTACCGGGAGGGGATTTTCCCTCGAGTGTCGATATCCTACACACGTGTCCTTGCATTGAGCATAGGTATTTTCCACTACTTGGAACTAGTTTGTTTGCCCCTATGACACTCGTCTCCTCCTAGTCTGTAACTATAAAGCAATTTTATTCCTTTTCAAGTTTTTTAAATATTTGAAAAAGTCCAAAAAAATAAAAAAACCAAAAAGCTGGACAAGAAAAGATGTTATCTTTGGCAGCTATCGAGTTGTGTCGCCTTCGAATAGAGCACTGTATATCACATCCATTGGTTGGGTTTATAGTTTGACTTTAGGAGTTGTACTTGTTTATCTGAGTTTATCTCCATCGACTGGTTAAGCTTCCATTCCCCATGGAGTCTCTGTCGATGCCTCCTGTGTCATAGAGATGTCCCAGTTTGTATATAGAGTCTATGCTGCCTTTATTCAGTCACCATTCATCGTTATGCTCTTGTTCAAAGGAAGTTGAAACCTGAGTCGGCCATTCCTTCGTTATCTTGACTTTGCATGTCTGTCATTCCTAGTACAGTTACTAGTTCGTGCACCTTATGATCGAGTTCTTCCAAATTATACAACTTTGTTGAGTACCTTGTGTTGGATGATAGGGATGCCTTAATTCCCTCCATCCAGCGGATTTCATTCCATCGAATTCATATCATTTATTCTGGGATTGGAATCTAGAGTCATTTTCAGTGCCTTGAGACTTGCAGTCATAAGTGGCAGGTTCTCTCGCCATCAATAGTCTTTGGGAATACATCAATGTCCCCTGATCGATGGATCCTCTCAAGTGTTCAACCTCAACACATTTATTCACACTTGTTAGTTTGCACTCTAGTACCTTGATTCCCATTTTCATTATCGGTGGGTGATCTCGCGTCTGTTAACGATATACATCAATGACCGGTAATCAGACGATGGACTACTATGTTCGACCTCAACACCTCTATTCACATAGTAGGACATGTACTCATAGTGGTTTCTGTAGAAGACCTTCCAGATTGGTGGCATCTCTTATATGCTACCTCCTAGATCGTGCCAGTGTTCATGAGATTTCAGCTCTCGTGACTTGATTCCAGTATATGTCAGACATTTCCAGCTCTTATGGAGATCTTGATCCATTGTATATCTTCAGCCATTATGGAGATCATGGTCCTTTGTATATCTTCATCATGGAGATTCTG
This sequence comes from Pseudotsuga menziesii, assembly GCA_001517045.1. NCBI lineage: Eukaryota > Viridiplantae > Streptophyta > Pinopsida > Pinales > Pinaceae > Pseudotsuga > Pseudotsuga menziesii. The sequence goes on along the minus strand of LPNX010781504.1, from coordinate 294,857 downwards.
ATCTATGTATATTGTACATGGCGATGACCACTTATGTGATATCTTGTATCATGCCTATTCATGGACATTGTACTCTTATGTATCCAGGACTGCTATATGTATTTGCAGTTATGTGCAGAGTTGTATCATTGTACTATGCTGATTGGGTGGTTGGTCTTCCATTTGGGATTCTTCATCACTCCATTTATGGGATGGAATTATAATGTATTTCGGCCATCGTATGACCCCTCTGACCTCACACGTTAGGGGGCATCTGTTATAGTTGATTTTCCTTCTGCAGACTCCTTAGACCCCTTGGACCATTTTTTGTGCTTTGATGTTTCCTTCACCATCCCTAAAAACATCTAAAAAATGATACATGCAACTTTTAAACCCTTAATCGCGTATATACGTGGGTTTGATCCCTAAAACCACGTACATCAGGATGTGTGCATAATCCAAATCCTTTTGGAGTTTTCCTTGACATGGATCTGACTCACTTGACTCCTAGCCTTCCCTATGCCTTGAGATCGCTTGGATTCGACCTTTCATTACCCCTTTGAAAAGCTATATAAGGAACTCTATGGTACATTGAAGGCATATGAGAGAATTGAGAGCAAAGAAACTATAGTCCATTTTTGCTGGAACTTGTGCTTGAGTCTGCATCCCTTTGTCCCTTGGAGCACTTTTGGGTTCTTCCCAAGCTTGCCTTTTGCTTGTGAGCTTGCTATCGAGAGATGGAGGATTGAGGTGGTGGAGGCCCAAGTGGGGGATTCAGTTTCTCCGATTCGCAGACATGCCGACAGAGGTTGTATCCATTGTAATCTCTGATTTTATATTAATAGAAATATCTTTTCCTATCCAATAATGTATGTTTGAATGAATATTTTATCCATGGGATGTTTTCAAATGCTTATACATTGTTGATTATATATGCTAGAATAGATCTCACACAAATATATATAGTATGCTTGTATTGTTTACTTATTGTTGAGGAGGTATTCTATCAATTCAAGCTGAAGTTGGAAAGCTCAACGGGGATCTACTTCAACCGTCCGAAATAAGGTACGAGGTCTGATGATTTAGTGTTAGATATTTAATTTCTATTGCATATTGGAAAGGATTGATTTCTGGAGTCAAGCTGTCTGTTGTGGTACCCCAAGCCATAGGAATTTCTCTCCGTAACAGCTTGCTATAATAATATTCTCCAAGAGAGACAACAATGTCTTCATCAAATACATCTCTTGGATCAATGGATCCAGAGGTGTCAATCACTGTAGAAACCAAAGAGGATGTTTGGGTAATGATAGGAGAGGGCATGGTCATGGTAATGTGAGTGGTCAAAGGAGAAATATTTTGAACAAGGGGCATTTCATAGATTGAAGAAAAGAGTGGCGTTGAAGATTCGGAATATGGGAAGTGGAGATTGACAGATGGAAGTGGTGAGGAAGACACTAAATCCTTTTCAGTACCAGATGATGTTGACAGAATCTTGAAAATTGGTGCTTGTGAATTGTTTTGAACAGGGGCTATTTCAAGGATACAAGAGAGTAGTGCGGTTGAATATTCAAAAGATGGGAAGTGGAGATTGAGAGCTGGAAGTGGTGAGGAAGACACCAAAATCTTTTCAATACCAGATGATGTTGACAAAGTAACTGATGGTAGCTCTAGGGGAGTATTCAAAATTGGTGTTTCTGAAATGTTTTGAACAAGGTCTATTTGAACGATTGAAGAGGAGAGTGGGGTTGAAGATTCAAAAGATGGGAAGTGGAGATTGACAGCTGGAAGTGGTGAGAAAGACACCAAAACCTTTTCAGTACCAAATGATGTTGACAGAGTAACTGACGGTAAGTGTAAGGGAATCTTGAAATTGGTGCTTTTGAAATAATAGGTAGTGAGATGGAGGTTTGCATAGGATCAGATGTGACAGATTCAGGTGTAGAGGTCAAATCCTGATACAATTGAGATAGTGTAGTTGATATGCGTGATTCTGCAGGCAAGGTAGATAAAGTATGAATGGATGAAAGGAACAATGCTGAATACGAGCAACTAGAAACAAAAGAAGATTGTAAAACTGTAGAGACATGGATAAAACCTTTCTTACCATCACCATTCAACAAATCTGTGGATGATTGCAAATATTGATCCACCTCTTCAATGACAAGTGCAGAGGCTATCATGTCTTCTTCTAAGTCTGAATCAACCAAATTGATAGTAGGAGTTGTAAAGGAAGAAGCCTTCACCTTCAATATTTTGAATGGTTTTTGTTCAGCTATTTCTTGATTATCACTTGGCTAACTGACTGCAGCAATCACCAAGATATCAGTAATAGTATCAGCAACTGTAGCTTCCTGAGTATTTAGCACAGAGGTCATCCTTTCCAGCTTCTGTTTTGACCGTGTTGATGTAAGTATTAAGGCTTTGACCTGCTAGGTAACTGGTACCTCTGAAAGGTCTTCCATTAGATCTTTTCCCTTGTCTCCATCTGGAAAAGTTGCCACTGATGAATTTTTCGTTGCTTCAGCTTCCTTTTCTTCTCTGTCCTTTCTTACTTTCTCCAAGAGGCCAACCTACAGTGCCCTATAACACCGAATCCTGTCTTTTAGTTCCTTTTGATGCTGTAAGATGTGGGCTTGCTCAGCCTTGCTTTTGGCTCTCCCCGAGACTTCACAAAATGTACTAAAACCCTGGTAAATGGAATCATCGAGCATTTCCTCATGCACATAATTAATTTTGATATGGTACTGCTTAAAGTGGGCATTGAGGCATTCCTTGGGATTGTGTTTTCTCTTGTTGGAAAAACCAAGCTTCAAGGACTGTATCTGTTCACCCAATACGGCATCCCAGGTTGAAGTTGGGATAACCAATGATCCAAGGTTCAAAGGGAATTTGGGCCAAGCTTTTTTCTTAGGGCCAATTAGCTTCCTGTAAACTCCGTCATTGAAAATTTGGAAATCCACTTCTTCTAGAACCAACCCGTTAGGGACAATTATGGGTAGCATATGAATAGTGTTGCTACCCCAAATCCCTATGTACGAAAAATATTCACGAACATACCAATCACCCATTGTACCAATTAAAGCTGTGGCTGTGGCTTCAGGTGAAAATGTAGGAGCTTCCTTCTTGAATATTGAAAAATAGATGGTGCCAAGGAAGTGTTCACATATATCATAGAACATGGGTGCATAGTTCGTATCCCATAGTTCTGAATAATAAATGGGCACCGGGGGGTTCGGAAAACTCCACTTACATCCCAAATTGGGATATTGGAACTCAGCGCAAAATATATCATAAATGAAGGCTGAAAAGAAGAAATTGGGTTTCTTTCTAGCAGTGGCCTTCTAGTAGTCTTGGATAGAAATTTTGAGTTCTAGCAACAAGATGGATGCCCACGGGAAATAATCGTTGGTTGCTAAAACATGATGAGCTACTGGAGCCCATTCAGCCTTGAACACAGAACAATTAGGAAGGCCATACAGTCTGCATAACATAGCTTCCAATAAGGAATAGGGTTCTTTGAACCAGGTAACATGGTAAAGGTTGTCAGACCTCTTCGAGAATTTACTAGGTTGGTGCATCCACGATTTTAACATTTCTTTGAAATTGAACCTACTTTTGGAGGCTTTTGCAAATTCTGCATTCAGGGGTTGTCTTATTGGTTTAAGGGCATAAGCCTTCATAAATAACTCGAGACGAAAATTGGCTATCTCTAACCCTCTACTATCATTCAAAGAACAGTCTTTCGAGTTCGCATGTTCTACTATCCATTTGACCGCGTCATTGTAGGGGAGGATAGCAGGTCTAGCAGCAACAGAATGAAGTCCAGAATCCTTGATTCTTTCATAAGCCAACTAGTTGTCTAAAATATTAGAAAATTTGTCATTGTAAAAAATTGCATAAACCCTAGACCATTCAATTTGGTAGGTTTCAGTGATTTTGCCATTGGTATCTGAGAAAATACCAAATTTTGAATCCTTGGTTAACATATCCTTTTGCAGGTTTTTGCAGGGGGTAGATCTTGCCATTGTTGCAAATTGGAAAAACTATGTTTAAAAGAAAAAACAACAAGAAGCGAAAATTAAAACTAATTCAGGCTTGACTTCAGTAATAAATTGAATGAAGAAATGCCCAAGATACTAACTTGTAATCGAACTAGACTGTGATGAATTTGCCTGGTAAAATTCACGCAACGCAGTAATTCACAACAGTAAAAAATTGGTAAACAAATTGTAAAACACTAGCCTATATATATATTTTACGCGGGTCAAATTAGGAAAGCAAGATTAAAACAAATGGACATCCAAGATTAAACCTGGCGGGATGCATGATCATAAGGAGATATTACAAATATTATTTCATTTTGTATCCCAAATCCCGTATCCCGCAATCTAGGTTGCGGGAGCTTGATATTTATTATTTGCAGGAATTTCCATCGCGCAACCCGCATCCCTAAATTTGCGGTTGCGGGATTGGGGAGAATTTTTGTAAGTATTGTGTGTCATCCCGCTAATCTTTCCCAAAACCTGCATCCCGCAAGTTTCCGGTTCCGGGTTGCGGAAATCAAGATGTAGAATTCACGATGCGAGATCCGAGAAGACAAAATAAATGAAGTTGTATTCAATCTTTCCCGAAATACGCATCCCACAACCCACATCTCGAAATTCGGTTGCAGGATGTAGGATGCGGGATAATTTTTGTAAGTATTGTGTATCATCCCGCTAATCTTTCCCGAAACCCACATCCCACAATTTTCGGTTTGCAGGTTGCAGGAGCTTGAAATTTATTATTATTTGCAAATATTCAGCATACTCATTGCACATGTTAATTTTAAGTTGTTATCAGATAATTTTTATTATTTCTTGCAAAATTTATAATCGAAAATCGAAACCCCAAAACACAACAGTTACAAATGTCTTAACCTAAAATTTCAAAACTCAGTATTAATATGCAGTCTCCCAAGATAAGTCACAAAGGTTGGCTTGCAAAAAGACAGAATATTTTTACCCTCTCGGCTTTTTTTTGCACCTCTTGGTGCAAATGCTAGTTAAAGTTCCCTTCAATTGTTGAGAAGTGTGGATAATATCTCAGCGCATCAGTCGTATATATCTCATACCATTTATTCTTTGCACATCATTTTTATATCCCATACTTTACACTATCATAATTGTGTTGGCCTTCCACCATAAACCACTAAATTAGCTTGCATGCAATTCCCAACTTGTACACTTTGTATGAAATTTAGCTACATATTTATATGTTATATTCTCAATCGGTGTACCTTGTTGTACCCTAACAACTTATATATTCTATACAACCATCCTTTTAGTCCACATTTTTTTCCCTGCACTATTCCCCAAATAATTCATAAATTTTTTCACTTTGAAATTTATTACAAGTTAGAGTCATATAATACTTTATAAAGTGAGCAAATTAAAATAAATTAAACTTTATTAAAAATTAAATCATATATAAATTTCACAAGAGAAAAGAAGCAACCCAAAATGGTAACAATGATGAATTACATAAAAATGTTACTCCATATAGAGATGAATTTCACTATGTAAGGTGTCATCTCAATAATTTTAAAAATGATTAAAAAAGTTCGAGGAAAACATCAACACGTTAATAGTAGATATACAAATTATTTGGGGACAAAATTAGAAAGGTAATGGAATGCTCCAAAAAAATGATGGCTAGATTTCACAAGGGGACCTGTTAAAGACAGCAAGTCCCTGTGTTATGCAATTGGCTAATTGTAAGTAAAGAAACATTGCCTAATTTGAAACCATATCATTGATTCTTGTATCGTTAGAAATATAGCTTGATCGTAGAACACTTGGATTGTAGTGCACTTAGACCGAAGATGATGAGTTTGAATATGTCTTTAAAAATAGGCCGTTTTGTAATGAAAGAAGAGTTAGTTTGTTAACAATCATGTTTAGTTTGTGTAAAGGTAAATGAAACCAGAACAAAAAGTATAAACCGATAATCCTGGGTTTTTAAAAATTGTCACAATCTGATTGGGTATCCATTTTTTGACACAATGAAATAGTTCAGTGGCTGAACTAAAAAGCAACTGGCAACACTAATTTTCTTCAAAACATATATAGACTAAATGCTATGTATGCTTCCAAACCCATATGTAACTTTTGAGTACTGGTACACATTCTTATAAATTTTGTCTTTGTTTATGCTAATTCATATAAATTTTGTGTTTGTTTATGCTAATCAAGGTAGACGACACGACAACCATTTGCATTATGTAAACGGAAATGAAACAATTAACACAAAATATAAACTAATAATCTCGAGTTTTTTTTTAAATGCTCATAATCTAATTGTGTATCCATGTTTTTTACATAATGAAATAGTTCAGTGGCTGAATTGAAAAGTAGCCACATCAGTAAAATGTTTAGACTTACCGCATTTACTGTATTTGAAAATAGTGTATATGGCATTGAATTTCTATGTGGTTTCTAGCAAGATAAAACGATAAATTAATAAGGCAAACAAAAGACTGCCTTGAAGCATTATTATGGGTGGCCTGATTTGGTTTTGTTTACCTATACCTCTAACACAAGAAGATCACTTAACTCCAGATTTAGTTAGCCACGCAACCCACGAGGATTTTGCAGTGAACATAAGTTGTGGTCCAATCGCCGGGCGTAAAAATAAAAATAAAAATAGATTTAACTCGGGGTTCAATTGAAAAAAATCGGCTGTGAAGTCGATGACACTTCCTAAACTGGAAACTCAGTCTACTTATGAACAATACATTATTCACAATGAATAAGTCGTGAATTAAGAAAATGAACCAGGTAACGCCGAGGGTAGTGAGCTTACGTTTTAATTTAGAAAAGATTTAGAATATAAAATCAAAACATAATTGACAAGGTTTTATATTATGTTTTTGACATTGAATTAACAGTAACGTTTTATATTATGTTTTTGACATTGAATTAACAATAGATGATAAAAGATTTATGTATCATATGGAATTACCAATAAGGCTTTATTATATTGTATCATGTGCAATAAAAGCAGAAAACATATCCTCTGTTAAACAAAACAATTTTTCAAATACTAAGGCTAAAAATGGTTGCCACAACAACGTGAAGATATTATCATCACATCACGAAATGTGAATGTTTCTAGAACATAACCGTTAACTACAATGGCACAACTACTTGTAAAGAGGAAGTTTCAACCGGATGGGACGGACAGGATGGGTTGGTATTTTTAGACACTTATCGCATGCATGGATGTGATCTAAACACCCGTCTAAACTGTTTCAGTATTGAAACGCATGCATCCCATACATGGTCTAACCACACGATAATTGAATAAGCTCGCGATGGTCATAAAGAGAAGTTGAACTATGCTACCTTGCTCCATTGTAAGCGTGATGGTAAAGGCTGCAATCCGCCATTCAGTATGATGTCAAGAGAGCTAAAATTATCAAAATGCCGATGTGAGCCAGATGAGATGATTCCAATCTCCAGTTGAAGCATTCGGTTGTAGGGTGGATTCCCATTGTTGCCGGAATATTCAGTTGCAGATGACGAGAGGCATGGGGTTTGGATGCAACAATTCCAAAACATTGCGAATGGTTTCCAGGAATTTGTAATTTGGGGCATAACAATCCAAATCAAATTCAATTTGTTATTACTATTACCTCTGGTCAATTGAAAAGTCTGAAAAGCTTAAAAACAATTCTTAGTGGATCGCCATTCTTTGATCAAGTTTCAGCATTTAAAAGCAATCTTTTCAAACCTGGAATAAATTTGATGTGAAGATATGGAACAACTCTAATTATGGTCACCTATCAAGAAAAGGAAAATGTTTTCCCTTCACGTGCTTTGATTTAATTTTTCAATCCTTCTACATTTGTATTGGTCCTTGGATTATGGCCTATACACGGTACAAGAAATCATTTTTTTGTTCATATGAAAAACTTGTAATCGTTGATGCCCTTTAGAATGTGATGGATTTCCCTTGCAGATAGTTTGTTGTGGGAGGGGTTTTCTCTACCTCTTTGCTTACGCATGCACCATTGTGAGGGCCAACCAAAAGGAAAATATCAGCAGGTAAAACATAGATTTCTCTTAAGAATTACTATAGAAAATAAGAATTACTGTAGAAAATATGTCTTTTAGACAAGTAACAATTGGCATTGTGGCTTGGATCGGGGGTAGTTGACAGAGAATAGTGGTAGTGTATTCTTTGATCGACCTTACAGTTGGGTGGATCAGGATTTCCCTCATCAAACTGCAGAGATATTCTTCTTTCATAGATAAACCTCTAATCCTTCTTGTCTGTATTCAATTCTGCAATTACATGATTATGATAATTAGTTAAAGAATGCATGAATCCGATCTATTCTGGTCTGAGCTAATAATAATCCTTCAAAAACTAGGTGTAATTTATGTTCTCTATGAATTAGATCTATAGAAGAATAAGAAACTCAAACTCTTGCCTTTTAACAATTTTATTTGATATTCAACCATTTTGTTTGCAGTTCAAGAGTTTAAAGAATCCTTTTAGACTCTACAGATGAAAAGAAAGATGGTAATCTAACTTAAGACAAAACATATTCCTCAATCACTATCTGAAATGGTTTAATGCCTCCAAAACGTTGACAGTATTTCTGTGTCATCAACTTATATCTAAGAATCAATTTCTTATAAAAGTAAATATCCAGTTTCTTCTGTGTAGAATGAACAAAAAGTAATTACTTTGAAATGGTGAAAACAACTATATCAATCTATATAGATATATGCAATAAAAATTTTCCATGAAAAGGAAGGTTTGCTTCTTGTTATGATAGTGAAGAAACAATTCCTAGAACTAAGATGAGTTATCAAGACGAAGTCCCTACATACTTGTTATATATTTTGAAATGCAAAGCATATTTACATAAATATTTTATGAAATGACTACAATGGAATAGACTATAGTACTGGCTTTGTACCTGTTCATGAACATTTATACTCATATTGTGAATTTGCACCAGTTGTATTCCAAAGACATAACATATTTCCAAGCAGTGCAACACCCATTTGAATAAACCGTCTTAAATACTTTCGGTGATACTCAGTCCCAGTCACCCGTTTATTGATGTTGTTCAAAGCTCTCAGGAACATAATTACACACAGGAGATAAATGATGTAATAATGTTGAGCCGATAGATTGGTGTGGCAGTTGAAGCATCTCAGGCTTTTCAGCTTATTTTGCAAACCACTCTAGTTTTGATTTTACAAACCAGCTTATACCCATAAATCTAGTATCCTATGCTTTTTTAACTAGTAAGCCATAAAGCTGTTTATATGGTTCAATAGGAATATTTTCTACCTTTTACCGTAGGCTATACCCTAGGGTAGCACGGACTCAGCTTCTACCATTCTAATATGTCATTGATGCTTCAACCACTTATAAGAAATTGTTATACTGCGTTGCCCATCGTTGGAATAAATTTTATTCAGAGTAAAAGGTCGTTGTTGCTGCTTTGTTGGTTAAACACAAAAGGTCTCTATCCAATCTGCATCTAACAATCAACAGGCTTCTTCAATGTTCAGAATGCATAGAAAATTGAAAGAATAAATTGATAAGAAGAAGGACGGAGTGATCTGCTCTGCTCTTCTCTATGAATTAGACTGTGTGCAGTCGCTTGAAAGACAATCACCTCACATCAGCGAATCTCCTCACCATGGATACCAAGAAAGTAGAAATTGTTGCAACAACAACTAGATTGAGCAAGATCGTCCTGGGCTCCTATGGTGTTTTTCTGATGGGTATAACCGCTTCAAGAGATTGTCGGGGCTGGAGAAGACATAGATCTGGCTCCAACACCTACAGAGTGACAACACACTTACTTATAGAGTGACAACACACTTCATGCAAATTGCCACCAACATGATGTAACATGCAAATTGCCACCAACGAGATGTAGTTAACTGCTACATTAAAAAACGAATTCATCAAGCATTAAATGCCATGAACTAATGCTAAAGTCATTCTAGCATTAATCAACCTAGAAATTAATTGGAAGCAAATGCACTTCACTTCATATAGACGCAAACAAAACATAGGCCAAAACTTATCAGAAATATTGTTTTGCCTCAGGAAGAGGCCAAATAAGAGATAAAAATGCTTGATTGGTGGATGAAAAGGTAGCTTGTCCATGAAAAGCCATCTAGAAATGGACCCAAAACAGCTGGAAAATAAAGTGGATAACTTAGGCTAAGTTTTTATAACTGGTTTTGGTTGGCATGCAGATTAATGTAAATGACAACAAGCCGATTACAAGAGTCCCTGCTTGCTAGCTAGCAGGGCAGGGACTAATAAGAATGAGAAATAATGACAAAGATAATACATCAAACATAATAATACCAAAATGATTAATAAACTAACTAAAACTTTATGTGTGATTATTACAAATCTTATTTCATCAAATAGTGTCACCAATCCCAAACTCATCAAACACAAGTATCATAGATATCAAGATAACATGGATTATCTAAATAAGATCAAAATCGAGATACCTAAATATGATGGACTAGACAATATAAACGTTATCATGTGGATGCACAAAGTCAAGGATATTTTCACTACGAGCCCATCTACTAACTAAACATAGGAAACCTTACACTTTAAAGGTGATGGTCATGATTGGTTCACATGGTGGTCAAATAAAAGTCATGGTTTCTAAGTCCATCGGAGAATATTCACATATATTTTCTTAAGATATTTTATGAAGTTAAGTGTAAAATTATCAATTCCACAAGATCTTCAGGCTACATTGAATCTTATTATGAAATAATTATGGAGGAAGAATTATAGTGTTAGAATTGATAAACATGCATAGTGAAATTAACCATAGAAGGAATACTCGAATGTCAGTAATAATAATTATGCTGATATGCGTATATATCTTAGAATTTTGGGGTGGACTACCATCTATGCTTTTTCATCTACGAACGAGAATGAGACAAGTGTACTGCCCAGATTGATTCTATGGGCATCGTCCAAAATTGAATGAGAATGAGACAAGTCTAATGTCTAGATTAATTCTGTGGGCGTCGTCCAAAATTAATAATTAATAATTTCAAAAAAATAAAAAATAGCTTAATTAACATGTGATAAGTACAGTTAGTGATAGTTGTAAAAATTAAAACTAATCTTCAACTATTCAATTATTAGATACAACTACGTGCTTAAATCCATCAATTATTAGATATAACTATTAGCTTAAGTCCAATGATTCTACAACTGTTAGCTTAACTTCAATTCTAATCATGGTTATATTTGATAACTATTAGATACAAATATTAGCTTAACTCCAATGAATCTACAACTATTAGTTTAACTTCAACTCTAATCTCCCAAGGATTAGTCTAAGTACATTTGGCATCTAGGAGTCTAGCTAATGTGCACTCGTGTAACAATCTAACTCCTAATAAAATCATTTGAACTCATAATAAACTCATCCATATGGAAGTTGGGCATCTAGCTAATTGCGCCAATAGGTGTATATATATTAGAATTTTTGGGTGTAATATCATCTATTCCTTTTCATATACAAACGATAATGAGACCAGTGTACTATCTAGATTAATTCTATGGGCGCCATCCAAAATTCATAATTAATAATTTCAAATAAAAAATAGCTTAGTTAGCATCCGATAAGTACAATTCATGATAGTTGGAAAAATTAAAATTCAACTTCAACTATTCGCTTATTAGATACAACTATGAGCTTAACATCATTGATATTACAACTATTAGCTTAATTTTCACTCCAATAATGAATTTTACTTGAACTGCAATTGCCGATATATTTTTTAAATTAACTATTAGCTATAGCTATTAGTTGGAAAAATTAAACTTTAACTATTTGATTATTAGATACAACTATTCGATTAATAGATACACCTATGAGATTAACTCCATTGATGATACAACTAGCACACCCACTTAGTTTGTGGTTGGATCATGTCGATAGGGACCAAATGGTTGAGAGATAGTTATGGAATGGAAAATATTTTTTTATTCCTCATGTTCTTCTAGTTAAATAGTTCAACTATGAGTTATCCATGACTAGCCACATGTTTTCACCGACATTCTTCTTGTTATCCATTTATCAAGTATCACTTATTTTTTATATTCTTTTTCTTTTTTATCACACATTATTCTAGTTATCTGCCATGAATTGTTTGTTATGCATTCATCAAATATGAGTTATCCATGCATTGCTACCAACTATCCATTCATCAGTTAGCTACTAGTTATTTTTTATATTCCTTTTTTTATAATTCTTTATTTTGAATTTTGAACGACCTCCATAGAATCAATCTCAACAATACACTTGTCCCATCCTCATCCGTAGATGAAAAAGCATAGGTTGTAGTCCACCCCAAATCTGAAATAAAATGTCTACTGACGTCACTATTAGCTTAACTTCAACTCCAATCATGACTTTTACTTGAACTCCGATTGCTGATATATTAGCTTTTAAATTAACTATTAGATACAACTATTAGCTTAACTCCAATGATTCTACAACTATTAGCTTAACTTCAACTCTAATCATGGTTATATTAGATAACTATTAGCTTAACTTCAATGATTCTACAACTATTAGTTTAACTTTGACTTTAATCGCTTAAGGAATAGTCTAAGTGCATTTGGCATCTAGGAGTTTAGATAATGTGCACTTGTGTAACTGTGGAACTCCTAATCAAATCATTTGAACTACTAATAAAATCCTCCATCTAGCAGTTGGGCATCTAGCTAATTATGTTGATAGGTGTATATATCTTAGAATTTTGGGGTGGACTACCATTTATGTTTTTTCATCTATGAATGATAATGAGACAAGTGTACTATCCATATTGATTCTATGGGGGCCATCCAAAATTCATAATTTATAATTTCAAAAAAATAAAAAATAGTTTGGTTAACATTTGATAAGTACAATTCATGATAGTTGGAAAAATTAAAATTCAACTTCCACTATTCGATTATTAGATACAACTATTCAATTAATAGATACAACTATGAGCTTAACTCCTTTGATGATACAACTATTAGCTTAATATCAACTCCAATAATGACTTTTACTAGAATTGCAATTGTCGATATATTAACTTCTAAATTAACTATTATATACAACTATTAGTTGGAAAAATTAAAATTCGACTTCAATTATTCGATTATTAGATACAACTTCTCGATTAATAGATACAACTATGAGATTAACTCCATTGATGATACAACTATTAGCTTAACTTCAACTCCAATCATGACTTTTACTTGAATTGCAATTGTTGATATATTAACTTTTAAATTAACTATTAGATACAACTATTGGCTTAACTTGAACTCTAATCACGGTTACATCGGATAGTTGAACTCTAATCACGGTTACATCGGATAACTATTAGATACAAATATTAGCTTAACTCAAATGATTCTACAACTATTAGTTTAACTTCAACTCTAATTTCTTAAGGATTAGTCTAAGTACATTTTATATCTAGGAGTCTAGCTAATGTGCACTCATGTAACAGTTGAACTCCTAATAAAATCCTTTGAACTCCTAATAAAACTTATCCATTTGGTAGTTGGTAATCTAGCTAATTACATTGATATGTGTTTATATCTTAGAATTTTTGGGTGAACTACCATATATGATTTTTCATCTATGTACGAGAATGAGACAACTATACTGTCCAGATTGATTTTATGGGTGTCGTTCAAAATTCATAATTAACAATTTTAAAAAAATAACTTAGTTAACATTTGATAAGTACAATTCATGATAGTTGGAAAAATTAAACTTCAACTTCAAATTCAACTTCAACTTGGTAATTAAAACTCCAATCATGATGATGTACAACTACTTGATTATTAGATTAACTGTAATGACGATACAACTTTAGGTTAACTTCAATTCCAATCACGACTTTAACTTGAACTGGAATCAGTGCTATATTAAATTTTAATTTGATTATTATATACAAATATTACATTAACTACAATGATTTTACAACTATTAGCTTAACTTCAACTCTAATCGTAGTTATATTAGATTAATTCCTAGATAAATATAAATAATTCAAATATATACCTTTTGGCGTATTCTAAACATATTAATATTATTAAAATGGGTGTTGTTATTAATTAATCGGCATGTAGTGCATCCATAATAAAAATAAAGGAATTTTAATCCTCTAGGAGTGATTCAAATCTCTGACTCCAGACATGACTAACTTTGGGAAAATCACCACTAAAGACTCACTAGTGCAACTCTGGAGAACTAAAGCAGTGAACAACCAGTTAACAAACCATGGTAGGTGAGAAAATGTGCCTTATTCCACAAATCATGCAAATGAGGCACATTACTAATTGAGAGTGAACCGAATGTGTCCATTCGGAGCATGAATCAACACTAACTAGGGTGAACTAAAGGTGAAACTCCTGTAACTCAATGTGGTCTCCTAAAATCTAGGTATTAGTTGTTAGGATTATTAATCCTCCCTTGTCCAAATTTGGTCATATGTCTAAATCAGGAGTCATGTCTAAATCAGGAGTCCATCCAGTCTATTTATAGTCATTAGCACCATTGGGTCCACTTGGCCTAAATTGGGGCACATGTTTCAGTTACTAAAGTGTGGGGAACACTAATTAAGGCTTACTGGCACTGATTGCACTTAATTGAATTAGTTTAGGAGCCTCCTAGACTAATCCCTACAATTTAGGAGCCACTGGGAGTGCCAAAACCAACCAAGGTCAGTTCGGTTCAGTTAATGACTAGTTAAGATAAGTAAGGAGTCAATTACATTCACGTCTAGTCCTCTACATTCAGTTAGCGCTAGGTTTACATGACTCGACTTAGGAGGGGTGCATTTCTCACCTACCACAGTCAGTTAGCCTTAGTCAACACTGAATGTAACACTTGATTTGTGTTTTAGATATCCAATGAACTCCAGTTATGGTTTAGACAAGGTCAGTTAACTACTGAGTCCTTCGATAGTAATTTAGACAAGGTCTTAGTTACCTACAGTCAAGTAGAGTCTATCAACTCGAATTTCCTCATGTGGATTCAAATTTCATGTGGCTATTAAAGCCATTGTACTTCATTGTAATTATTATTTGATTACTTTTTTTATTAATGAAAGCATTCACAGCTGCAAGCCATTTTTGCACTGTTTCATTCTTCAATTGCTGAGTAAATTGTGTGATCTATTTTGTGATTTGTGTGTTTGTCCACAAATCTATGTGCTTAATTTAGTATGGTATCAGAGCCTCAACGGACAAGACACCTCTCCTCCTTAGATATCCAACTGGATCATTTTTTTTGAGCAAATTTCTCCTTCCATTACTGCACTAGAAGCGGAGAATTTACCACTTAATATCCCAAGTTAATAAATTGTTGATCAAGCTTGCTTGTTCAACTATGCTAGGTGTGAAGGAAATTCAAAAAGTGCAGACTGTCGACCTTA
Source organism: Pseudotsuga menziesii (assembly GCA_001517045.1). Lineage (NCBI taxonomy): Eukaryota > Viridiplantae > Streptophyta > Pinopsida > Pinales > Pinaceae > Pseudotsuga > Pseudotsuga menziesii. The sequence goes on along the minus strand of LPNX010781504.1, from coordinate 279,375 downwards.
CTTTGTATGTTTTATTGTGTGATAGGTTATCATATTTTCTTATAGCATTTACTACAAGCAGCCCTTTCTTCTCACTGCATTCGCTATAGCAGCTCAGTCCTTCTTACTACATTCAAAATGGCTCATCCAGTAGAGCCTCTCACTCCCTTCAACTATCACCAGTGGAAGGAATACATGGTGGTAATGCTCCGCACCAAGCAGCTCTTTAGACTCATAGAAGAAATAGAGGCAGATCCAGCTTCAGATAAAGACAAAGGAAAGTACATGAACAAGCTTGATGAAGCCCATGGAAACTTTCTCTCCTCAATCTATAGAGATCTTCGATTCCACATCCAAGGATTGAAGACTCCCAAGGAGTTTTGGGACAAGCTTGCCTCCTTATTTGATAAGCAAGATGAGATGAGGATCCATTAGCTAGAAAATGATCTGATCACTCTTAATCCATCAAATTTCGAATCACTGAATGAATTCTTCACAGAGTTCAGAACCTGATATATCAGTTGAAGCAATGCAAAGTGGAGAAGGATGAAGATCAACTCATCCTTGTCATTCTCACAAAGATCAATGTAGACTACTCAGTCTTTGTATCCACCTTCCAAACAGTAAGGCTCACTACTCCAAATTGGAATATTCCCACTCTTAATGCCTTCATCCAATCTCTTATTTCTGAGAATGATGAATTGATTCAAATGGGGATCATTTAATCTTCCAAAGATCTAGCTCTAGTTGCAAGAGGAGATAAGGTAGCGAATGACAAAGGGAAGCAAAGATATGAGTCTCTTGTGAAGAAAGAGTAGTTAAAAGAGCCTTTAGATTCGAAAAGATGCAAGAAGAATGGAAAAGGAAAGGTCCTCTGCTCTTACTGTGGAAGGGGATTTCATTCAGAAAGCTCTTGTATGAGAAGACAACTTGATGAAATGGCTCTTCTTTTGAAGAAACATAACATTTCTGTGCCTGCTAGTGCAAGGAAGGATGACTCTGAAGAAGAAGAAGATGAAGAAGATGAAGAATACCAAAATAAATGCCATGCACTGAAGGCTTGTTGCACATCAGCACATCTTCCTCATCGATTCTGGAGCTTCCAACCATATGGCTACATCCAGAGAATAATTCTCCTCTTTTTAGTCCTTTGATGGTCCTAGTATTCAGATGGGAAATAACAGTAAAGTCAAAACAAAAGGGAAGGGATCTGTCAAGCTTGAACATGGAAGGTTCAAAGATGTGCTATTTGTTCCCTCCTTGGCTTCAAACCTGTTATCTTTCTATCAGATGACCCATACTGGATCTCCAAAGCGAGTGATATTTGGTCCCGACTTAGTGGAGATAACAGATATCTCTACTGGGAGCATCATAGCAAAGGGTACTGCAAATCATGCTTCAAAACTATATGAGTTCTCACATTTCATTCCTCCTTCAGAACCAGTGCACTTTTAGCATCCACTTGCAAGGGAAGGTAAAATCATTGCATCTACTTCTTTTATAGCTTTTACTAGTATTGCAGATCCATCTTTATCAATTTATGAGATTGAGATTCGGGGTGACTTAGATCTAGATTCAGTCCCTACTTCTAAACTGGAAGCTAGGAAGATGACTGGAAACCCACTTGACACTCAGAAAGGAAAGACCCTTGCGCTATGCCATGCAATCTTACCTCCTTCAGAGAGATGCAATAGACTCCCTATAAGATGCTATATGGAAAGGGCTCAGTCTCACTACATTCAGAAGAATGGATATGATCATACACCTCTTCATTCAGCAAGAGACAAAGGTTACATTCCTCCTTCTTTCCATCATCATTTTTGGAGAAGAAGGAGAAGTATACATGCCAGGCCCCAGAATACCTGTGCACAGCACACCATGCATGCTACTTCGCTACCTCATGGAGATGAGGATTGAAACAACATATTTACAAGTTTTTCAAACTTGAGACCTGATTCTACCTGCTTAGATAGAGGGGGGGGTTTTTTCCCATGTGGTTTTTTCCCCAGCTCCTTGTATTAAGCAGTTACGTTATTTTACTTGATGTAATGGGTGACCTATGGTCTTAGTTACCAAAGCCCATAGATTGTCCAAGTTAGCATTCAGGGGGGGTGTTAGGATTATTAATCCTCCCTTGTCCAAATTTGGTCATATGTCTAAATTAGGAGTCATGTCTAAATCGGGAGTCCATCCAGTCTATTTATACATTAGAGGAAATTTGAGGTCTAAATTGGGCCTCCTAAGGAAAATGATAAAATAATAGTTAAAATAATAAAATAATAATTATTAATTTTGGAGGAAGAATGAAAAAAACTACTTTTTTGTTCGTATTTTCGACATATCTCTGTGTGTTTTTACTCAAATTTCAAGCAAGAGAGCTCATTGGATGAAAAATTTAATTCCACATCCAACGAGTACCCACACTACATACTTTGGACATACCCCGCTACCCCAAAAATAAGAAATGCCTGAAAAAATGTGACGATGACATCATCATCACGTTTTTTCAGGTATTTCTTATTTTTGGGGTAGAGGGGTCCATAAAAAGTATGCAATGTGGGTACTCATTGGATGAGGAATTAAATTCTGTATCCAACGAGCTCTCCTGCTTGAAATTTGAGTAAAAACACAGGGAGATATGTCGAAAATACGAACAAAAAAAGTAGTTTTCTTTTATGACAAATATGTCAATTCAACCATTATGGTTGACTAATTTTATTGAAATTCTATTGGTTCGTGAATTCCAACTCACAAAATTGATTTTTGGCGCGTTTTCTTATAAGGCCCATTTTAGACCCCAAATTTCCTCTAATGGTCATTAGCACCATTGGGCCCACTTGGCTTAAATTGGGGCAAATGTTTCAGTTACTAAAGTGCGGGGAACACTAATTGAGGCTTACTTCCACTGATTTTCACTTAATTGCATTAGTTTAGGAGCCTCCTAGACCAATCCCTACAATTTAGGAGCCATTGGGAGTGCCAAAACCAACCAAGGTTAGTTCAGTTTAGTTAATGACTAGTCAAGCTAAGTTAGGAGTCAGTTACATTCAGTTTTAGTCCTCTACATTCAATTAGCGCTAGGTTTACATGACTGCACTCGGGAGGGGCACATTTCTCACCTAACACAGTCAGTTAGCCTTAGTCAACACTGAATGTAACACTTGAGTTGTGTTTTAGAACTCCGATGAACTTCGGTTATGGTTTAGACAAGGTCAGTTAACTATTGAGTCCTCCGATAGTGATTTAGACAAGGTCTTAGTTACCTACAGTCAAGTAGAGTCTATCAATTTGAATTTCCTCTTGTGGATTTGAATTTCATGTGGCTATTAAATCCATTGTACTTCATTGTAATTATTATCTGATTACTTTTTTTATTAATGAAAACATTCACAGCTGCAAGCCATTTTTGCACTGTTTCATTCTTCAATTGCTGAGTAAATTGTGTGATCTATTTTGTGAGTTGTGTGTTTGTCCATAGATCTATGTGCTCAATTTAATATTAGTCTCTATAGGTCCTAAAATCATGCATGAGGGAACATTAAGTGGTAGGTGGGCCCCAGATAACTTCTCCACGGCACTAATGAAGTGATAACAACATCCTAAGCTAGGAAACTGATTAAATAAACGAAGGTGGACACATGAGGATTACACAATCCCAACACCCCCACTTAATCCAAAATTGGACAAATTAGGATTTGGAAATTTAAACCAAAGGTCACCCATAGAACAATAATGTAAAAAAATACTACTCAATAAACAAGGAAACAGGGAAAACCTGACCCCCCCCCTCAAAATCAACAGTAGGGAACTGGATCAAGCCTTCACACCAAGTAAAGATTTGAGATAAACAAATATCTTTTCAAACTTTGTAAAAATGTCTGCACCTGCTCATCTATAGGGAAATAATACATTGTGATGATCCTACTATGTACTAGTTCCCTGATATAGTGCATGTGGACTTCTATGTGTTTGGTCCACTAATTCTTTACCAGATCACTGGAAATTTTAATTGCACTTTGATTATCACAGAAAATGTATGCTAAAGGAGAAGTGTGGATGTTAGACTCTGTCAGAATTCCATGTAACCATTTTGTTAGGAAAGTGTTCCTATGGCTTGGGTGAGACCACCAACCTACTAGGGTTATAAACAAACATATAAAGTTATGCAAATATAGTGATTAAGCAAAAGTTCAAGGGATAGGAGGGTGTGTACCTTACAAACAGAAGGTTGATCCAATGCTTTCCTTGACTGATCTCTTGCTCTACAATAAAGGAACCTACAAAACCAATTCAACCTTCCTCAATCCAATTTAACTACATATAAGATATTGATATTCAAAATAACATGAAACCATGATCTCATAAACATAAACAAATTTTAAAAAATGAGATATACACACAACTATTTGGAAAGGGAAGAATGTCAAGTATTTATTAATCAATGAAACAAGTACAAAAATATACCTTATCATCATTCAAGGCACCTCATGAAACCTTCAATCTGGATCACATGCTTCTCTCCTCCAAGAATCCCAACATGCAAGCTCTACAACAAAGGTAGATGGAAAATAGGGCATATGTGAGGGGGATTAGAGTCCAAATTCTTTCAGCATAAAAATACTCTAGGACAAGTTCCCTTCATGGTCCTATCTACATCTCTTATATAACAAATGGAAGATATATGGTCAAGGAGGCAGTTCCAAAACCACTCAACCCACCCAAATTCGATATTTTTTATATTTTTGGAGAAAAATGCTAATGGAACACTAGAAACCCATGTGTACAAATTTAAAACCCTGATGAAACTTAGGAAAGGGGCATTTTTGTGAGAAAATTTCATTTTTATGGTTTTTCTAAGGGTTTTTAGGAGGTGCTTTTGTTTGCAAAGTTTCTCATTAGCTCCCTAACTATCCAATGAACAAAGAGAACCCTATAGAATTAAAAAATATGTTTCTTCCATCCATTAAATTTTCTTTGGGTGAGCGATAAAAAGTTAATGAAGTGTCGTCATGTGACCAAAACATGTAAGTGTCGTTACAAACAAAAAAGTGCCAGTTTTGGCTATAACAAACCAAAATTCCTGAATAACTACATTTGCAGCCCCCCAATACTCTACCTCAAATTAAGAGAGTGCAAGAAATTATTTCTTCTTGGTTGACCAACAGATTGGTCTTGATCCCAACATGAACACAAACCTCGAAGTATATTTTATGTCAGTATTGTCTCCATCTCAAGTCAGTAAAACCAACCAGATCTAGTTCAGAACAAACATAACAATGAATCCAAAACTCTTTAGTACCCTGTACATAGTGCAAGATTCACTTTTCTTCCCTCTAGTGAAGCTCATGTGGTTCATACATAAACTTATCAACAACACTAACAACATATAACAAGTCTAGTCATGAATGAGTGAAGTACAATAAGCTACCAATCAATTGTTTGTAGAGAGTGCTATAAACCACGGGAGTGGAACCAATTTCACCCAATCTAATGCTAGATAGGAAAGGGACAGATTCTTCTTTGCAATCAATCATGTGGAACCTCTTGATAAAGTCACCTATGTATTTGGACTGATAAATTGTGATCCTCGAAGCTTATTGATTCACTTCAAGGATAATAAACTGCCTCAACAGCCCTAGATCTGTCATGGAGAAAGACTTTCTCAAGGATGACTTGATGTCCCTCAATCCAACAATTGATCCATTAGTGAGAATCAAGTCATCCACATATAATACAATTAATAGTAAGCAAACTCCCTTTTTCTACATGTATACATTGTAGTCATACTTGCACCTTTCTAACCTCTGTGACAGTAAGAAGGCATCCATTTTGGCATACCATGCCCTTGGAGATTGCTTGATCCCATGCAATAATTTTCTTATTCTGCATACCAAGGAGGAATATTCAGTGTACCCCTCAGGATGTTTCTTGTAGATCTCTTATTCCAAGTCACCATGGAGGAAGGAACTCTTCACATCGATGTGATATACCTCCCATTTCTTTGAAGCTACAATGGCCAAAACTAGCCTTATGGAATCCATTCTTGCAACAGGGGTGAATGTTTCATTGTATTCCAAACCGTGAACTTGTGAATACCCCTTTTCAACTAATCGAGCCTTGTACTTGGTAGTAGATCCATCAAATGTTAGTTTGGTTTTGTAGATTCATTTGCACTAGACAATATTTCTCCCTATAGATAAGGAGAAAATATCCCATGTCTTATTGTTTTGTAGTCTTTCATATTCCTCATCCATGGTTTCCTACCACATTGGATCATGGAAAGCCTCTTTGTAGGACTATGGATCAGATCCCAACATCATGTAGCACCTCTTTGGAAGAAGTGGCTTTGTATGACATAGCGCAAGGTGCTCATCTTGAAATTGAGATAATGGAATGGAGTGACACTAGACACTGACACTGACTTGTGAGGTACCCTGCTATGTATGTATGAAGCACAATTCACTTCTTCATCCTAGAGATATGGTAGAAGATCCTTTGCTTCAAGAAGGTAGGTGTCCATCTCTTTCAATGACCTATTCTTCCTCTTATCTACACCATTTTTTGTGGCATATATGGGACTGAACATTGCATTTGAATTCCTTTTGAAGCATAGAGCTTCCTAAAGTCTCGTTTGATGTACTCCCCTGTATTATCTAATATGACTACTTTTATATTTTTCCCAATAATGTTCTCAACCAAGGATTTGAAAACTTTGAAAGTCTCAAACACCTCAGACTTATGCTTAAGAAAATAGATCCAACAAAACCTGGGAAAGTCATTAATGAAGGTCAAAAAGTATATGGATCCATTCATATATGTTGTAGGCATTGGTCTTGAGACATCACAATGTATCAAATGAAGTGTGGAGGAAACTCTTCTTTCCTTCCCAACCTCATACTTTCAATTTGGATGCTTCCCTTCCAAGAAACCTTTGCAAACACCTTGAGAGGACTTGATGAGGGGCATTCCTTCAACCATTTCTTCATTGTGTAGTTGTTGGAGGTATTTGAAGTTCATGGTATTTGTTCATACTCTCATGCCAGATTCTTCTTGTCTCATTGGAATGGGTCAATATGTAACTTTGATGTGAGTATGGAAAAAAGTGTGAGAACTCATATGCCTTATAGGCATGGTTTGCAACATCTTTACCTATCATCTTCCACTAGATATATCTGAGATCTGAATTGTTTTAGGTTCAAAAACAAATCGCTTTGGTGAACCAATGTGGGTAATTTTATAAACATACAACAAATTTGTTTCTAAGGAGGGCACATACATAATAGTATTCAATACTCCATAATCGAATTGAACTGAACCCTTCCCAACAACTGATATTTGAGAATCATCTCCCATGTGTATGCTTGGACAATCAGTGAGATATAAAGAATAAAATGATTCTTTGGAGGAAACCATGTGGTTAGAGGCTCCTAAATCAATGAGGAAAGCTTGTGGTTGTGAAAATCTAACCTTCAGTGCATGGAATCTCTCATGATCATTGGTATTTCTTCCATAATCAGTCGCCCTTTCGCCTTCAGGGAAGGAAATGTTATTATTCTCAAGTAGTCTAGACATTTGATCTATAGTTTTATTCATACATAGATTCACTAGATGGTTTCCTCTTTTGCAATATGAACACTTTGTATTTTCAAACCTCTTGTACTTATCCTTCTTGTAACCCTAGGCTCCATATGAAGGATTAGGATTCTCCTTTGGTTTGTTTTCAATTTTTTTCTTGTCCTTCCCCTTCTACTTCCCTTTTTCTTGCGCATTCTTGGTCTCCCCAACCAAAATATCTTGATTCTTGGAGGATTTTAAGGCTCCCATTTGGATAAACTTATCTTATTCTTGGATTAAGGATTCGATGAATGCATCAAGTGAAGGAATTCACTAGTTTTGGGCTATCAGTATCTCGGAGTGGAAGGTGGACACAAAAATTAAAATTTTAGGGCCAAGCTTACTCAAAATGGATAGTACCAACCGCTCATCCTTCTTGTCAATTCTACATTGTTTACATGGCATGGCCAAATATTTGAATTTGGTGAAAAAATGTTGTATGGTTTCAAAATTGTTGGTTTTAAGAGAAATTAAGTTATTCTCCAAAACGTGGCATCTCAATTCATCCTTCTTTCAAAATAGTGATTTGAGCTTCAACCATACTTCTTCTGGGGTTTCTAATCCATCAAGGTGGAAGAGAAAATCCCTGGAGATATGAATACACATAAAACCAAAATCTTCATCCAATTTGTTCAGGTACTTTGATTTATCTAAATCTTGTGTGGGTTCGACCACCTTGCCCATTGTGACCCTATACATACCCTTGTTACGCAAGACTATCTGCATATCTCCCCTCCAATCTAGATAATTTAAGGGTGTGAGGATTCTTAGTGTCAAGGAATTTGAATCCACCATTTTGCAGTTTTAGGAGTAGTACAATTCCTTTAAATTGTTCGCAAAACCTTCATAAAACTCTCAATTCGAATATAAAACAACTATGATACCATGTAAAATTATCAATTCCACAAGATATCTAGGCTTGATTAAATCTTAATGTTAAATAAATATGGTAGATGAATTACAATTTTAGAATTGATAAACACGCATAGTGAAATTAACTATAGACAGAACACTCGAATGGAGAAATAGATGGAAACAATAATATTTAATCTGTATGTAATACATACTATTAATAACTTAACGACTCATTAAGAGCGGGTGTTTCTAAGGGGAGGTGAAAGAACTTATGGAGAACGTCGAAGGTGAAAGGACTGACATAAGCATAGATAAGGGAATAGGGGGAGGCTCATAGGCCTCCCCAACCATGGCCTTGACGAGGTTATAGATCGAGGACATTCTAATCTCACTAGATCAGTATCAAAATATGAAAGGACGATTGATAGAGAAAAAACTAGTTCGGTGCATGCCCAAAGAGGCCATAATACCTTCTATGCATATTTAAAATACTTAGATTAGAGGTCAAATTTAGTATATTCAATATCATGCGCTCATCAGGAAGTTTGTGGGAATGTAACCTTTTGATACAACCCTATTCTGGTGGATAAACTCTTCCTAGAAACCTATGGGGCACTATGATCTCCATTGGGGATCCAAGGGTTTCTTCACCATATCCTTTCTTAACTTGTAAGATAGCAATATAATCTTAGATGGCGGCCCCTACTTCTTTTATTCGACATGATTATTCTTGAGACCCTGGAAAGAAACATTTTTCCCAGATAAGGAAGACATGAAACTGGCATTGGTATGGATCATGATGTACTCCTTTCCATGCGAATACTGGGACCCCAAAATCCTGGAATATTTGGGGAATTCCCTCGGGAAATTTATCAATATCTCAGAACAAACTAGGTCCCAAATATATACGTCATATGCAAGGATTTGTGTTTACATGGATCTCACCAAAGAACTACCGGAAGAAATTAAAATGTCATGGGAAGAAGACTGGATGCAAATGGTAGACTACGAACATATTCCATTTTAGTGTTGTAGATGCCATGAATATGGTCACCTATTTTAGGATTTCCTTATTAATACTCCAAAAACAACACTTAGGAAGGAGGAGGACAAGAATGACCAAGGGTTCACTTGGGTTTCCTTGCACAAGAGATGAGGGAGAAAGAAATACAACCAGGAGGTGAACAAAAAAAATTCAATATCCAATACATTTGGTGTCTTGAAGACCAAACATAGGAAACATCTTCTCAATAGAAAGGAAAAAAACAAGGGGAGAATAACCACCCAGAAAAAAGGAGATCTATGACAATGTCCTAGAAGATACTATCAAAGGAATATCTCACGGCGAATTCGATTGAGATACCAAGGATGAAGCAGAGGAAATCAACATAGGAGATCTATATCTGGAGGGAATTGAACAAGCCTGTGATGATGTTGCGAAAGGATATGTCCCGCGAGAGAAAGTGTTTTTGTTAAAGGAGGCCATAATCAAGGAAATGGATACAAATCGAATGGGAGTTAGCACAATATCCCACAAGGAAAATAAGCAAAAACATGAGGATCTAATTAAGAAGATAGGGAGAAAATCGAAGAAAGAGAGAGTAGAAAAAACAGGATGACGACTGGTAGAATTAGGTCAGTACACTACTATTAAGGAATCTCTAGGGCTCTAATTTATTTTTAATGAATATAATAACTTGTAACATATGAGGGTTAAATAGTTCTTGAAAAAAAAATCTTAAGAAAGAAGATTAAGAGAACAAATTCGACCATCGTGTTTCTTCAAGAAACTAAGTTCCCATCGACTCAACTTCAAGAAATCAATAAGAATATTTTGAAAGGGAGTGAAGGAATAGGCATAGACACAAGAGGGTATGTGGGGATCCTAGGAATCTGATGGGACCCCAACATAGTGTACTTATCGAGTTTCAATGGTAACCAATTATTCATCTTTGTAGATTTCAAGGTAAACGGTTTCTTGGTAGAATGAGTGCCTACCAATGTTTATGGTCCTCATAATCTAGGTGAAAAAAAGGAGTTTTATTAATACCCTTTGAAACATCCATGAAGGGACTGAAGGAAGACATTGGATCCTAGGTGGAGATTTCAATCTCATAACCTCATTGGATGAGAAGAAAGGAGGGAGGCGTCAGTTGGAAGAAGAATGTGAGATTTTTAGAGACACCATTGAAGAATTAATATTAGTAGATATTACCCTAGGGTAGGGGAGGTTCACCTGGAATAACAAAAGGAAGGAGGATAGACACGTAAAATACCTCCTATATAGATTCCTTGTTTTAGAAACAATAATGGATTCAGGTAGTGAAATTCACTCAGCGATTCTCCTCGGAGCAGGGTCATATCACTGGGTAGTGGAATTATGGTGGAGTGGGATCGGATTGCAATTCAAAAAACCCTTCAGTTTTGAACAATTCTGGTTAGGACATCCATATTTTATAGAGAAGGTAAAGACGTGTTGGGATGAGCTAAGTGAAGGTGCAATTTAGAGCATGTACAGGTTCCAACAGAAACTAAAAAGGATAAAAGAGACAATAAATAAATGGAACAAGGAGGAGTTTGGTAACATATTTGTTGTTAAGAAAATCCTAGAAACCAGGTTGGTGGAGATTCATACCACATGGATGAATATCGGCTACACAATTGATCTACATATGGAGGAAACTAGTCTTTGTACAAAAAATGAGGAGAGGGAAATACAAGAAGAAATCCTTTGGTGCAAAAAATCAAGAATCAAATGGATCAAAGAGGGGGAACAAAATACAATTTTTTTTAGATATCAGTTATCCACTATAGATCGCATAAAAAAATAATCTCAATTAAAAGTTCCAGTGGGGAAGGTTTGAAACGAGGGAATAAATTGAAGCAACCTCAAACTAGCACTTCAAGGAAATAATGACTGAACCGAGACATGATAGAAGTAGGGACAGTGACTAAATAACACAACACATCCCTTCCCTCATTACCCAAGAGAAGAATGATATGTTAATGAATCCTATTTCTCTCGTTGAGGTGGAGGAAGAGGTCTTTCAAATGGAAGAAGGAAAGGCCCTTGGCTCAGATGGATTCATGGTGAACTTATTCCACCATTTTTTGGATTTAATTATGTAAGAGGCCTGGAAGATAGTGGTGGACTCTTGGGATTCAAGGAATATTCTACCATCCTTCAATGAAACTTTCCACACTCTTATCCCAAAATGTGAAGGGGATGGGTCTCCAGACAAATTTAGACCCATAAGCATGTGTACCGTAATCTATAATATCATAACCAAGGTCACTGTGAATAGACTCAAACCCCCCATACCTTCCCTGATCTCTCCAGAACAGTCAGGGTTTGTCAAAGGCCTCTAGATAACAAATGGAATTATCCTAGTCCATTAAGTACTACATTCAGTAAGAACTAAGAAAATACCCAAAATTATGGTGAAGCTTGATATCGCTAAAGCGTACGACAAACTCAACTCACAATTTATGAGGAAAATGATAACAACCTTTGGCTTTCATGAAACTTGGATTGAATTTGTTATGAGTCTTGTATCCTCATAATTTTCCTCTATTCTTCTTAATGGTGTTCTATCGGGACTCATAAAAAAAATTAGAGGTATAAGACAGAGAGACCCTTTATCCGCTTTCCTTTTCATCCTTATGGAAAAATGCTTGGGAGGTTAAATTACAACAATGCAGGACAACAATGATTTAAGATGGATTAGAGTTCAACCAAGGGTGGATAAGCAAACTCATAAATCATTCATGGATGACACTATGTTAATGGGATACCCTTCAGTTGAGGCTAGAATGCTCAAGGCATGCATAACCAACTTTGGTAAAGCTTCAGGCTTGGAGACCAATGACCAAAAATGTCAGGTCTTCTTCTTTAACACTCCTATGATCACTAGATGAAATATTTTCCGTATATTGGGTTTCCAAGAGAGATCCCTACCATCCAAATATCTAGGACCCCCCTTGGTTGATTCAATGGATTAAAAGGTATATTGGATGGATCTGTTGGAAAACATGAAAACGTGTTTGATCAACTGAACATTGACGTCACTTAACTTCGTGAGAAGACTGGTCTTGGTAAAATCAATCATGCAGGAAATCGCAATTTGTCTATTCTCTACCCCGGTTGCTCCAAAGGAAATCTTGAGAGACATGCAAAATATGCAGTGCAAATTTTTATGGAGTGGAACAAATGAACAACGAAAATGGGCTCGAGTAAAATGGGAGATGTTATGCACCCCTAAGCATTAGGGGGGATTAATCCTCTGAGACCAAAAACATGCGAATGTTGTTAGTAGAGCTACACTTTGGTGGAGATGGGTTACCCATAATCAGGAGCCCTAGGAAAAGGTTTGGAATATCAAATATGTGGAGGAATGGGATCAAGAAAATATCATTCGATTTTTAGAAGAAACCCAAGGGTTCCACATAAGGAAAAATGCTAGGCGGGGTAGTAATTTGATCCAAGACAATAGATTTTGGGAAGTCAGAAATGGGAGAAAGGCTCAAGTTTGGGAGGAATCATGGAAGAAAATGCCCCCTTTAAATCATGATGGGGAGATACAACAGCTCATTCAGGAATGTATTAATCGAGGCATTACAAGGTTCACAGACATATTGGTGAACTAGAAGGATGAACAAGACTTTTTGGTTTGGGAAAATAGGGAGTGGTGGGAACTCCGAGGCCTAAGGGAAGAAGTAGAAAACTTGAGGAAGCTCTAAACAATAGGAGAATCAGAATTCACTTGAGAGAAGGAAAGTTGAGATGGTGATATCATAAAAAAAGCTCATTCACCATCAAGAAATCCTATGAATTATGTACAAGATTTGATAACCAACGAGTAGATAAAAAATGGCAGAAGTCGTGGAATAAAAAACTATGGCCTAAAATTTCTATCTTTAGATGGCTAGTTATGAAAAAATGTATCTTAACATGAGAAAACATTAAAAATAGAGGTATGGAGGGCCCTTACAAATTTTGCATGTGTGAGAGGGAAGAGCAAACAATGATCCACCTCCTAGATGCTTATTCTTTTGCCACTAGTATTTGGGACCAAGGTGCAATGAAGTTCAGACAATCCGACTAGGTCGGGAAAAACCCAGAACAAATGCTCACTGAATGGTCAAACAACCCTTTCCAAAACCTAATTTTGAATCTCTTATGGGATATTTTTCCACATTTCACTTTCTACGAGATCAGGAGGGAAGGAAACTCTAGGATTTTACAAGGAAAATCTTCGACCTATGAAAAGGTGTGAAATTCCATAGGGAACAAGAAGAATATAGAACCAGTAAGAATGAAATCCATGAACAACTCTGACTAGGAGGAAATGGACTCAGTGTCTTCCATCTTGAAGGCATGGGGAATCTCAGGACTCGTGCAATATGGTGACAACTGGAAGGGCATAAAAAGAAATAGGGAAAGTGTGGATACCTAGACTCCTCCACCCTTAGGGTTTTTTAAGCTCAATTTTTATGGATCTTTGAAAGGTAACCCAAGCCCATCAGGATATGGGTGTATTATTAGAGACCACATGGGGAACATGCTAGGTTTCAATTGTGGCTTCATCAGTAGGGATACCAACAATGCGATAGAAGTAGAAGGCCTTCTGCAGGGAGTCCAAATGGCTAAGGAGTACTAATGGACCCCTTTAATTGTAGAAGGAGACTCTCAGGTGGTAATTCAAGTGGAAACTAAAATCCTTCATGGTACCCCAAATGTAAAGGTGGCACACTCATGGATATTGGAAGGAATATTGGAAAGTATTTTGAAGAACTTAGACCCCGATATGGCCATCATATTTAACCATGTCAAAAGGCAAGGAAACAAGGTGGCAGAGAAGCTGGCGAACCTCAAGATGAAAACCCATAGAGCAATTAAATCCAAGGACTGGAGTGAGGTTACATACATGACAATTAGGGAAATGATTATCAACCTCACACACCAAGATAAGATGAGTATCCATGAAACAAGGAGGGAAGGACACCAGGAGGGCCCATAAAATCCCAGGTAAAGGAGGTTTGTACAGGCCAATGGAGGGTGACATTAGGAGAAAAGCAGGTTAGTTTAAATTCACATAGTTTCATGATCAATGCACAGTATTTTCAATCATTGGACAAGCAAGTAGAAATGAATGAAGAAAATGGAGGATCTGGGTGACTGAATGGAATCTATCTACTCATGACTATATATCATTAACTGGGCATCATAGTAAGGACAACCCTAATCATGGCTTAGAAGAGCAAGTTGTTATTTAGGGACAAGCAGGGTGGAATAAAAAATCACAACAACAAAACATGTATGTGTATGTTTTTAGCTATTATTGTGAGAAGAGGGACATTGGTGACTTGGAGAATGGATTTCTACCAATGAAGGAACATAGAGGAAGGTATGGGAGGAAGAAAAGGAAGGGGGAAGCGTGTGCTAGGGCCTAAGCATGAGAAATGTAGGGTGACTAGGGATCAGAAGAAATACCTTTAGGAAGCTTGACTATTTGAACTTGTTCACCCAAAGGAAATCCATTAGAACATCAATGAGAAGGAGTAGAAGTTATGGGAGGAATTGGATAGGGACACCCTGCATGAGGAATGTTACAAAGCTGAGGATTGTTTCTTGGACCTGGGAAAAAATGTGGGTAGACTCAACCTCAATGAGAGAATCATGGCACTTTTTGGGGTAATGAAAAACCTTCTTGGTCGCACAATATCGGAGAAGCAGGAGATGGGAGATGCTGAGGAGCATCATGGGGAATGGAAGTAAGAGATGATGGATGAGTCAAAGAGGTGGAACAAGAAGATGAACAACATCCTATAGGGTCTTGGTATGCAGGTACCTCTATCTCAACCTCCCCCGGTGAACCAGTAGTCTTTTGCAGGTAGAAATCTCCAGGGACACATCCATGATCTCCCTTCTATTCTATTGTGAATAGTCTGTGTGCTGGGTATAGATGCCTAAGGTCCCTGTTTTGGTGTAATGTATAGTATAGGTTTGATTTACAATGTCGAAAAGGAATAGGCCTTGTAGTTGTTTCGAGGTTTACTCTATAATCGGTTCATAATGGAGTCGTGTTAGTACCAAGTTTTTTCAGAAGTATACTATGTCACAAGTCTGTTCAAGTCAGTCCGTCAAGGTAGTTTTTGGCCAGCGAGCCAGAAAATGAGGTTATGAACATGAATTTTCCTATGCATCAGAATGTAAAATTCTCTTTTTATATATAAACAAAAACATCTTGCTTACAAAAATAAAAATTTGTATGTAATACATCCATAATAAAAAGAAGGAAATTTGAATCCTCTAGGAGTAATTTGAATCCCCGACTCCAAACATGACTAACTTTGGGAGAATCACCACTAAAGACTTACTAGTACAACTCTAGACAACTGAAACAATGAACAATCAACTAACTGACCATGGTAGGTGAGAAAAGACACCTTATTCCATAAATCATGTATATGAGGTGCATTACTAACTGAGATTGAATTGAATGTGGCCCATTGGAGCATGAATCAACACTAACTAGGGTGAAGTAGAGGTGGAACTCCTGTAACTCAGTGTGGGCTCCTAAAATCTAGGGATTAGTCATTGGAGATCCTAAACTCATGCATGAGGATGAATCAAGTGGTAGGTGTACCCCAAATAACTTCTACATGGCACTAATGAAGTGACAACAAAATCCTCAGCTAGGAAACCGATAAAATAAATTAAGGTGGAAAAGGGAGGATTATAATAATCCTAACATGAATAAGATTACATTTTTACTAGAATTTATGTTAGATGGGGACAATTAATGAATATAATTATGAATTGGAATCCCTAGAGCTGACTAGATTTATTTTTCTTACAGATGATTCATTGTTATAATTGTATATTCTAAGGTTTAAACCCATTATTCGTAGTGAGTTGAGGCTATTGAAAATCAAGAATTTCGTTCAATCTAGAAGTAGGGAAAATTGATTAAAGGAATTTCATTAGTCAAAAAGTTGTGTGATATATATTTGCGCCATTTTCTATCTTGCTCAAGCATCATTCATCATTTTGGGCAAGAAAATAAGTGTGGATGAGTATTTTTTTCTTGATGGAGACTCTCACGAAGACATATTTCACCATGATATTACATTGGACACACTTGACATTGCATCACTAATGGAGATCATTTTTACTAAGTTGATTCCAATGCCCTAAATCCTATGGATCAAGGAATACAGATATAGAAAATGATCTCTCTACTTCAATAAATATCTTAGGCATGATTTATGGAAAGGAAAGGTCAAACATGGTCCAAGAAGAGAAAATCCTACCTTATATGGGCCTAAAACATGGAATTTGGTGGGGAGAAAGGCCCAAGGAGTAGCTGCCCTACTTAGGAGTAGTCATGAGGCATAATAAGCAATTATAAAAGGAGATAAAAGAGGAATACCTTGCTTTAAATGGTTCCATGTAGCACTAGAAATAATTGACGTTGTTAAAGAATGTCCCTTGGGGTCAATACACATTATCCAAGGCATATTCCATATATCTGGAGGAATGTTTCACTTTTGAGGTATTTGGGATATTATACATTATTTGAGTCATGTTCTTCATATTTGGAAGAGAATCGTTTGCATGAGGAAATTCCACGTGGCTTCACTTACATGTTCTAAGCAACAAAATACAAATCCATACGTTGAAGAAATAGAAAGATGGCAGGTGGCAAGTGGACCTATGTAAAAGGGGAAGAGATCCCAAGTATACATAGGACCTACAATATAAAGGAATATATATTAGAACACTAACCATTAAAAAGGAGGTGTGTTAGATCTAAAACACTCTCTAAATAGTGCACTAGGATTTGAGAGAGCCTAAACACCCTATAAATGACATAGTGTGGTGCGCCCTATGTAAGAGGACAAGACTCATGGACTAAAATATATTTTTTCCCTCTTTGGACCCTAAAACGACTAAACCAAAAGTTATGAAAGAGGGATGCTATATATAGAAGATAATTCCAAGCTTAGTAGAATATCTTTGGGAGAATTGGATGAAGGATAGGTTCAATGTGATTTTCTTCCATCTCTCTATTATTTTCAAGGATGATTAGGGTTTTACAATAATTTCCATTATTTGTGTTGCTAAATAATAATATTTGGGGAAGGGACATTTTTTCATAAAATAATATATCAAGGTTGAGGTTGTTAACCCCTTCCTAATCCTTAATGCAACCTTGAATTATTGAAGGAATGTTATTGCTATAATTTTCTAGTTAGGGTTTTTTTACTATATTCCTTTAGGTTTTCATAGCTAATAAGGAAGGTTATATGGAGTATATTTATTTATTTTTCTATTGTTATGAAATCATATTAGAAGAGACACTACAAGGAAAATGACTTCTAGTAGAGTTCTTTGTGGATCATCACCAAAAAAATTATTTCATGCCTATTTATAGCAAAGGTTAGCAATTGGAGGCATAAATTGTATAAATTACACTGGATTCTAGTGCTCCCATAATTATGGCACACTTGTGCTCCCATAATTCAATTACAAATCCAAAATTACTCTATGATATTTTTCTTATGCCCAAAGGGGACATCTAAAGATAGTCCCAATGCAAGTTTCCTTTGACAAACTATTGGTGGTATACAAAAGTTATAAGTTATTAAAAAAATGTCACGGGGAGACAAAATACATATAGCATGCATGAAAACAAATCTAGATGCCTTCCTTTTCATAAAAAAAACTCTTCATTAATGGATTTTTTTATAAAAAAAATCATTTTCACTAAACAATGAGCACCTACGACTATTTATAAACCCTACAATTTTCCCATGAGTGCATGGATGACTATCAACATATAATAGGTTCTGCATGTTAAATTTATGGAAGCATAGCCATTCATGAACATACTATTCACGAAAATGCCATGTTTGTATTTAAAAATATTCAAGTAATGAGGCTAACAATAGAGAGGACTACAAAATGTCATAAGTGACCATTTGGGAAAAATAAATACATGAAAGGAGAATCAAATCAATATTTGCAACATTTATTTTAGATGTGGCAATCATGTAATTATTACCACAAAATAAGAATCAAGTCCTAACATCAGGAATAGGTAAGGGGGAGGCCAAGATCCATATAGAGCGTAGTTGTAATAGGTTTAATCTTTACTTTAAAAATGTATAAAAGGAGATAAGTCACCACTAACCTCCAACAATTGAATCAATCTTGGCATGCATTTGGACATTTTTTCTCTCAACTCATACAACATTTTGTATCTCCTCATTAAGATTTTTTGGGTGGAAATGATATCATACTTTAGCTCACTAGAACTCTTATTTGAATTAAAAAAAAGAAGTGGATTGGTCAATTTAGGAGAAGACACAATTGATTTGGCTTCCAATGTTTCAAAAAAATAGCATATGGAAGTGTTGGACTACATGTATTTTATATATCACCTATTGGATCCTTGATCATAGTGGGAGGTATTAGACCATCAACTTTGAGTATCTAGTCATTAATATAATGATATAGTGTGACATGTTGAGGATTCACCTTCAAACAATGACATTTTGAACAACCATATACTACCAAGGTGTCATAAAAGAGTCCTACTTCATGGATAAGTATCATTAGCCTATCATTGGTTGTTGGAAGATGGCATGTTATGATTGGTTAGGTAAATGGATCTCCATTTTCATCCACCGTCAACTTTCAATATATTTATCCTAATAATAGGTTGTGACATTTTTGGACTAGTGGAATATCCTACACATCCAAACTAGAACCTAAATCAGGATCCGACAAAATTCAATACTTAATGATTCAAATGCACATGCAAAGGCATCACAAATTCAATTAAATAATGAAAATGTAAATAAAATTTAGACTTGGAACAAATGGAAAATAAGAGCTTGATGAACTTTTAATGATATGGAATATGAAGAATTGGTCATTTAATATAGATTATCACAATTTTCCTGGTATTTGAGCCCAAATCATAACCAATATGTGCTTATGTTCTTAAGAAAAAAATTGGGAACCATGTAACACAATAAATTCAAACATAGTTTTGAAGGTAGTTTTGAGTTATAGATGTGCTTAAAACACATTTAATGCACGGGGTTGTGTGTGTGTGTGTGTCATAAACGCATTAAATTATGATATGCACCAATAAAAAATGTTTGGAAAGAAAACATATACAAAGTTCTAATGGTTAAGGCCTACACTTCTATTTTCATTTTGCATTGATTATTTGATACATTTAAGTCAACATAGCACAATAGTGTTCTTGCATCTATAAAGGTACACCATAGGTGGAACTTGAAAAAAAAACAATACACATGTTTATCATTAATGCACTAAAATATCATTTAAAAAAATGAGGGTGAATTTAATTTTACAAAATTAAGTTTATAAAATAAAACCCTAGTCCTTATTTTATCCTTTTGCCAAAAGTTTGAGGGGTGACTTGTGAAAGAAATATTTACAAAGGAAGACTTTGGATATATTTTCTTGAAGAGTAGGATTTGCAAGGGAACATTGTAGGTCACATGCAAATATATAGAGGAGAAATTTAACTTCATTCTATTAATTTCAAATTTACCCTTGATTGATTTGAAATTTCCACAATTTTCTATTTATACCTATTAGTATTTACAGTGTTTTTTCTAGAAAATAGAAGGCTTTCAAAGTTATCGTCATTGTTGAAAACCCTATTTTTCTTGTTGCTTACGTTTTGTTTTATTTTGCTACAAACTCTAGGATTGGGTTTATTCTCTCTATTATTAGACAATTAAACTTTGTTTTTAGACAAATAATACTTATTGTATTTTTCTATTTGTATACGTGGCTTTATGTATTTGTTGGTATGGGAGCACTCATTGCATTAGATCCCAAACAGTGTTGTTATCAAATTTAAATGTAAAGTTATACTTCCATGTTCATGGTGTGCATTGTATAGTAACAACACACATGCACATTTCATATTTAAAAGGAACTATTTGGTGTATTTTTTCTTTAAAAGATTAATGAATTAGCAGTGTGCAATATATATAAATGATACACCAATGCAAAAGACCATATTAAGACCACCATTTTGGAAATGTTTGTTTTATAAAATTATTACCAAGTTTATCTATCCACATTGTATAATAACGACACACCAATTGTTAAATATGTATTAATCACACTGGCGTGTGTTACTGTATTTCACACATTATCTAATCTGAAAATAGTTTTAGCCTAGAATTATTTGCATAGTTTGTAAAGAACATTTCATAATTTGTGTATTTCATTATGCAGTCCTTTAATTGATAGAAGATTATGAGTAAAAAATTTAAAGTAAAGAAAGTGAGGAAGCACATAACAAGAAGAGAACATTGAAAGTTATTTTAAAATTTACTATTAAAAGTGATACTCTTGAATTATTTGTAGGTTTAAATGAAGTGTATTGGATAATGTGTGTCCTACAAAGAAGAACTAGAAAAATCGTTCAAAAGTTTGTTTGGAATCAGATTGGAAAATATATAAAATATTTATGGAAATGTTGCAAAGAGAGGAATTAGGTGGATATAAAAAGTGATAAACATGATTTTTTTCCTTTAATTTTTGCATTAAATGTAATTCTTAACAATAATAGCTCACATGTTTCAAACACTCACTTCTACTTTTGTTGAACGTTGCGCAAGAACTGACAATGAGGAAACATAATGCCATCTTAAGAAGATACCAAATATGAAGGATGCAAACAATTATGAATTGGTTAATATAGAATGGCATTAAAATTTAATTAAAGGAGGAGGGAGGGTACTTTTATAAAACTATGATGAGTATAGTGGAAAAAACACCTATTTATAATATAAAAACAAACCACTGACTCTAAG
Organism: Pseudotsuga menziesii; assembly: GCA_001517045.1. Classification (NCBI taxonomy): domain Eukaryota; kingdom Viridiplantae; phylum Streptophyta; class Pinopsida; order Pinales; family Pinaceae; genus Pseudotsuga; species Pseudotsuga menziesii. Next base: position 258,051 of record LPNX010781504.1, on the reverse strand, counting down.
AATTAGGTTATACATAAATTAAAACAACTATTTCTAGAGAAATGTTCAAATAAATATGTGAGACTTGCAATACAAAATCATACAATAACGAAAAGAATATTTTAGAAAATATTATTGCTAGATGATTTTTTGTGATATGCATACACTAGTCCAAAATATTACCAAATAAATATATTTTATATATTTATTTTCAAATAGATATTAATTGATTTTGTTATTGCGTTTTTTGGTCTTAGGGAAGATTGATAAAATTACAAAGGATGATAAATGCGATATAGAAAACATGTTAGTGAGGAAGTCGGAAAAAAGTGTACAATGAGATGGCCAGAAAAAGCATAATTGCATCATAGGAGGAACATCCTAACAACAACGTGCTTCAAATGTATGCATTCATTGATTTTTATATGTATAGATAGTTTAATTATTACATGAAATATTGATTTTCAATTGGTTTATTGTTGTATAAAGAAAACAAAATGGGACTCATTCCACACATAAGATGAGATGACAAGGCAAAAAAGTGTTGATCAAAAAGTTTGCAAGTATATGTTTTCCTTACTTAATATTTAATATATTTTGTGATTTATATATTTTAATTGATTTTACAATCATGCATGGATTTGTTTTAATTAGTGTTAATATATGAGACAATATCCATCCAAATATTTGACTGACATTGGATTAAGCGTGGGTTGTGAGTATATATTGTTAATTGAATAATTTGTAAGTAGTTATGTTATTTATGTTATTTTACGTCTCTTATTTTATAATTAATGGAACAACAAGAAACATTTAATTACATCTATATGCTTTTTCATGGAATATAAAACTTGTACGAAACAAAGTACATAATTGATCCAATAGAACATATCTTGAAAGATGGTATGAACAATGGTTTGAAAGGAATGTGCTTTTGTTATAAAGAAATCATTGCTATGGCACATTTTTCAATTTACACAATCATGTATATTATACTATAAGTGTGCATTTACTCATTAACTTTATTTATAAGCTTATATATGGAACATGAAGGGGTGCAATACCAAACTCAAACTAGTTAACAAGAAATTCCAAAATCCCTGCTTGAAATGGTGTATGTTTCACTAAATAATATTTATATTGTTTAAGGAGGTCCCTTGGGGGAATTACACATTATTTGAGGGATATTCTACGTATTTGGATGCATGTTTCACCTTCCATATCTTATACACCAAAAACGTATCATATGAATAGAATGAAAGAGTACCCAATGCCTTGCGAATGAAATAAATAGATGAATAAGAAACCAATTGGTTTCCCAAACAAGAAAATATTTCCTTCCAAACATTACCAATGAAAAGTGGATCTCTATCGCTTATAATAATCTTGGGCATCCCATGTAGATTTTCAAATGTTTCCATAAATGTTGTAGCTATTGTAGTTTATTTAAAAGGATGAGAAAAAAGAGGAAAATGGGCATACTTTGTGAGTCGATCCAGTACTACCATGATGATAGAATTTCCTTATGACTTTGGTAGACCTATGATAAAATCCATTGAGACATATTCCCAATGTTGACTTGGTATCGATAATGGGTGTAGAAATTGTTATAACTATCTATTGTTCTTGGATATTGTGTGTTTTTTTGAAAGTTTGATTTCCTTTTACTTTTCATTTTTGAGTTGATTTTGAGGTTTAATAATGATAAGTACATTTTTTGTTTGATTTTATGTATATTTTTGTTTTGATTTATTTCATCTTATTGGTTTTAAAGTTTCTATGGGTTTCTTAGGTGTATATATCTTTAAAAGTCTGAAAATATTATAATAAAGTTACTCCAAACATTATCTTTATGCCCTAACCTTGGTTTTTGAGTTAGTTTTCAAAAAAAATGCACAAGGAATATTCTTGTACCGCAAAGTTAAGAGTCTATGTAATGACCTGCTACAAGAATCTCGAATTATGGAAATTAGTGGAAGAAAATCATGGTTGTTTGAAATCTAAAATAGTGAAATCCATTGGACACCTGTGAAGACATAATAATGCATATTCAGAACCCAATGATGATCATGACAAGTGTATAACCAATGGAAAAGATTATTAAGAGGATTGTGGTTTTACCTGTCACTATTTGGTAAAAATCATTGAAAGAAGTGGTGGATACCCGTGGCTGCTGCATAGGAAAATTCGGGAAACTTTCACACATCTATCGAAGACATACTTACACATATCTATTACCCTAGTCCATCATCATGACAGGTGTATGAGTAGGTATAGAAATTATGGAGAGAATCATGGTCTCCACTGACACAATTCCGACTCTGTAGGTGATTATTAGAAAATCATAAACCTACTTGTCACAATTTTTGTTTGGTTGCTAATTCTATTATTGCAGAGAAAGAGTCTGAGTAATTTTGAATTTGTTTAAAAAAATACATAGGCTAGGGTTACAGAGCAGAAATGAGGAAAGGTGGAAAGACAAATAGGTACGAACCCACTGATACAATTTGGGAAAAATATTTTCCTGATTGTGCAACACGATTTCAAAGGGTTGGATGGTTCAATTACTTTAAGAGAATCAATGGTTTTAACCCAGAAGTGTCATATCATTTCGCTCAGGGTTTTGATAAGGACACAGTTTCATTTGACACCCTTAAATTTGAACTGACAAATGAGTTGATAGCAGAAGCTATAGTTATAGCACATGATGGAGAGCTCTGGTTTAAGAAGATACCTTTCACCTTCAACCCAAAATATTTTTTGTTATCTGAAGTTGAAGCCCTAGATTGAGGGAAAGGTGTACAGTTAGAAAAATTCAAGCTTGAGTGGAGGGAAGTCATTAGAATTTTACAAAGCTACATCACATGTGAGGGGAGATTTGCTCTAGTTTTCAAATACCATGTCAGATTCTTGCAACATTTGAATCAACAGTCCAGGATGAACTTACCCTTTTTTCTTCTTGAAAATCCTGCAAAAGATGTCAAACAGGATAAAAGGGCATAGGGATTATACTTATCAATCTATTTTTCATCATGGGTTAATAAAGATGATCGTTTGCATAGTCCTTCAAAAAAAGAGCAGAACTTGGAATCATTTTTTGTTTTGGTCAGGTTTCCATAGTGAGCAAGAAGGGCAAGCCAAGAAAAATCTGAAGAACAAGCCATATAGCTTTGTAAAAAGACTAAAGAAAGAATTAAGTAACGAGCTGGTACCTGATAAGGTCCAGGAGAACTATTCAACTCATGAATTTGAAGAACCTGTATGTGAAGAGGTAAGAGAAGTAGTTAATGGTAATCAGGAATAAGTTCCAAAGAATGTAGAAAAGGAGCACATAGTTGTTTCAAATCAAGAGGAAGAACTCGGTTCATTAGAGCGAAATCAAAGTTTCACGAGTGTACAAGAAAGCATTAAAAATATTCCTGTTGAAGCTAATCTAAAAGTGGGTAATTTGTAAATTTCAAATAAAAAGATTAAAGGAAAATCTGTTGCAGTTGGATTAAAATATGATGGTGCACAAATCTGAACTGTAAAGTTTCAAGGGAAATATTTTGTAATGTTAGGAGAAACAAAGTGGAGACCAAAAACAAGGGCCAAGAATAAACTGATATTAAACATGAAAAGGATCTTAAACCCAAAATTAAGAAAGGAGAAGATCACTATGATTGAGGATTCTTCATCTCAGGAAGACATGGAAGAAGAAGAAATTTTAAGTTCTCAAAAAGTTTATACTAAGAAAGAGTATTCAGTGATATTAGAGTCATCTACAAGAAAGGATAAGGTTTCAAAACAACCAATAAATTTCAGCACTAAACGAGGTAAGTTTTCAGAAGTTTTTGTTGAAGAAGAAAAGGTTAAAAATGAGGAAGATGATGACCTCATTTTCAAGAAGATTGATATCCCTTGGTTGTCAGATAAAACTTATACATTGCAGGAGGGAATGTGCATAGATTTAGAGATTGATAACCTTCAGAAAATTGCGAAGAAATACAAAGTTCAGATTGATTTTCTCAGTGAGACTAATGATGGATTAATCATGACTAATAGAAGACTAAGGGAGGACCTTGATGATATTAACACACACTATCAGGAATTGATTGTTGTTTCAAAAGAAGCCTTAAAGAGAAAGAGACAGACTCAGAGCTAGTTTGAAGAATTAAATCAAAGAGTTCAAAGTCTGACCCAACAAAATGAGGTATTATTAAAGAGGATTGAAGATCTAGAAGTAGAGCAATAGCGAAGTAAAAGATAGTCATGTGCTTTAGAAGGAATTTCTTTGTTGGCCGAGGCATCGAAGAATCTATGGAGGCTATTAATGACAAGTGTCAAGTATTTTAGTTTATGATATTTAATAGTTTGTTATGTCTAAGAATACAACTACTTTTGTAATTGATTCGAACTCAAACCTAAAGGGTAGTTTTGACGGTTATGTAACCATTTTTGATGAAAAAGAATAAAAGTAGGAAATGAAATAGAAGTAGGGTTAGAATTTTGACTCAAGGAGAGGCTCTAAAGCTGATGTATCTCAAGTTAAGACTAATAACTCTTATGTAAGTTTAAAGACTGTTATTGATTATATACATACTAATAGACCATTTTACCTGCTATGCTGGTTTTGTTTATAATCTGTTTGATTACTCAACATACAACTTCATTTCTTGTTTAAGGTTTTTACTCATGCAAATGCTTGTATCTTGTGGATGGAATTAGTATAATATGTTTAATGTTTATGGTTTATTCATATGTGTTTGATCCCCAATTTTTCAAACTTGTTCGTGATCTAGTTCTGTGTTAGCTTGTTTATGTATTTACATCCTTGTTGATAAATTTTGAAATCAAAACCATTAAAAACCAATTTCATTTTGTTTTCTTTTGAGATTGTGTTAGCTTGTTGTTGTGGTAGTCTAGGAACAATTTCTAGCACTAACATCTTTGGCGCCGTTGCTGCAAAAGATATGGGCATTCAATTAATTTACGTTTATGGTGACTCTAAATTAGTTGTCCAGCAGGTGAGGGACAAATATCAAGTAAAGAGGGATTTGTTGAAAGTATACAGAAATGAAGTCTCAGATATGATTGGTAATTTATTTATGGCATTTAATATTTCCTTTATTCCCAGAGATCATAATCAGATAGCTGATTCACTTGCTTTAGTAGCAACACATTTCAGAATTCTGAAACAAACTCAACTCAAGTATCCAATTGAAGTCAGATAGAGACCTTCAGTACCAGATAATAGAAAAAAATGGAGGGTTTTTGAAGATGACTTAGAAATTAAGAGGTTTTTGGAATTGACTTGTGAGTTTTCTAATTTATTGCTTGATCAAGACTAGGATGAGGAAGTTGAAGATGCTGAGGAATATCCAGAAAATGAAATTGCTAGACATAGAATTATTGAGTTGAAAGGAAATTTTATTCCCAAAGGATTGGTCCTTGTTGAAAGGATTTTTTCAAAAGATGATACTCCATTGAAACCATATATGCAATCTTCAGAATAGAATGTTGTAGACTGTAATATTGGCACAGAAGAGCAACCGAGGATGGTAAACATTTCGAAATCTCTTTCAGCTGAGCAAAGGAACGGGTGCATTAAATTATTGAAGGAATATGTTGATGTCTTTGCTTGGTCTTATGAGGATTTAAATACCTATGATACCAGTATTATTCAGCATAAAGTTCCTTTAAATCCTAATGTAAAACAATTTAGATAGAAGTTAAGAAGAATCAATCCAGCTTTGTTTCTAGTGATAGAGAAAGAAATATAAAAAAAATTGGATGCAAAAATTATTGTTCCAATTAGATACTCATCATGGGTGGCTAACCTAGTTCCAGTAAGGAAAAATAATGGAGAGATAATATTGTGTGTGGACTTTCATAATTTAAATAGAACTTCACTAAAGGATAATTACCCATTGCCCAAGATTGAGCAGGTTTTGCAGCAAGTAGTAGGTGCTCAAAGAATGTCAATGGTGGATGGATTCTCGGGTTATAATCAGATTTCTATGCATCCAGATGACAAGGAGAAGACAACTTTCACTACCCCTTGGGGTACCTTCATGTATGACAAGATTTCATTCGGTTTGATGAATGTTGGTTCAACATTTCAAAGAGCTATGGATATAGCCTTTATTGGGGAAAAGGAAACATTTGTTGTGATTTATTTGGATGATATCACAGTGTTTTAATAGTTTGATGAAGAACATCTAAAACACCTCAAACAAACCTTTTTGAAATGTAGGAAATATGGACTGTCATTAAATCCAAAAAAGTCTCATTTTTCTTTTCAACAGGGTAAGATACTAGGACATTTGGTTTCAACAGATGGGATAAGAATAGATCCTGAGAGAGTCAAAGCCATTTTAACAATTAGTTTTCCTAGAAGTAAGAAGGATGTTTGGTCATTTATTGGGAAAATTAATTTTCTGAGATGGTTTATACCAAATTTTGTTGAAACTATAAAGTAGATAACATCTATGTTAAGAAAATATTAGGAAGTGAAATGGATAGCAGAAGCTAGAGGTTCATTTGAGAAGATTAAGAAGGATTTGACAAAGGCACCAGTGCTGGTAAGCCTAGACTTCTCAAAGAAATTTCTGATTTTTTCCTTTGCTTCTTAGGATACAATAGCTATTGTTTTGCTACAAAAGAATGTAGATGGGCTAGAGCAGACTATTGTTTTCTTCAGTAAAACCCTCAGAGATTCAGAATTGAAGTACAACAAATTGGAGAAGTAGGCATATTCGTTGGTAAAAGCACTGAAATTTTTCAGAATTTATGTTATGCATTCAAATATCATTTCCTATGTACCTAATGCAGCTGTTAAAGATATCGTAACTCAGCCAGATAGTTAAGGAAAGAGGGGGAAATGGATTGCAAAGATTATGGAGTATGATGTGGAGATAAAGCCTACTAATCTTGTGAAAGGACAAGGTTTAGCAAAATTGTTGGCTGATTCAAATTGTGAAACTCTTGGTCTTCATTTGATGAAAGAACAACCAATCCAGGAGGAGTTATCTTTTGTTTATCGTTTATCATTTGGAATGGGGAATCTGTCTGGTTAGCAGCCTTGCTACCGTAGAATCAAATGAATGTTTAAATCTATTTTACCGGTTGCGTCTCAGTCCACTGTTTATGTAATTTTATTGTTTTATAATGAAATGCAAGTGTCTATACTAAATGCAAGTGATAGTGGGTAAGAATATCACTAGATATACACAGGTATTCCCTACGTCTTACCTCTCCTGCCCCATAATCACTCTACAAAAGAAAATAAATAACTAATATATTCTAAACTATCCCTAGGGAGCAAACTTTATATTAGAATCAGTAATGTACTGTATTGTTTGAACATAGAATTCTACAGATACTTTCTAAACTCTGAATACATAAATACAACAGAAAAAATAACACAATGATAGCTCTGTGAAGCTAAAACACCCATTACTCATTGGTTGTACAAGATTCATAACAGAAAATGGAATCATTCATAAACACACAAATAATTCAGCAAGTTGAGAATGATCTCACAGATTGTACAACAAGCCAAAACAGAAATAATTCCTCATTTAGCGATCCATGCAACCCGTTTTGAAGCTCATACAGTCCTTCCTCCACCGAAATCCATTTCTCTTTATTATAAACAGAAGTAGTTCCAATTACAAAAAGTTTCAACATATGTGTGGCAGAAAAATTCCTCTATCTCTTCTACTCTACTTCTATTTATACATTTACAACATAAATTTTCAGCTACCGTAGCCTTTTGGGCTTCCCTAACTCTTCGATTACAATTTTTTTTCCAGTGGTGTGCTCACTAGGAAAATTGGAATAAATACAAATATTACATATTAAATTCCATGTGTGAATAAGACAAATTTAAGAGGGTCCAATTGATGATTTAATGAATATGCCCCATGCATGGGCTTTAGCAACTATGACTCGGTAGTCCACTGGCTCTAATATACTTGCAGTTAATTCGTGCTTGGTGAGCTAAGATTCAATTTCCTTTACCCTTGGTATGGTCTATATTAACCATTCATCTAATAGATATTTATGCACTGAGGCCTATGCAACCAAAGTTTCGATGACTTCTTCATTAATGCTTTTAGCCTTCTGGATACTTTGCTCGTCCCCTTGCAACTTGTCTTGTAGATTCTTCAAATGTTTCTCTTTGTCCGGGTATTCATGAATCTACATGGTTGTTGAAGATTGGCATCTGTTATGTGTGGAACTTAGTTTTGTGTAAAAATCCTTGCATCTCTCTACAGTCTTCTCAATTACGGTGTGCAATCTCACTACGGCTTTGCTGCTGAGATCTAGGATCGCTAACTCCATTTTCAACCCTGCTGTTGTTTTCTGGGGAAGTGGTTTGGAAAAACTAGGTTGGTTTCCATCCAAGTTAACTGACTTTGAATTAGTTCTACAACCTCCAACACTCCTTTCCCAAATTCTAATGATGTACCTATTATTTCTTTTAGCCTAACCTTTATTTGCTTGATTCTGTATAGTTCTTTGACTAATTTTAGGTGAACCTGGTGTATCTTCTTTTGCATTAGGCAGACTTGGCTACATAATGGAGTGATGTCAAGCTGCTTTTATTTGGCATCCTTGAGCTATTTCTTTAACAGGTTGTTTTGATCCTCAAGTTCTTCTGCTCTACTGTTGGTTGCGGCTTTCTGCTCCTCCAACTCTGAAAACCTGCTTTCAAGTTTTCTGTTTTCTTCTTCAATGTTTGCAGTTGATAGTGTTAATGCATCCTTTTCTAATATCAACATCAGGCATGCTTCCCTAAGCTTTTCAAACTCTGACAAAGTGTCATCATATTTCTTTTTAAGTCCCAACCTTCTCCTCTCTTTTTCCTTAGAGTCTCTTTCATCTGGGACATCTTTCCTTTATATTGTTCAACATATTGGACCATCTTACGGACATTGATTGCAATGTCCTGAGCTTCTGCTAAGCCTGCCATTGCTATAAGTCAAGGGTATTGATCGGTCTTATGCATAATTGTCTCTTGAGTTACCATGACAGCCACAGTCTAATCACCCATTTTCATTATTTTTTATTTTCTTCTTACTATTCTCTTCTTATCCAGGTCAAAAAATATTGTATCAAATTTTGCTACAGCCTATTCCCAGAATGGAATAAAAGGTATCAATCCAAGTTCTACTGAGGGAGTTGGGTTCCCTATCAATCTGTTACTTTATGGGATGAATGAATCCACTGGATTATCCTGGGCTTGGTCTTGCTATATAATTTCCTGATCTTTGTCTTCCTCCTCCTTCCTTTTAAGTTCCTCAACATCCTTTTTAGCACTCCTTTCTGTAGCCTTTTTTACCTCTCTCCTTACTAGGTCAGCCTCATTTTACATCCTCTCTTTTTCTTCTTCCTTATGTCTTAGTGCTTCTTCATCTTTTTCCCTTTGTGCTTCCTTAGCTATCAAATTCTCTTCTTCCTTGAATAACCTCCGAGCTTCCTCCTCTTTTTCTTTATCCGCATCTTTATCTCATGTCTGTTGTTCAGAGGTATGACTGCTACTACCTTTACCTCCTGTGATCATGATATTTTTCTTGAATATTTTTTTCAAGGTGGTCATGTTACATGAATTGTTGTATACCACTTCCTCTTTATCAAACTGATGGGCATATTCAAAGTGCACCCCTACTGACGCACAATATTTTGACACTTTGTCCCATGCATCATTTCTATGAAATATCTTCTCTCCAAAATGGAAATTTTCCAGTTCTTTAACAAAATATGGAGCACTCTTTACCTTGGAAAACTTATAAATACCAATGGAAAATGGTAGCGATGGATAGACGACCTTCTTACTGTCAAACAGGAAGTTGTTGATGTCGTCTATGTATAGTTTCCTCACTTCCTCTTTGTGAATAACATAATCGGTGGAGTACTTTGGTAGCAATAAAGGAGCTCTGGATCCTCCATACATCCTTAAGTACAAACCTTCCTTGGAGAAGAATAAATCCCCATATTCACCTACAACCTTCAATGCTTCCTCATACATGTAGTTACACTGTTCCAGAAAAATCAATCCATAGAACGATATCAGAAAATATTCGTAGATATCTTGGTAGAAACTGTAATATCTGTGAGCCCAAAAAAGTGGGTATACTGAGTACACAAGAGTTTTGGTTGGATCCCACTCATAGTTCAACTTTTGGAAAGGATGAGTGCACAGGATGTAATCAATTAGGAAAGATCCCATGTAAAACTTAGATTTTCTTTGGGTCAGACCCCCAAGGCTACAACTATGCAAAATGATAGGCTACTCGCCATGTTGTCTACCCAGTTGAATATCGTACCTTGCATGGCTACATAATATATTATGGGAATCCAACTTATTTTATATAGCTTCCCATTTTCTCGGCCGAAAAATCGGTTCAACATCAATGCTATGAGACGATAAGGGGTGCGTCGATTAGCAGTCTCATATTATCCTGAAGCTTTATCGAGAAACTACTTCTCGGTCACCACCATCTTCTTATCATAGTCAAATACGTCCATATTCAGATCCTTTATCCATTTTTCCATCATGAAAACCTGGGTTGTCGGTAACTTCAAGCTTTGGCAATGTATGCAGGGTTGAAAGAGGAAAAATACTTCTTTTCTTTGTTGTTCAAAACCAAGGTGGGTGTATCCATCTGAGAGAGAATCCAAGCAATAACTTCACATAACGGGAACATTGCATGGCATGTGGCCACTTTGGTAATGGCAGACCTTTTGATATTTTGCATACAAGGGTATGTCCTCTAAACTTGCATCTAGAACATTCTTGTCCTTAATAATTTGATAGATTTGGCCCCATCTTAATTTAGGTCCAATCCCCGTTATAGACTTTATATATTCATATATGATTTCACATTTGGATATAACTTCTACCTCTAGATCACCCTCTGTGGTCTGAGCCTTCTTCTTCCCTTTCTTGGGCATGATGTTATATAAAGACGGAAGCCACAAAACAAACATACAAAATATTGTATCAAAATATATCATGGTCTAGTAGCATGCATGCATTACCAATGAGATACAAAGATGTACTACTATTTTCAAATATGCAGAATGATGGACATGCCTAAGCAAACTCAATAAAATTCCTTTACCAGATCATCTTCAAAAATTTCAGCAGACTTCATCACACACAGGTTCTAGCCCCCAGGATTTGGAAACAAAATATCATCCATGACTCTCTTACTGACCTCTATCCATACTTTAAACTACACCATCGTGCCAAGGGTTCTACTCATGGAAAACAAGAAAGAACCCCATGGAGGCTTAATGGCTTTGGCAACATGACCAAGCTTGAACCCTTACACCAAACTGGGAAAAAATATCCACGCCCTACGTTAGCCAACGGTGAAACCCCAACCCCTTGCTACATAGTAACCTAAACCAGAGGTAACTTAGTCAGTGAAACACTCAACTGGCCACCTCACTAATGAAAAACCCTGACATCCCAACTCTCAAACTGAGTAGCGAGGGTAGGTAAGGCAGAGCAAGTAAGAAAAAACCCTCCCGGGATAAGATCATAAAGATTTAGAGCAGGAATCACGATGTGAGATGAATCATGGGAAATAAAATCATTTGGTTTGTGAGTATGAAAAAACCATCTCTCTTTAAGTTTAGATGAGACCAAAAAAATGTGGAGACCCCAAGAAAACCCTAAATCAGTACAAGACCTTAACGGACACCCAATCAAAACTTAGCAAGAAAAACAAGAAACTTTGGGTCTTGAATCCTACCTGGTAGGTTTGACTTGGTGGTTGGTGAGGAAAACTCGTGCAGTCAGTGAAAATCTTGTTGGCTCTTGAAAACTTGGCAGGCTTCAACGAAAAAGAAAATCAAGTGCTCCAATGGTGGTGAAAAAAAATGCTCAAAACGGTAAATGGAAATGATCATAAAACAACCCTTACGAGGTTTATATAGAAAAAGTGCCATAAACTACATTAATTGCGATAGATAGTGACCATAGGTAAGCATCATCTTAGCTCCAAGGTTGAAACTCTATCAGAAAAGATCATCAAAAAACCAAACAATGGAATCGACAACGTTGGGAAAACTTCAGGAGTGGATCTGACATAATCAGATCACAATTAACTCTCCTGTTGATGATAAACTTATTGGCAGGCCCTTTAAAATATTGTCGGAAACAAAAAGCAAGTTGTCCCACGATGATATCAACTCCACAACTGGAGTTCATCCGATTGTCATTGTGGTAACTCAATAAAAATCCCCGGACTCTATCAACTGAAAAAATTCGAAGTTCATCGGTTGCAAATGACAAGCATGACTAAACACATCGGTTGACAAAGCTAAGTCCTTTCGATGCCATCGGCAAAAACTTCCCCAATAGACCCGTTGGAAAACTTACAGAAAGTTTTCTACATGCGAATGGCAGTGAAGAAAAAATAACCTCCCGATGTCGTCGGCTCGAATATTCAAAATGACATGACACATCGGACAACTTTAATGAGATGACTCAAAAAAGATTCAGTGAAATCTATAAACAAACTTTCGACAAGAAAAGTCAATCCTAACTGAGAGGATTGGTTCAAATACCTGAGTGCTGTCGATGTATCGAAAATATTGAACAAAATTTTGCAAGTAAAACAATAGGCAATAAATGGGTGAAAAAGAAAAACTTCTCTGATGCATCGGCTCAACTCAATGAGTTCACCCAATAAGTGTTGGATAGAAAATCTGAGTTTCAAAACTTCAAATAGAGGACTTTCAAAACAGTGCAAAAATCGACTAAGTCATAAAAATTATTTAGAGAGCAAAATTTAACGAAGAAGCTTAAAAGCTAAGAAATTAAAGGGGGGCCCCAAAATCACAAAAGTTTGGGGTGGTGGTTGCAGTAGTAACATCTGGAAATGATTTGTTGATGCAAAGAGATGGCGCATTGATTGGATTTGTCCTTCTAGTTCAACAAACAAATTTGGGGGTTCTATATCAAGTAAGACTTGGCTACTCTAGGAGTTGGTTGGGAGGAACGACAACTTCAGTTCTATTTTCCCGACAATGGTGATAGGTTCCTTAGTAAATTTATTAACTGCTTAGTACTGATAATATAGTCTGAATTAGATTTGAATTCGAACTGCATTTTAAACTGAGAATTAAATTGTGTGTCTATTCCTAATCTTTTTATCTCTTTCAAAATATGGTATTAGTATAAACTGTTAATTATTTACAAAATGTACGAAATTGCTAGGAAATTGCGGATTTTATGTATATTCTAAGTACATCTAGATTACCTTGCTAATATTTATTTAAAAATGATTAATTATCGAAATTAGTAAATAGATCTAAGAAAGTGTAAACCAATCGCATTTCCTTAGGACCCAAAGGAATCCACATAGATTCTATCTCTATTTAAGTAAATACATAAATAATATATATTTAAACCTAGTATCTATTTGGGCTTCCATACCCAGATTATGATAGGATCTAAAATTAGTAACAAATAATAGATCTGAATGAATGTATTACAATCCACTAACCGAGTACCCGGTTAACTAGATCAACGCCAAAATAGTAAATATGAGCCCCCAAACTCAATATCATATTTGATAACAAAAACAAATAGAAAATAACAAAATACCAACCATAAGTTAAAGAATATAACCAAATATACAACTTTTTTTTCTTTTTGGGTATTCATACCTGTTTAGGACAGATCTAAACAAAATAACAAACCCAAAAGAAATTAACGATGGGATTACAGTCAATCAAAGAAAGTAATCATTTACAATCCAATCATCAATTCCCAACTCATAGATCTGAGCTCCAAACACAACAAATAAGAAAATCTTGCTAAAACACAAAACCAAACTATTTTCCAAATCAATATCTTAATCAAAATTCACAGTAAGAATTAGAAATGACAAATCGTATCTACATGTTTTAATAACCTAATCAAACACAAAGTACAGTCTTTCTTTGCGGGAATCCATACCCAAGAATAAATCAATATGGATAAAGGGTTAAAACCACAATAGAGTCTTGATATCTAATTCTATGCAACAACCATTTTATTGAAAATAGAGCTTCCAAATAATAATCACACTGAAATCGATTTTACAAATAGGGCCTTAAATATATTGGTGGAGAACCATTTTAATCAAAGAGAATAACCACTATAAAATCAAATACCCTTTGAGTATGAGAGGTTGTGAATCCGAATTTGTAAACTAATCAACTCATCTAAGTACAAACACAATGCAGGTTATTATTTAAAAATAAATAAAACTATCTTTGTAGCGGCTCTAAAATCCTTATCTCTCCATAGAAACCGTGAACTAAACCGATTGGGAAAACCAGATTAACCCCAAACCTATCAAGAGTCTTACTTTATTCCTGATAGACAATCCAGAGGTACATTCCACAAGCCAAGCCATGCCAAAAATTACATGCACAAAACTTGGTGGCATGAGTATAACTCTAATGACCAAAATTTAAAAAGAAATAAATCCTTCCTAGTTAATAGAGTTTGAGGAAATCCCTCACCTATGGACAGAGAAAAAGGAGGCCTAAGAGGAGGTGAACCTATTGCCATTATCACCAGGCCTAGGCTTATTAACCTGCATCCACATACAAGTTGTGTTAAAACAATGTTTTATAAACTATAAACTGTTGAAAATTAAAAAGGATGTGTTGGTGATTTTTACCTGCATTTTGAAGTTCGGACGTGAGGGTGAAGCAGGTGTAATCCAAAGCTTCTGCATTTCCCTGCCTTCACCTATAAACAAATTGAGATAGTTAACATAAACCCCCAATAATAATAATAATAATAAATGAATTTGTTAAACTATTCAACCACATAAGAACTTACCCTTTTAAGTCCCGTAGAGGGCCAAGGGTCGACTCCTCCTGGACTCCCTTTTTTCTCCTATTCCTACACAACAAGAAAATACTTTAAGTTAACTATGTATCTACTATTAAACCTTTAAAAATTGAATTTGTAGAGTAATTATGGAATAATTTTCTTCCTTGCTTGTTTAAAACTCGGCATGTTGCAAATCCTCTGCTATAACTCAAAAGAAGGCGGTTGGATTCCCTTCTTAACCCCACGACCAACTAGGATGACCGAGGCTGTAATGGTGGCCACATTTCACCATTAATCAACTGATAAAACATCCAACAAAAATTAGGAATACAAACCAAAAGAACAAATTTCATTAACAGACCATGAAAGGAAAGGCCTGTTGCAACATTTCCATGGAGCGGTTGATCAACAACAACAAAATATAATAGACAACCAAGTGGATGCAACAAAAACCCTCACGACAACATAAATCCACATTAAACCCTACAAGAAACTTTTGATCCATATATTGACATGTGGAGGGTCGAGATCCATATATGGCCACAATGCATGTGTTTAAGCCATGTCAATAAATATTCCTGTGTATGTTATCAACTCACAACCAGGACTATGATGTTAGAAAAATTATTACAATCCATTAAAACTTACTTTGATGGTGTCCACTTGTGCCTCCATCCATCATACACACATAATACATATCAAACCTTATGTTATAAGCTATCACTCTTCGATATGTAAAGCCTGTGGGATAGGGACATCAAAACCATAGTCTATGGCTTAAGTCATTACAAGCTTCCTAGCATTGTCTACGTTGACCCGGTGATGGATCAACTACATCAACAATGTTGATTTACCCTTTAGGAATGTATCTTACCCATATAACTTGACGAGGATGACAAGCCTCAAGAGGACTCGAGTCTTTGTTATAATGGGGCAAGGGTACAAATATCTCTCCCTCTCTCTATCCTCTCATTCCCGTACACCATTGTAGAGGTCCACAGACACCTGTTTCTCTTGCCACAACTCTCACCATTGACGTCTATGATTCACATAAAAATTTCACAAATTTCATACACAAACACACACATGTATATATAAAACATTAAATGACCATTTTATTTATTACTTTAAAACAATTTTATTTTCTTAAAATAAATGAATTTAATGAATTGTGCACCCAGATAACAGTAAAGCACCATGAATGGTTCTTTTATTTTCTTTTTTAATTTATGGTTTGTGAAACGCGCCATGAATGGTTCTTTTTTAAAGGTGAGGTATCAAAGGTATAACACACCATCTAGGAGGTTCCATGTAGTTTAATAAAACATTGTTATTAGTGCACTCTATAAATTTTCAAGGAACACTAGCTACGTCGGTACGAGCCGAAAAGCCTAAACGTATCGTGCAAAATTTTCAAATTGTTTTGTTAAAATGTGCAAATTTATGGTGAATTTCAAATTTCAATTCACTAAAAGTTTAAATTAGAAGGTAACAAAGACATTACCTTGGCACTTGTACATCAGGGTATTAAATTGAGCACAAAGATCTATGGATCAACACACAACTCACAAAATTGATCACGCAATTTACTCAGCAATTGAAGAATGACACAGTGAAAAAATGGCTTGCAATTGTGAATGCTTTCATTAATAAAAAGTAATTAGACAATTAATTACAATGAAGTACAATGGTTAAATAGCCACATGCAATTCCAATCCATGTGAGGAAATTCGAATTGGTTGGACTCTACTTGACTAAATGGTTAATTGACCTTGTCTAAATCATTATCGGAGTTCATTGGAGTTCAAAATCCAAACTCAAGTGTCTAATTCGGTGTTGACTAGTCTAACTAACTGAGGTAGGTGAGTAAATGCACCTCACCTGCATGCCTCCATGCAATCCTAGCGCTAACTGAAATGAACTGAGTGTAGGGAACTAGAACTAAATCTAATTGACTCCTAACTGAGCTTGATTAGTCACCAACTGAACTCAACTAATGGAGGTTGGTATCGACACTCCCAATGGCTCCTAATCTATAGGGATTGGTCTAGGAAGCTCCTAAACTGATGCATGCAAGTGTAATCAATGGCAGTTGGCATCAATTAGTGTTCCCAACACTTTAGTAACTGGTTCATGTGCCCCAATTAGGCCAAGTGGACCCAATTGTGCTAGTGACTAAAAATAGACTGAAAGGACTCGTGATTTAGACATGACTTCTGATTTAGACATAACAACCAAATTGGACAAGGGAGGATTATAATCCTAACACCCCCCCTGAATGCTAACTTGGAAAATTTTTGGGCCCTGGTAACTAAGACCATAGGTCACCCATTACAACTAAAGTAACTACTCGACACAAGGAGCCGAGGAAAAAACCACAATGGAAAAAATCCCCCCCTCTGACTAAGCAAATAGAATTGGGATTCAAGTTTGAAAAACTTGAAAATGTGTTGCTACAATCTATATGATGTAGAGGAGCAGCATGGATGATGTTCTGTGCACAGGTATGCTGGGGCCTGGCATGTATACTTCTCCATCTTCTCCCAAAATGATGATGGAAGGAAGGAGGAATGTAACCTTTGCATCTTGCTAGATGAAGAGGTGTATGATCCACTCTATTCTTCTGAATGTAGTGAGATTGAGCCCTTTACATGTAGCATCTTACAAGAATTCTATTGCATCTCTCTGAAGGAGGTAAGATTGCATGACATAGCGCAAGGGTCTTTCCCTTCTAAGTGTCGGATGGATTTCCAGTCATCTTCCTAGCTTCCAATTTGGAAGTAGGGACTAGATCTGGATCTGAATCTCCATGAATCTCAATCTCATAAACTAATATAGCTGGATCAGCAATACTAGTGTAAAATGCAAAAGAAATAGATGAAATCTTTTTACCTTCCCTTGTAAGTGGCTGTTGAGAGTGCATTGGTTCTGAAAATGGCATGAAGTGTGAGAATTCATATTCCTTAGAGGCATGATTTGCAGCACCCTTCACTATGATGTTCCCAATAGAGATATATGTGATCTCCACTAAGTCAGGACCAAATATGACTCGCTTTGGAGATCTAGTATGAGTCATCTAGTATACATATAACAAATTTTCAGCCAAGGAGGGGACATAAAACACATCTTTGAACTTTCCATGTTCAAGCTTGATAAAGCCCTTCTCTTTGGCTTGAACTTTATTGTTATTTCCCATTTGAATACTAAGACCATCAAAATATTGCAAAGAAGAGAATGATTCTCTGGATGCAACCATATGATTGGAAGCTCTAGAAACAATGAGGAAGGCATGTGCTGCTGAGCAGCTAGCCTTCAGTGCATGGCATGTATCTTCATGTTCTTTAGTTTCTTCTCTATGGTCAGAATTCCTTGCACTAGAAGGTACAATAATGTTATGTTTCTTTAGAAGAAGAGACATCTCATCAATTGTTCTTCTCATACAGGATCTTTCTAGATGAAATCCCCTTCCATAGTAAGAACATAGTGTCTTTCCTTTGCCATTCTTCTTGCTTCTCTTCGAACCTGAAGGCTCTTTTGACAGCTCTTTCTCTACAAGAGACTCATCCTTTTGCTTCCCTTTATCATTCGCTACCTTAGGTCCTCCTGTAACCAGTGCTTGATCTCTGGAATATCAAATGATCCCCATTTGGATCAACTTGTCATGCTCATAAGTGAGAGATTCAATGAAGGATTTAAGAGTATGAAACTTCCATTTTGGAGTAGAGAGCTTCATAGAATGAAATGTTGATACAAATACTAAATATTCTGCACCAATTTTGGAGAGAATGGAAAGGATGAGTTTATCATCCTCCTTCTAAACCTTACACAACTTCACTTGGAACACTAGATGCTTGAATTTTGTGAAGAAGTCATTTAGTGTTTCAAAATTGGATGGATGAAGAGAGATTAGCTCATTCTCCAGCTGATAGATCCTTAGATCATCCTACTTGGCAAATAATGAGGTAAGATTATCCCAAACCTCCTTGCGAGTCTTAAATCCATTTATGTGGAAGAGAAGGTCTCGAGATATTGAGAGGCACAAGCATCTGTAGGCTTCATCAAGCCTATTCCGGTACTTTTCTTTGTCAACATAATGAATTATATATTTCTCTATCTCCATTGTGAGTATGAAGATTCTTTTGGAGCATAGCTACATATCCATGTCCTCCTTCCACTGGTGGTAGTTGAAAGGAGTGAGAAGGTCCATTGTAGGAGCCATTCAAAATGCAAAGGAGAAGACTGAGTTGTTGTAGCGAATGCAGAGAAGGAGACTGAGCTGCTTGTAGCGAATGCAATGAAGAGGATTGATAAACCTATAAATCACACAATCAAACAGACAAAATAAGGTCGACAGTCTCCACTTTTGGAATTTCCTTCACACCCAACATAGTTGATCAAGCAAGCTTGATCAACAATTCCTTAACTTGGGATATTAAGTGGTAAATTCTTCGCTTCTGGTGTAGTACTGGAAGGAGCAATTTTGCTCAATTTTTTTTTTATCCAAGTATGGATCTATAGTAGGAGAAGTGCCTTGTCCTATTGAGGCTCTGATACCATATTAAATTGAGCACATGGATCTATCGATCAACACAAAAATCACAAAATAGATCACACAATTTACTCAACAATTGAAGAATGAAACAGTGCAAAAATGGCTTGCAACTATGAATGCTTTAATTAATAAAAATTAATTAGATAATTAATTACAATGAGTTGCAATGCTTAAATATCCACATGCAATTCGAATCCATGTGAGGAAATTCGAATTGGTTGGACTCTACTTGACTGAATGGTTAACTGACCTTGTCGAACTCATTATTGAAGTTCAAAATCCAAACTCAAGTGTATAATTCAGTGTTGACTATTCTAATTGACTGAGGTAGGTGAGTAAATGTGCCTCACCTGCATGCATCCATGCAATCCTAGCACTAACTGAATAGAACTGAGTGTAGGGAACTAGAACTGAATGTAATTGACTCCTAATTGAGCTTGATTAGTCACCAACTGAACTCAACTAATGGAGGTTGGTATCAACACTCCCAATGGCTCCTAATCTGTAGGGATTGATCTAGGAGGCTCCTAAACCAATGTGTGCAAGTTCAATCAGTGGAAGTTGGCCTCAATTAGTGTTCCTCACACTTTAGTAACTGGTGCATGTGCCCCAATTAGGCCAACTAGACCCAATGGTGCTAGTGACTAAAAATAGACTGAAAGGACTCCCGATTTATACATGACTCCTAATTTAGACATAATGACCAAATTGGATAAGGGAGGATTATAATCCTAACACTACCCCTAAGTGCTAACTTGGACAATTTGTGGGCCCTGGTAACTAAGGCCACAGGTTACCCATTACAACAAGTAAAGTAAAGTAACTACTCAACACAAGGAGCTAGGGAAAAAACCACATTGGAAAAAAAAAAACCCTCTAACTAAGCAAATAGAATCAGGATTCAAGTTTGAAAAAATTGAAAATGTGCTGCTACAATCTCTATGATGTAGCAGAGCAACATGCATGATGTTCTACGCATAGGTATCCTAGGGCCTGGCATGTAGACTTCTCCATCTTCTCCCAAAATGATGATGGAAGGAAGGAGGAATGTAACCTTTTCCTCTTACTGGATGAAGAGGTGCATGATCCACTCTATTATTCTAAATGTAGTAAGACTGATCCCTTTCCATGTAGCATCTTATAGGAATTCCATTGCATCTCTCTGAAGGAGGTAAGATTGCATGACATAGCACAAGGGTATTTCCCTTTTGAGTGTCAAATGGATTTCCAGTCATCTTCATAGATTCCAGTTTGGAAGTAGGGAATGGATCTGGATCTGAATCACCCTGAATCTCAATCTCATAAACTGATATAGCTGGGTCTGCAATACTAGTCTAAACTGCAAAAGAAATAGATGAAATGTTTTTACCTTCCCTTGTAAGTGGCTGTTGAGAATGCACTGATTTTGAAAATGGATTGAAGTGTGAGAACTCATATTCCTTAGAGGCGTGATTTGCAGCAACCTTCACTGTGATGTTCCCAATAGAGATATCTGTGATCTCCACTGATTCAGGACCAAATATGACTCGCTTTGGAGAGCCAGTATGATTCATCTGGTATACAAATAACAAATTTTTAGCTAAGGAGGGGACATAAAGCACATATTTCAACTTTCCATGTTCAAGCTTGATAGAGCCCTTCCCTTTGGCTTGAAATTTATTGTTATTTCCCATATGAATACTAGGACCATCAAAATATTGCAAAGAAGAAAATGATTCTCTGGATGCAACCATATGATTGGAAGCTCCAGAATCAATGAGAAAGGCATGTGTTGTTGAGAAACTAGCCTTCAATGCATGGCATGTCTCTTCATGTTCTTCAGTTTCTTCTCTATGGTCATACTTCCTTGCACTAGTAGGTATAGTAATTTTATGTTTCTTCAGAAGAAGAGACATCTCATCAATTGTTTTTCTCATACAGGAGCTTTATGGATGAAAGCCCCTTCCACAGTAAGAACTGAGTGTCTTCCTTTACCATTCTTCTTGCCTCTCTTCAAAACTGAAGGCTCTTTTGAATTCTCTTTCTCTACAGGAGAATCATCCGTTTGCTTCCCTTTATCATTCGCTACCTTAGGTCCTCCTTCAACTAGTGCTTAATCTCTGGAAGATCAAATGATCCCCATTTGGATCAACTTGTCATGCTCCTAAGTGAGAGATTCAGTGAAGGAGTTAAGAGTAGGCATCTTCTAGTTTGGAGTAGAGAGATTCACAGAATGAAATGTTGATACAAATACTAAATAGTATGCACCAAGTTTGGAGATAATGGAAAGGATGAGTTGATCATCCTCGTTCTCAACCTTGCACAGATTCAATTGGAATACTAGATGCTTGAATTTTGTGAAGAATTCATTTAGTGCTTCAAAATTGGCTGGATGAAGAGAGATTAGCTCATTCTCTAGCTGATAGATCCTTATATCATCCTACTTGTCAAATAAGGAGGAAATATTATCCCAAACCTCCTTGGGAGTCTTCAATCCACTGATGTGGAAGAGAAGGTCTCGAGATATTGAGAGGCACAAGCATCTGTAGGCTTTAGCAAGCCTATTCCATTACTTTTCTTTGTCAACATAATGAATTGGCTCTTTCTCTGTCTCCATTGTGAGTATGATGATTCTTTTGGAGCATAGATACATCTCCATGTCCTCCTTCCACTGGTGGTAGTTGAAAGGAGTGATAAGGTCCATTATAGGAGCCATTTAGAATGCAAAGGAAAGGATTGAGCTGCTGTAGCAAATGTAGAGAAGGAGACTAAGATGCTTGTAGAGAATGCAATGAAGAGGACTGATAACCTATAAATCACACAATCAAACACAAAAAATAAGGTTGACAGTATGCACTTTTGGAATTTCCTTCACACCCAACATAGTTGATCAAGCAATCTTGATCAACAATTCATTAACTTGGGATATTAAGTGGTAAATTCTTTGCTTCTAGTGCAGTACTGGAAGGAGCAATTTTGCTCAAATTTTTTTTTGATCCAAGTATGGACCTATAGTAGGAGAAGTTCCTTGTCCTATCAAAGCTTTGATACCATATTAAATTGAGCACATAGATCTATCGATCAACCCACAACTCACAAAATAGATCACACAATTTACTCAACAATTGAAGAATGAAACAGTGCAAAAATGGCTTGCAACTGTGAAGGCTTTCATTAATCAAAATTAATTAGATAATTAATTACAATGAAGTACAATGGCTAAATAGCCACATGCAATTCGAATCCATGTGAGGAAATTCGAATTGGTTGGACTCTACTTGACTGGATGGTTATCTGACCTTGTCTAAATCATTATCGGAGTTCATCGGAGTTCAAAATCCAAACTCAAGTGTCTAATTCAGTGTTGACTAGTCTAACTGACTAAGGCAGGTGAGTAAATGTGCCTCACCTACATGCAACCATGAAATCCTAGTGCTAACTGAATAGAACTAAGTGTAGGGAACTAGAACTCAATGTAACTGACTCCTAGTTGAGCTTGACTAGTCACCAACTAAACTCAACTGATGGATGTTGGTATTGGCACTCCCAGTGGATCCTAATTTGTAGGGATTGATCTAGGAGGCTCCTAAAATTATGCATTCAAGTGCAATCAGTGGAAGTTGGCCTCAATTAGTGTTCCCCACTCTTTAATAACTGGTGCATGTGCCCCAATTAGGCCAAGTGAACCCAATGGTGCTAGTGACTAAAAATAGACTGAAAGGACTCTCGATTTAGATATCACTCCTGATTTAGACATAATGACCAAATTGGACAAGGGAGGATTATAATCCCAACACAGGGAGGCATGTTTTCCACATAGTTAAAAAAATCAAATTTTTCCATCATTTGGAAAAAATTGAAAGCCACATAGGAAGCAATGGGCAAGACAAATCCAACCACGCAGAGCACTGATGGAGTGATAAGGTCCATTGTAGGAGCCATTTAGAATGTGAAGGAGAGGACTAAGCTGTTGTAGCAAATGCAGAGAAGGAGATTGAGCTACTTGTAGCGAATGCAATGAAGAGGACTGATAACCTATAAATCACACAATCAAACAGAAAAAATAAGGTTGACAGTATGCACTTTTGGAATTTCCTTCACACCCAACATAGTTGATCAAGCAAGATTGATCAACAATTCATTAACTTGGGATATTAAGCTGTAAATTCTCTGCTTCTGGTGCAGTACTGGAATGAGTAATTTTACTCAATTTTTTTTTTGATCCAAGTATGGACCTATAGTAGGAGAAGTGCCTTGTCCTGTTGAGGATCTGATACCATATTAAATTGAGCACATAGATCTATCAATCAACACACAACTCATAAAATAGATCACACAATTTACTCAACAATTGAAGAATGAAACAATGCAAAAATAGCTTGCAATTGTGAATGCTTTCATTAATAAAAAGTAATTATATAATTAATTACAATGAAGTACAATGGATAAATAGTCACATGCAATTCGAATCCATGTGAGGAAATTCAAATTGGTTGGACTCTACTTGACCGAATGGTTATCTGACCTTGTCTAAATCATTATCGAAGTTCATCGTAGTTCAAAATCCAAACTCAAGTGTCTAATTCAATGTTGACTAGTCTAACTAACTGAGGCAGGTGAGTAAATGCACCTCACCTACATGCAACCATGAAATCCTAGTGCTAAATGAATAGAACTGAGTGTAGGGAACTAGAACTCAATGTAACTGACTCCTAGTTGAGCTTGACTAGTCACCAACTAAACTCAACTAATGGAGGTTGGTATCGACACTCCCAGTGGCTCCTAATTTGTAGGGATTGATCTAGGAGGCTCCTAAAATGATGCATTCAAGTGCAATCAGTGGAAGTTGGCCTCAATTAATGTTCCCCACTGTTTAATAACTGGTGCATGTGCCCCAATTAGGCCAAGTGGACCCAATGGTGCTAGTGACTAAAAATAGACTGAAAGGACTCTCAATTTAGATATCACTCCTGATTTAGACATAATGACCAAATTGGACAAGGGAGGATTATAATCCCAACATGGGGAGGCATGGTTTCCACATAGTTAAAAAAATCAAATTTGTCCATCATTTGGAAAAAATTGAAAGCCACATAGGAAGCAATGGGCAAGACAAATCCAACCACGCAGAGGATTGATGGTAGGGTGCTTCAAAGAGTCAACTATGGCAACGGTGCTTTGGTGGTATATAGAACTGAAGGATGGTAAAAATGGTTTCTTCATTCAATACTTTATATTTTACCCTATCTTTGTGCACCTGATAACTAGATGCATTGATGTGTTTATACGACATGACCGTACAAGTAATGAATATAAAAAATAAAAATAAAAACCGTCCTGCAATTTTTTAATTTTACCCTAATCTAGTGTGCACTATTATGGGATGCATCCATGCATTTGGCATATATAAATGCACCATCCGTAAATATATAATTATTAAAAATATTTTTTGTTTGTTTTTTTCCAAGTTTGTCGTACTTCGGTTCTCCAAATTACACAATGCACAAGTGTGGCTTAAAGATAAAAACACACCATTAATGAATATAACAATATAAAAGTAGTTTCCACCCATAAAAAAAATTTATTTTTACTCTACACTAGTGTTTAATATCAAACAATGCATAGGTGTGTTGTAGTGATGTAAACACGTTGCTAGTGAATATAAATATATTACAAAAATCGGCTATCATTTTTTGTAATCTCACCTTGCTTCAATGCTCCCAAATACACGATGCACTAGTGTTGTCCAAATCTCTAAACGCATCATTAATGGATCTAAAAAAATAAAAATAAAAGTTCTATGTCTAACAATTTTTTTAATTTTATCCAGCATCGATGCACCAAATTAAATGACCCTCCAGTGCAGTACATTATATAGAAAGCATTGTAATTTGTTTTTCTTTAAAAAAAACATATTTTTCCAAGAAGTAGGGTTGCATTTTTGGATGAAAGCGGTGTGTGAATTTTGTGTATGCATCTATGTGTCCAGTTATTTTAAATGCACTAGTTATTGTTGGGTGTATAAATAGAGAAAACATATTTTTTTTCTCTCCATTGAATGGGGATTTTTATATCGATGAATTTTTTGGTATGCACCAATCTGTCTATATGAAGGGTACAATGGTGCAGTTGGTATGTATAAAGGAACTGTATAAAAACATCCACTAAAACCTCCATCCACTCACCTTTGCTACTGACCTTTACTATAAATGGATATTTGGGATCCTTTTAGAGGAGCATCCGCAAAAACCTCCACTAGAGGGTGTTTTCCTTGTAGTGACCTAAAGTGAAAGAAAGTGTTGAAGTGGAGACAATGGGAAACCTTCCTAAGTTCCCATAGGATTTCACTTGGTTAAGGTACTTTGTAATATTTGAAGTGTAGGTTTGGGAGGTAATATATTTTAAATAAAATTGTTTTCCAAGTGTCCTCATTGTCCACAAGTATAGTATTTAACGACTATTATCCTCCTTAATAGTGGTTGGACATTCTAATTCAGTTTTTCTCGAGTATTGTATACATTTCATTTTGTTGGGGTTCAAATGTTTAGTTTTTGAATGAACCTCTATTTCTACCAGTTCAAAATGTCCCTACTAGTTTTGGGGGTGTCAGTACACTAATTCTAAGAGTGATCAAATGTATTGTGTGTACCATTACAAAAATTGAACCTAGTCAATTTCCTTGCGTATCCTTCGTCTTGTTATATGTCCTTTGTATTTTTCTTCTTCTTGTATTGTTGGTTTCTTATTTCTTTCTTCTTTTAGTTTTTTTATTCCTACCTTCAGCTTCTATATTCATTATTCACTCTCTTCTTTATGCTTCTTCCTTTTCCTTTCATTGTTCATTAGTTTACTCTCATTTTGGGTTTCTTCTTAGACTACGTCCCTATATTTTTTTGTTTTGTTGTTATAACGTGTGCCCTTATGGTGTCTATTAGTCCTATCATAAACCATTCAATATTTTCCTTCTCTACTAGATTAATTCTAAGTTCCCATGATTTACCTTAGTATGGAATCAATCAAGTTACTAATGGCTTTGAGTCGTGCAAAGGTGGAAGGTTTATCTCTCAAACATTCATCAACCTTCATCGAATTTTCTTCAACAATTGCTCACGTATTGAAATTTTTATCTTTTCTATGGATCTGATATTATCCAAGTGTTGCATTCATAAGTGTATCTTTGAACATGCCCCATTGTTTCTTCTTAGTTACTCCTTTAGTTTATTCCCATAATTATTTTAAACTAAAAAATATTTTCACCATTTGTAAATCCATCAAATAATGGTATTGCTCCTCAAAAGGGACCTATATGACCAATGATTTCCAATATTTCTCTTTATTTGGTCATATGTCCTTCATTAAGGGGTTCTTCTTCTCCCATAGGTTGAGTTTCTTATTTTCAGTTCCTCAAAATTTCCTCATATTTTTCTTCTTTTTGTTGGTTATTCATACTTCCCACAACCTAACTTTGGGTTCTTGAGGACATTATTCCACATACTTGATTATTTCACAACAAGAACCCTATTTATGCTTAAGGAGGATTCCCCCCCAAAACTATTATAGGATTTCACCCACAAGATACTTATTATTGGTGACTAATGTTGCGATTCTCCTTACCATGAAAAGGAATGTGAATTTTCCAAAAATTCCCCCCAAATTTTGGCTACTAAATAGTCACAACCTTAAATATAACGTTTTAATAACTTAACAATAACATTACCTTATAATAAACCATAACCTTGAAATTTTTTAGGAAATAAACATTAAACATTTCAAGTGTCAATATTATTCATTGTAAAACAATTCCTTCACATCCCATGAAAATTACATAACACACTTATAGTAGGAAAACGATCAAAATTGATGAAAAGACCCCACTCTTCGAATCATAGTTCCATAGTCTCTCAATATCTACCTAATGAAAAGGAATAGCCTTATTTTCCTATCATGGATCTATATTATTATACATACATACACATCCGTCTTTCATTTCTATATTGCATCTTGTATTTATATCTTTGATTACTTTCTCTAGTCATTTTGATGACTGGGAAACCACCTTTGGTGCTTATCTTCATATGTAGATAATCCTTCCTTCCCAATATGAGTGGATTTAGTCCCAACATAAACAATCCCACAAGAAATTCATCCCCTGGCATGTCTTAGTGTAGACAAGGGAAATCCAAATCTATTAATCACTCTAGATTAGCGGGATGGTAAAATATGGCTCAATTATGGTTGATTATTGTCACATACACAATGATTGTAGTTTCTTTCCTCTCTGAGTTTCACACACTATTTCACCCATTGATTTCAAAGTATATTCCTAGTAGACACATAAACCCCTATAGAGTCATGTTTCTCAAAGAATCACGTGAATTACTGATATGTTTTTCTATCAAGTTGACCATAATAAATGGTTGAAAGTGGAAGACTATAATTAATGGAATAAATAAGAAAGAAGAAACTTTGATACACAAGATTTGGTTCAATTTACCTTTGAATTGCATGGGATACAATGTCCCCCTTCAAGTATAAGAAGGATTTGGCAATAACACGTGAGGTAAATTGGAAAAACATGGACATATAATAATTTAATCATAAGGAAACTGTATTTTGTCCCTAGTATCCCTTGTATTCCCTCTCTAATAGACTCACAATCCCATTTTTTCTCATTTTAAAGCTATATTTTAGTTTGCATTATATTAATATTTCTTCCTTTACATAGTTCTCCAACATAGTACAAAGTGCACCATGGCCATATGTATCAACCTAGTCACTACAAAATGTATCAAAACATAAATGTCAAAAAATACCTAAAACAAGTCCATATGTCTAGTCATTCTCTTGTTTATCCTTGGCCTTGTGTTGTATACTAGGAATATGTACAAGGAATTTATATCATGGTGTTGTTAAACCCAACAACTTGAGGCTTGAACAATATCAAACAACCATATATACATTATCCGATTACATTAGACCCGAGAGTAAAAAACTTGGGAATATTACATTTTCATCTTATTCTTTTCATTTATGTAACTCATCCTAATATTGTGGAGTTGTATATTGTACTTCACCCAACTTCATGAACATATTTCATATTTTAGATTTCAAGGTCTCATAATTCTCACCATCAATATCTTTCTTTAGAAGTGGTATACTCACTATACTGGATGTGTCAGAAAAGGAAGATCATACACCATTATTGTTAATTCCCTAACCTCCTATAAACATGAATAGTTAACATAATAAAGTAAAGAGAAAGAACAATAGAAATGCACCTAGATTTACAGTGGTAAAACCCATAATGTGTGGAGGAAACGTCCTTTAATGAATATGAGTCAATATTATTTTCCAAAATCCTATTGGTATACCATCAAGCTCTAGAAGATCTACATAGTGAATAATTTATCCAAATGGATGATAATGAGCTAAAAGGATGAGTGAAGGCAAGAATACCTCCTTAATATACAATCCTCAATAGTAACATGAACATTTTACATGAATAAATTCAAGTAAATAAAATCTCACTTAAAAATACCATATTATGGAACAAGTATTCACATAAATTCTAGTTTTAGGTAACAAGAGACATATAAGTGCTCTCATAAATTCTAATGGAACCTTATTGTATGTGCACTAACACCTGATCAATCATGACCTTCAGTGTCAGACATGTCATCATAACAACACTAAGAACATAAGAAAATGTCATGGACACTAAGAAACATTACCAAATATTCTAACATTCCCCCTTATTGTTGACTAGGAGAGGAAATACAATTGCATAAGAAAATGAAATTAGATTAAATGAGACATGTTGATGGTGGAGAAAATGATGAGGCTATCATCATTAGTTCACTAGTCCCACTTGTTTCAAACTTCTATTCACTTTCTCATTTTCAAATATCCAAGAATAGAGTAAGTAATTTTAGCTGCAACTTCCACTTCTCAAAAGAATAATTGTTTCAACTATCCCTTGTGTTCAATTTTTCAAGATTAAAACAACAATGAAATTAACACAGTGCTTTAGATAATAACAATTGGGTTTTCTATAATACCATGTTAAAATTTTAGGGAATTTTCATTGCACTCATGATGAGATAAAAGGGGCTTTCAAGAACTAATCAAGATCTACAAATGAGAAAATTAAAAACTCTAGAGGGATTTCTACACACTCGTCAAGAAAAACAACAACTAGTCACACAAAGTCTAAAATTGGGGCCCTACTTGAAGACATGAAGACTGGAATTCTGCATTCCTTAGCCATGAAACTACATTCCATGCAAATGAAAAGGAAATAGGAATAGATTGAAAATGCTCCAGTTGTTTTTTTTCCCCAAATGAAAAATAATGCACTCTAAAAATGAATGTTCATTGAACAATGTGGAGGTTTGTGAAATTTGTAAAGAAAATCATTAGACAAGTCAATGCCCATCTCTACTTGGATTGAAAGTTTAATATCAATTAGGAGTTGAGGAGAACATGGAGAAACTATGATCCATCAATTAAAGGAGTCAAATTCCATTTAGACAATTTCAAAGAGTTATTCCTTATGCACACCCTCGGTGTTTCAATTTTGGTTATAAGACTCGGATGCATGTTTGTCCTCCAACCCAATATACTTTTAACCAACAAAATTGGCCAATGGAAAACCAAGCCCCACAAAAATGGAAATTGCCACCTCATCCTCAATCCTTATTGCTTCAACCTAGAAACAATTTCCCAACCCTTAACAACCTTCGACACCTCCTTTACAATAGTAATAAGCTTTGTTAACATCCCCTCAACAAGCACCCAAGTATCCACAAATGACTACACAACTAACACCAAACCTAAATAATACATTGGTTCAACAAGTCTACAATATGAAATGGTAAATTATAAAATATATCCACTAAGCTATATGGATTTGAATGGGCTTGAGATCCACTTAGAAAATATTGTTATAAACCCTTTGCTTCCACTTGTCATTGATTGATTAAAATAAAGTCCACCCGAAAACTTAGAAGACCGAGAACATAACCAACAATCTTCTTAACCAATAAAACAAAGAAGACTCCACCTTTCCCATAGAGACTTGAACTAATAAAACACTCACTCATTTTGAAACTCAACTCATAAGAGAACTTAAGAATTTTTGTGTCAAAATTCCACTTCTTTAAGTAATCAAATATGTTCCCACATACAACAAAATAATCAAAGAGTTGTGTATGAAAATACCTCAAAGAAAGAGGAAATATACTTCAACTATGAATAGTAGGCTAGCTTGCTAACCTCATGTTAGGTAAGATCTTCACTCCTAGGTACATTGACCCAAGAAACCTTGTGGTAGATGTACACATATTGAAGTGCTTTTGGGAGTTGTAATAAATTTCTTGAGAAGGATATAGTATTCAACTTAAATTTAGAGAATTATTGAGACACACACCTATAGTACTTCAGTTAGCATATAGCTCTAGTATCATCCTTGAAGGAATGTCAAAATATGTTATTGTTTCAATAGTTTCCTACTAATATCCAATGAATATATAGCATTGCAAACTAAAGCTAAAATCAATGGATATACCCTTATTCTTCGTAGAACTTGGTTATTCACAGTTGATGCATATATTCGTTGTAGAACAAGGGACATAAGCATTGCTAATGGGTGATCTCAAAACAAAATTACTCTTTACCCTCATTCTAATCTCTTTATTGAAATATAATGTCTAGTATGGGTAGGGCAAGAGGGAGATGAAGAAGTTTTTGGAGTAATTTTCCAACTAATATTGACCATTGATAATGTTTTAACATTAAAAGAGACTGTGATGAGGACACATTTATATCAAATTTTATGCATAATTTGAACCTTAAAAGTATCCATATTAGGTAATTAATTGATGAATAAAATAATGGAGACTATCTAAGCACGTCAACAACCAACTACATAGACTTAGAAGACTTATTCATTAATGAATTTGAATAGTCATTAGCCACAACAGTGGAAATATTTCCCAACAAACCTCAAAAAATCAGCAATGAGTTGATTATGTCCAAAAACAATAGCTTTTAGACATTCTAAAAATGCATAGTTCTGCATGTAGATGGGATTATAATGAAATCAAGGGTATTCATTCAACCATCTAAAAACATGACATCTACAAAAAGGATGAATTATTTCCAATTAGATAGCCTCAAAGAAGAAATAACCCTATGCATATGGACATTGTCAAATCTAAATTGCAAAAAAATGTTAGATGTAGACTACATATATCCGGTTAAAATAGTCACAATGGATGTATCCCTTTGTCATTGTTCCCAAGAAAGGAGATAAACAGAAATATTGTCACAATTATAGGGAACTCAACAAAGCAACTAGAAAACACCACTTTCCCCTACAATTTATCCACCAAGTGTTAGATGCATTATCTGGAAAGAAGTATTTCTCCTTTCTCAATGGATTTAGTGGATACAACCAAATTTAAATCAATCCATAAGATAGCGATAAAACCACATTCATAGGCCAATAAGATACATTTTCTTATACAGTTTTTCCATTCAAATTATGCAATGGCCCTACAACTTTTCAAAGTACTATTTTAAGCATATTATCATATTTAATCCATGATAGTGTAATCTTTATATGGATAATTTTATATTGACGAAAATACATTTACACTTTAACAAATATGATAAATTTCCTCAAACACTAGCAAGAAATTAATCTATCCTAAGTAATGAAAAGTGCTTAATTCTATGGGGAGGCAAGTGCGGGTGGGAATATATTCGATCCCAGAGGAAACTTAGTCACGTCTTACGCATAGGGAATAGGACATAGAACAAACAAAGAAGCTAAATGAATCTCGTTTCTCCTTGGGTTAGATCTGATAAGGAAAAATAATATCTCAAATCTCATAGTTTTTGGAGATTCGAAGAAAGTAATTCAAAAAATGAGAACCAACTAGAACCATGGCACAACCAAATTCAGAAGAATTCACGATCATATATTTCACCTCTCCACAAATATCCAAGTTTCCTACTTCCATATCCTCAGAGGAAATAACATCGTAGCAAATAAATTCGATAACCAAGGAGTAAGGAATGAAATGGGCATAGTTACAATTAAAGGTTATAAGAAAAATTCCAAACATGTTCCTTAGTGTCCTAAGAAATTGCATGAGGGGGGGGCGAGGGGGGGAGGATTTTGTTTCTCCCTCCTATCCTTCACTTTTTCGGCCACCTTTGAGGCCTTTGTCAGACATTTTTCCTCCACCTTGAACAAGTGGCTTTATCGCCCATGTGATGGGCTTAAATGTTGAGATAGGTTATCTTCTCCTCATCTTGATGAAATGATCGTTTACACGCACAATGGAAAAGGGTTGTGGGATGAAGACACTCCATATGCATTCAGTCACACATCGAGAATTTAAAGAAGAGATTTGCAGGTCTCCCAAGTTCTATATTTATGTAGAAGATTTGTAGCTATGACTTTGATTCATAGGTCTCTTTCCTGGTGAAGATATAGGTAGCAGTCTGCTTGACCCTTCGTTGCTTCTGCTCTCTCCTTAAGCTTTATTGGACTCTTGAATCTCTCATCATTCTATGGAAAATAACGGTAGGAATGTGAGACTTAACAATATCCAGTCCACTTTGTAGGATGTTAAACTCCATATGCGCTGGATTTATGAGCTTCTAAGCAAAGTCATGAAAGAACGAAGGGTAGCAACAATATATGTGAAGTATCTGGATAACCAGATGGAATTCCACAAGTAAATAATTGATGTCAATGATAGGGACCCACGTGATCTCATGGGTATAGTAAATTTTATCAAAGAGGAAGAGCATAAATCAACAAGCATGAACCATTGCAGTCATTTTCGGTAAACCCTAGCTCAAGACCACCCAATGGAGCAAAATTATGGTGTGCAACCAGTCCATGGGAAGGGAGACAAGAAGAAGTGGTAGTTTCAGTTATGTTATGGATTTTATATGCTTTTTCACTTTTCTTAATCGTCAATTTGTTAGACTTTACCCTACGATGGGTATAGTTTTCTTTAAAATGCATCCAAGAACTTTCCTGAACCTTGTAATTAGTTTAGACAACACTTTTTTTTCTTTTCAGAATGGTTTGATATGTCAGCCTACTCTTTTGTATGTATGCTTGTTCTTTTCTTTTTTTATATAAATATTGTCTCTCGTTTCTTTTAAAAAAAAAATTCTTAATGCTTATGACTGAAGGAATTATTGTAGGGCATCATGTATCCTCTTTTGGAATTGAAGTTGATCTTTCCAAAGATAATTGGAATCCATTAGTTGAAAATACCTAAAAAACATAAGCATATTAGAAGCTTCCTTGGCTATCTAGGATACTATAGGAGGTTTAGTAAATATTTTAGTAAAATTTCAATAACAATGTTTACCCTCCTTTCAAAAAATGTTGACTTTGGACATCAAAATGCCAAAAGTTTGAAATTTTGTTTCATTCTAACTCATTCATAGTTAAACTTCACAACTCAAGTAACAACAATATAATGGAGTACAATTGACCACATCCACCTTTTGCAACTCAAAATAATTTACATCAAGTATGATCACATAATTACCTAACTCTAATACCATTGTATTTGCACCAAGAGTAGCGAGGTGCTCTATATCTCAATATGGGGGAGATGTTGTCAAAAAACATACATGACAACACCAACAAAAATAAAGAAATTTGGCAGCGTATGTTGGATCAATTTTAGATTTTACACTAAAGATTTAAAAAAAAAACAATTAGATCCATCTTAAACCTAGATCTATCAAGCACAATGAGGGACCAAAATTCTTGAGTTGTAAATTTTTTTATCATTTAATTCCATGTAATGTATAAATTATTTCATATTAAATGATAAAATAAATTACACCTCAAAAAAATTTGATCCATCTTGATGCTTGATTAATCTGAATTTAAGATGGAATCGTTTTTGTTAGTTGGAGTACATGTAATGTACCTTTTTAGGATCAAGGCACACTAAGAAGACATTTACAAAATACACTGACTAGTTTATTAATGAAATTACTTCAAGCACTTCAAAACTTTTCCTATTTTCCCCAAATCATATACTGAAGTCAAATATATCCTAAGGATGATCTATAGTAGTGTAAACAGACTCCCAACTTTGACAGATTCACTTTAACTGGGATGCATCATGCCTAGGTAGACTCCTTTGGTAAAACCAAAGGCTTCAAGGTATTGGCCCCACGATTTATGTGGAACATAAAGGATTTGGTGCATGATAGAAGTGCTTGGACTGTATCTAATCCTGACCCACTGATCAGACACTAAAATAACAGATATGGACTTAATTTGACAAGATTTAAAAGCTAGGAAGAAAAAGACAATTTCAGGACTGCACAACTAGGATATTTCCAAGTGTATTCAAACGGCCCTTAAGGGTCATGAATTTATTATGTAGATCTTGGGATAACCTCATAAAGTCTTTAACAATCTACATCAACTGTAATAACTCAAAAATTCATAAAAATTTAAAATTTTTCAAGTGACATAAAATGTCTAATGTCACTGCTAACGTACCACTAACGGTTAGCAGATAATAAAATAGTTTATAAGATAACCAAAGAGTTGCTTCTTTATAAGATTTTGTATTAAATGAAGGCTTCTCCTTGATAGCTGAGTTAATGTTGTTTTTGAATTAGCAGTTGTAATTCTTCCAGAATTAGAAAAAGAACTTGTATTTTACTGCTGCTAGATATACTAATGATTTCTTTTGTCAAGTAGGGAAAGATTCCTATGTGTGATCGGGGCTTACTTAGCTTTAAGCTAACATAGTGGGACTGATGGTTCCTTATAGGTTTAGCAAGTCAACATACGTTCCAGTAAAATAATATTTATATTCAAGTCAAGAAGATACTTCTCTAGCATGTTTATGATTCTAGACTTGAGTGTTTTAACTGCAGCTTGTCTCCATAAGATGTAATGTTAATCTGTATTTCTATTGCTGTCAAAACTCTATAATGACATTATATCAAACCATCTATACATAGGTTAAACTGCATGATCACATATTGTCAAAAGATATCTGAAACCCTAGATTATTTTGATTCAACTTCTAATAAAAGCTTGTATTCCAGTTTATAGTAATTGTGATTTAGAGTTTTAGATGTAAAGAAATTCAGTTCATATCTTGCATCTTAATACACTCCATACTGTTTGGTGTCCATCATAATTATCTTTGTTTCGGGGTTTTATACACAACATTCTCTCAATTCTAATAAGATCACTTTTACTTTAACTATTGACTCCTTACTAAGTTGCTAGAATTGTTACTGAGACTCCGAACATAGTCTACAGACTGTATTTACTAGCATTCCCAATACTCAATTTAATAAAAGAACAGAATTATGAATATCTTTTTAGTTGAAGAAATCTTCCTTATTACTTTACAGTCCTTTACTTTGAGTTCTTAATACGTGTATCTTATACACCCAATCCTAGTGTATCCTTTAGTTATAAACTATACCCTTTTTTTACAAGTTGTTTATAAAACCCTCAAGATAAGTTTGTTGATTTTCATACTCACAGATATCTTATATATACTTGGTCTCATCTACCCTTTTCCCCCCCAATTCTAGGTGTCATTGGATCTCCTTCTTATTGTAGACTAACATTAAGTGAATCTTTCACCCATGTTTCAACTTATGAGGTTATGTAAAAGAACTACCCTACTTGTCCCATAACCAAACCCAAAAAGGAAAGAAATCCATACCTAATCCTATAGTTGGCAAAATAAACATCAAAGAAATAATGTAGAACACGATTATCAATCATAGGATTGAGCAATGTATAAATGATTTGAGGTTTGATTATAATTATTTGTTTGTAGCCAACGTGACTATAGACTTCTACCCATGTTGGAAATAAATCTCGAAGGACACATGGTGATGGTTCTATCCATGAGATGGTTGACTTAAAACTAAACCCTACTCTTTTATTTTCATAGAGTGAGGGTCCTTCGTCTAGTTTGTCCGACCTACGAGCTCATGGCCATCGAAACCCTATAAACACCTTCATGTTTGTAGGTTTCTTCCATAAAAAAAACACCATGAGCTGGTTTAAGTGAGTTCGTAAGGTGGTTTCTCAGTGTTTAAGGTTGGAGTGATTGCACATTTACCTTCAGATTGTGACTCAGAGTTCGGTTGTCTTCAGTGCATTATTCTCGTCTGTGGCATTACCCTTCCATATGCCATGTTCTAGCTAGTTGCGACCTCTAGTTTCTCCAACAAATATCAGGTAAAATAAAAATGTCGGTCAATGTTGTCACTGCATGACAGTTATAAAATTCACAACACACTTAGATGCTATAACTAACACTTGTGCTTCTTGTGCAAGTTCCATTTACGGTGAAAGGGGTTAGCTAGATGCTCGACTCTCCCATTCACGGTTTCATAAACCCCGGGTAAGCCTTGGTTACACTAAGGGTTTTTCTCCTCCATTCATGTGGTTGTTTGAATGGCAAGAAACTCGGTTGGTGGTTGTAAACTCCACTTGGGTTTTTACGGGTAGTTACTTCTTGTTATTTTGTTTTAGTATGATTTTGAAACACTAGAGTGTACTATGTGCAGGAATGTTGAAGGCTATAGTAGTCGTGACAATAAGGTTTAGTGACAGTGCCTTTATGGCCTGTGATGATGTAAAAATGTTTTGTTTAACTTTTTCTTTGAACTCGGCTCTAAGTCGAGATAATGTTATTCGACCTCTACTTGGTTACTTAAGATTTTTCGGTGGTTTTTAAATGAAAAGAGATGGCTGCTCACTCAGTCGAAACTAGTAAACTGGCAAGGTTATTAGTAAAATATAATTTTTGGTTTACTGTCTTACTGTTTTTACAAGAAATTATATGTTTTTTTTTGTACAAGATTTAAGCCTCGACAAGGTTATAAGAGGCCGCGGGCCATTATGCTTATGCTATTTTGTTTATGTTTAGCTCATTTACAGTGTTATTTAATTTAAAAATAAAAACATTCGGTAAAAAGGGTTTATAGTGTTTGTTACTATTTACATTTTTTACGGTATTCTTAGGTGAATACGACACTTTATTTCTCTTTCAATTTTGTTATTATTTGAAATAACCTATAGTTCTGAAATGATATGGATTTCTACAGAAATGGTTCTTAGATTTTTTTTCTTATTATTATTTTCAGTAATAAATAATTATAGCTGCTAAATGTTATGTCATGGTTAATATAGTAAAAGTCTGTCTTTAAGGATTTAAACCTACCTCTTATAAAACCCTAAGTATTTGTATTGCCGAACAGATAGTAAAATGTGAACTGAAAGTATTTTATTAACAAGTCCTATGGATTACTATCTTGGTTAAAATCCTAGTAATATCTTTTAACTGTTCCTATGTTTATTAATAATTCTATCTATTATGTTTATAATAATTATTAGTACTAGAAATGCTTCTATGAATAGTATGCCTATAAATGATTATATATATATTCAGTTCTTTTCTAGATAATTAGTTAATATAGATACTTCCAGTAGCTATAGAAAGTACTACTGTTTCTGTAATGATTCACATACAAACTCTAAAATAAGTCATTTACATTTTTCATTCAGATTTGGTAAAAAAATCTTTACATCTACCTAATCAACCCGCTGTACTAGAGTACTGCCTATTCAAGGCATGGAAAAATACAGTGTGGTAAAATATTTCTAATTACTTTCATTTACTAATATGCCTAATGTTCTAAACATAATCTACTAATCACTAATATTATCAATACACAACATTCTTTTTTGTATAAACCCTAAACAAAACAAGAACATGCATTTCTTTGAAAACTAATGATCATTCGTTGAAAACAATAAACAAATTATAAATAACCTGAACAATAAAAACCTATCAAATGATGAGGTGACAACAGCTTAAGGAGGTTGTTCCTCCCAACCAACTACTGGAGAAAGCTTAGTCTACACTTCATCAGGACCCCCGAGCCTGTTTCCTGGTCCTCCTGGTAGAGTAATGGGTGAATGATGTATCCTTAAGACCTTCTGTCACCTAGCAGGTCAAATTACAGCAGTAATCCAAACCTACTTACAATAGTAAGAACTTCAGCCTAAGGGCTACATAAGTTCAGTTCTCAATAGTTAACCCCTCAAACTCACTTCAAGCAGTCCTCTCCATCAAATTTCTCATGTGCACTTCATTCACACTAAATGATCACCTTTCCCAAATGAGCAGCCTCAGCTGTCTTTAATGGGAAATTTTATAATGATGCCTAGGTCTTCTGGGTCAGTTTTTACTTAATGAGCCACTTGCTCCAATTCCACTTTCTTGGGGAATCTTGACCATAAATATAGGGAAGTTGCCACCTGCAACAGTTAGAAGTAGTTTGAGGATACTGCCACTTATCAGTATACTCCCCACCCAGTCTCCTCCACCAAGTGACCAGTTAGCACTCTTTTAATAGCTTTCCTAAGCTGTTGTCTCATCATTTATTTATTTTTTAATAAAATATTCTGAAAATACATTAATTATTCTTGACCCCACTTGGTCATCAATTACAAACTTAGCATAAAATATAACATAATGTTCCTCAATAACATAAAATTGTTTTTGCAAATTGGGGCATGTGACAACAACTTAAAGAATCGAATTTGGACACAAGGAAGACAATTAACTACAATAAAAGTGGAAACTAGCTAGTAACTACATTGCAATGAACATAGGGTGATAAAATCACTGAAAATAGTAGTTGTATTGATAATAATAAGAAACATGATATTATTAAAATACAGAAGAAAACATGTACACTAAATATCTGCAATAGTAGTAGCAATTACTCATGAAGATGTACTCATCCTTAGAGAAATACAAGGTAGTATAGAAGGCACAATACAACTATTACATTTATACACTAAACGAGGAATAATGTGCTTGACTAGAAGTGGTTTGGATTTGTACTGGCATGAAGATACTTTCAATAAAAATTAACAACCCACAATAAACTCAATGACAATCATTGAATATCATTCTCCTCAAACTCTAGCCGAAGAACCAACTAGCACAATGTACAATAGGGGCACATCTCCCAACTGGTGAGAAGGGGCACACCTCCCAAGTCTTGAGAAGCTTCAGAGCTCTCTAATTTCAATACTCGGATTGACCCAAAATGTGAACGGGTGTGCACAACATTCTTTTATAACTATATTGGCTTCTTGAACAAGCTATACTTGGATAAGATGCATTGTACTTGGACCTCTAGCTCATTCATTGCGCTCTCCTTGGCTGAATTAGAAACTGACAGCTTTAGGATATTTTTCCTTGTTTTTATTATTCTTTTCCTTTCTTTCTATTTTTATCTATTTTACCATTTTTCTTGTCACTTCCCTTCTTTTCTCTGCTTTACTGCTTTTCCTGCCACTTTCATGTTTTTCTCTGCTTTCTACTTTTCCTGCCACTTTCCTGCTTCATTGTTTTCTTCTAAACTCTAAATTGGAAACAACTTATATGGCCCATCTAAACCTCTATGTGCCCTATTGGGCCCTCTTATGCATTATACACTCATGTAAAAATATTAATAATTAATTATGCAAACTATGGGATACAACACTACTAATTTAATTTATTCAAAACATCCACAACTCAACTGTATTCCTAACTATTTAATTATTTTTTCCTCCTTAACCCATGGAACCGAATGGGTTAGAGGGTTGACCAGGGAGCCATTAAGGAAGGGACATTACAGTACATCCCAATTTCTTCACTATGATAGCATTTTCTACTTCAGTATTTAACACCATGTCCCTACATTGTTTCGATACAACAACAACAAATGTATGTTCTTCAATATGCATGTTCATGTTGCTACTACAACCACTACCCCAACTTTTGATGATTTTAGGGCCTCTCTTTAGAATTTTAGTTTTTGATCTTGCCTATATTTATTTTTCTCAAAAAATTTGCTTTCCCTAACTTAGTTTTTTTATCTTTAAACGAGTTTGAGAAGTTTTTGCATCAAGGTAAAACTTGCCTTTTTCCCGATGTGTTGGAAGAATTTTGGGATTTTTCCCGACACAGTGAAGAAAATATTACTTCCAACCCGACATTTTCCAGTCTATTTCAAGTTTTCTTTTTCCAAATTTTTTCAGCCTTTGTCAGAGGTTTATTGAGTTTCCAACCGACGGTTGCAGGTATTTTCAAATGTTGGAGCTGAAACATCTGATTGCGCTTATCTTTTTGGAGTTGACAGTTCTTTGTTGGTTCCTTTTCATCAAGGCAACCAACATTTGCAGCTAGGATCTCCACTTAGAGTCAACGTGATCAGCACAGGCCTTAGCTTCATTATCAATTGAGAGTTTCCTCATGAGCCTTTCGATGACCTTTTCGGCGAGAGTCCATAGAAATGTTTTCCGACAGTGTCAGTATAATTTGAGTATCTTTCCGATGAAAGCAAAAACATTTGTAGTTTCTATCTGACCTTTTATTTGTTGAAACCTTCAGTTGAGCCATGCGGACATTGTTTTGCGGTTGTTCTTGATGAAGCAAGTTGACTGTTGCGGTAGAGTGAGGCTTTGGAGCCGACACGGTCAATAGTTGTTTTTCTTGCCCTCGTCGATTTGGTGATGTGCTGATGAGTTTCATCTTTAGGTGCCAAATGGTGTTTCTCTCGCACTTGTGATTTGTGTTTCACTAGTAAACACATTTATGAGTCCTGTTGTGTTTTTCCTATATAAGCCTTGGGGATTTTGTTATGGTTTGTTACTATTTCTCATTTTGAGCATGCACTACGGAATATTTCCAATTGGAGTTTATGCAGTGTTTTGTACCAGGTCGTTCACCAACCTTTGAGCCACCTTTTTCCAAGTAGGATTCATTCCTTGTCAAGATTTCTTTTTTGTTATGGTAAAATGACATTTGAGGATTTTCCGTTTACAGAGTTTAGTGAAGTGGCATGTAGGGATTTCATTTTTTTACAAGGATAGAGTTTTTGCATCCGCTGTGGTTTTAAATTTTGTCCCTCATCCTCATAGGGCTTTGTTTATTGTGAGTTAAATGACCCGGCTTCCCATTTCATTTGACCTAGTTTTTCACTAGTTGTGGTTTTTCACCTACTCCAAGCCATTTTTGTCTCTACTACGCAGACCTTGGACATGGATAGCTCAGATCCTTGGTGTTCCAATGATGAGACTAAGTCAGGCTGAGTTTTTCAATGGCCATTCCTTGCCTGGTTCGTATCTGTTTGCGGCAATAGAGGATTAGCGAGTTCCCAATATCAGAGGGCCATCGTTTTCCTTTGAGTTTTGGCCTAGGGTTTCTGTCAGAAGGTATTTTTCCCTTTGTGTCCTGTACCATGTTTTTAGAAAGTTTCGAAGTCACCCTAATTTTTAGAGTTACCACCATTTACTCTGGAATTTTTCCCGTGGAGGTGTTGCGCTGGGTTTAAAACTAAATATGATGATTCTCTTGTATCGTGTTTTAGAGCACTAGATGATTTAGAGTTGAGTCCAAAGTAGCAGTTAGAACCCATGTTTGAACTAGTGTTTCTCATCTTGGTTTTATCTGCCATAAGTTTAGTGTTTGAGGATATACGGAGTCTCTCTACATCATAGGGTCATTTCTCGATGGCTAAAGACGATTCGGTAAAAATATATATTTGAAATTCTCCATGAATGCATTTTGTTCTGAAGGAAAATTTTTTGTTGGCTAGGTTTTCTTGTATATCTTGCAATTTTTCAATAGGTTCGTAGTTTCCAATTTATATGAATGCATGTGTTTTAATCACGGGGACATCAAGTCATTTTTTATGTCATTGTGTCACAGCCTTAGTCTTCACACAACACTATGCCAAAGAAACGAATGAAGAAAGACAAGGCTGCTGAGGAGGAGTCAAATTTGGAATTCATACCTAGGATAGA
Organism: Pseudotsuga menziesii; assembly: GCA_001517045.1. NCBI lineage: Eukaryota > Viridiplantae > Streptophyta > Pinopsida > Pinales > Pinaceae > Pseudotsuga > Pseudotsuga menziesii. The sequence continues at coordinate 215,802 of LPNX010781504.1, read as the reverse complement.
GATAATTTATGAAGATACCAAAGTAGTCACCAGAGCTAAACCAGAGTTCAAATGGGGACATATATATCCCATGATCAAGGATCAAAAAGTCTCGGATGCAGGGTTGGAAGACATTCCCCTATATGAAAACATATTGAGATATGGGATCACGAAGGTATCTACGTGACCCGAACTTTTTCCTTATGTAGAGGTGATCGACCAGATTTTACCTAAAGAAGATGTAAATGATATGATCATGTACAATGTATAAGGAAAAGGTTTTTGCTCCTCCACTTCTGCATACCTAGTGAAAGCCTACAATCTACCAGTTCCATGAATCGGCATGACAGATGACTGGATAAATAGTATGAGCATAGACTATATCAAATGCGCAAAGCTGATGATGATAGTAGGAAGGCAATTTCGACAGAAAGCCTCTGGATAATATGAAACTTCCATCTTACGCACTCCTTATAGAAATGTAATTCTAATGCTCCATAGAATATTCGCTAGGGCCAATGGGAAGTTCTATAAGATAGGTTGTATGCATGTGACTATGCAAGGCACTATCTTCATTTGGGAAGACATTGTTGCCAACAACTTGTCTTCCTGCATATGTGCTACACTAAGAGGACTACTCCAAAGAAAATCAGAATTCTACATGGGATCATATCTAATTGATTGCATCTTGTTTCGGTACCCATTCCCGAAGCTGAACTGTAGTTGGAATGAATCCAAGATTCCCATTTGCACTACATATAAAATTTTATGGGCTCATAAGCGTCACAACTTCTACAAACTTAGCTGTGAGGAACTTATGATGCCACTTTATCAATTGATCTTCCTTGAGGAGTGCAAGTTCATGTCTGAGGGAGCACTGGAAGTTATAAGTGAATATGGAGATTATTTTTTCTCTAAAGAAGGAACCTATTGGAGGATGTACGAAGGGACTAGAGCCCTATCATTACTTCCTAAGTATGATACAGACTACGTTGTTCATAAGGAGGCAATAAGGAATCTTTTTATGGATGGATTCAGGAATTTTTTGTTTGACATGAAGAAGACAGTCTACCAACCAATGTATTTTTATGTTGGAAGCTAAAAAATTTCAAAAGTTAAAAGCACAATGGATTTTGTGAAAGACCTAGATAATTTCCACTTTGGTGAGAAGAGTTTTCATAGGAATGATACTTAGGGAAAAGCTGTTGCGCATTGCGTGCTTGTAAAAGTAAATTTTGAATAATCTAACCACTATGACAAGGACGAAGAGATTTTCTAAAATCCATGAAATATGACTACTTTGAATAAACGGTTCAGACAAAAGAATACAACAGCTGGGGGGGGAAGGCAACGACAGTAGCACTACTGAGCAGGAGAAAGTGAAAGAAGACATTGCCAAGAAGAAGGAAGAAGAGGCTCGAAGATTAGTGGAAGAAGTAGAGAAATTAGTATCTGAGGAGGCCCAAAGGAAAAGAGAAGAAGAGCAAAGGAAAATGGAAGCAGAGGAGAGGATGAAAAAGGAATCAGCTGACAAAGAAAGAGAAGAGACATAGAAGGAAATTGAGGAACTAAGGATAAAAGATCAAGAGGAACAAGATAGAGAGAATTAGGAATGGGATGCTACCCAAGACAATCCAAAAGATCCTCCTTCTACCTCAAGAGACATAATAACAGGAGTTTATCTCCCTCTTGCAGAGTTAGGGTTAGTACCCTTCGCCCCGTCCAAACAAAATGAAGTTGCAAGCCTGGATAAGGTATTCTTCAATCCTAAAAGGAAATCCATTGTTTGGAGGGTCGAAAAGAAGTTAAAGGTGGGTACCTAGCCTAAGGTAACCACAGTTACTCAAAGAGTTGTCATGAAAGTTACCAATAAATATCAGCAATTGATGGACTTTATTGATGTCGCAGATGCTCAAACAAATGCTTATAATGTGGACAAATTGAACGAAACTATAGATCATGACAAGGAAAAGATGGTAAGAGTGAAGGATACTCTAATGAAAGAGAGAGGAGAAGGCCGAAAAATGAAGAGATAACATGAAGCTACCATTTCAAAGTTCAAAAGACTACAGGAGGCTTACCAAGTTTTGGAATCAGAAAAGGAGTGCTTGGTACTTTCTAATTCCATCACTGAGAGGGAAAAGAAAGAACTAGAGCTAGAGACATAGAAAGCTGAAACTAATAAACAAGTTGAAGAGTTAAAGTCTTGAGTAGCAGAGTTGGAAGCATGAAATAGTTCTTTGGAAACTCAGCTCAAGGAAGCAAATGAACAGCAAGTTGATATTACCCCTCTCCGAGAGCACGCCCTCCTGATCAGGAGGAAAACATATCAAGTCCAACTAAAGCTTGCAGAAGAAGTTTAAAAGATTAAGTAGGATGAAACGAGATTGCAGGAAATCACGACGATCTCAACCAATTTCAGAATGAAGACACTAGAATTTGTAGAAATTCTTTAGGGAAAACTGACATGTATAGAAACCAATGCAGCATTTCTAGAATAGTTGCCACAGAATACCACTAAGAACCTAAAGATAGAATTCGAACTCGTGGATTTCAACAGCAAGGCCGTTGCAAGATTAACTGTCGAGGTCAGGAAAACCTTGGAAAGGTGTATGGATTTTTATAAGAGGGTGCTCACAACACATACTAGATGTCAAACCTCAAGAGTTTCCTGACCATGAGGAACATTTGAAATACCTCTAGGATGAGATTATCATACAATAGGTTAGAGGCAATACTGAGAAAGTTGTAAAGAGTTTGGTTGCACAAGAAGTAGTCATTAATTGTCTTCTGGAAGACCAGCTCTAGGTAAATCCACCCAAAACAGTAGAGATAAAGTCGCAGTTGGCCATACATGAAGTCATAGTCAGATTAATGGAGCCTATGGACTTCAAGACCATCGCTGTAGAAGCTACCGCATGGAAAGAATTTGTTGGAGGGTCATCTGGGTCATCCTAAGTTTTTTCCTATGTACATGTGGCACCTTTTTTAGATTGTCTTGTTTATTTCTATTTTCCTAGTGTGAGTCACTAGAAGACAAATTTTGTAGATCAAAGGGTCAAGGAATCCTAAGAGGCTGGGGTAGCTAAAAAATCATTTGTAAAATGTATAAATAGGGGTAGAATAGAGATTTAAGAGGACTTTTTCTAGAACACATATGTTGAAGCTATTGTATGAGAACTACATCTTTTATGAATCAAGAGAACCAAATTTTGTTGGAGGAAGGATTGTACGAGTTTCCAAATGGATTATGTGGATTGTTGAATGTTGAACTATTTATGTTTTAGTCTGCTACATAGCTGTGAGATCATTCTAACTTGTGAAATTACTTCTATATTTTATGAATGATTTTACTTTATGTTAGAAATATCATGCATATGAATGAGTAATGAATGTGTTAATAAAACAGAGCTACCTCTGTTTATCTTTTATATTGTAATTATGTATGTAGAATTTGACAGCTACCTGTAGAATTTCACTAGCAGCATTATAGTACATTACTCAACTAAATATAATCTCTGCTCCCATGGGGATAGGTTAGATAGAATAGATTATAATATATTAGTTGTTTTTTCTTCCTTCGTAGAAGTGATTGTGAGGCAAGAGCGATAAGATGGGAGGTAAGAACCTCCGCATCTCTACTAAGGCTCTTACTCACCGATCACTTGTATTTAGTCTAGGCACTTTCATTTCATCTTAAAACTTAAAAATAGATAAATGGTGGATCGAACCGCAACTGGTAAAACAGATTTAAAATGTTCTTTTAATTATATGGTAGTCGGGCCACTAATCAGGCATATTCCCCATTCCAAACAGTAAATGATCTAATTCGGAACGATTATTGGGGAGAATCCTTACTATCCGTACCTGGTATTTTCCAGGAATCAACAGTTTTGGCTCTAGAAGTAGGGACACCAGTGCATGGCTAGCAGAGGAAATCTGTTTACTAGAAACTATTCCATTGGTGATAGCTATGAAACTAGGATTCTTGAATATTTCATTTCTGAAGAAAGAATAGACCCTGAAGTAGACGTTCTATAATGCCTCTACCCTATTCCTTTTGAATTACATAACCACTTAAGGAGACATACAAGGTCTTATGTAAAGAATATTGGAGGATTGCAGACAATCCCTGAATTACCGAGAATGCAGGTTCCCAAAAGAGTACCTACTTACACTGAAGATTCGATCTTGGTGGAAAATTTGGAAGAATTAGTAAATTTGTCCATACAATATATTGTTCAACCACTTGATTATTTAGGACTAGATTCCCAGTTTTCCAGTCTCCATTTCAGTCACATGTTCAGTCTCCACCGAAATCTCCTCATAGAATCATGGCTAGAAATGTAAATGCTAATCAACCTGTGAATCCTAATTGACCACCAACTTGGAGATCCAAAACAACCCTCAACCTGGCTGGTCCTTTGCATGCTTTACCTCAGAATGCTAAAAAGTAATTACCTAAGTTTGACCCCAAAAAAGGCATTTCTATAGATGACCACCTACAAAGCTTTTACTTGGCTTTATAACTTTTGGCCGTAAAGCATGAAGATGTGGTATGTAGACTCTTTCCACATACTTTTGAAGCTAAGGCCTCTGCCTGGTATTTCGCTTTACAAGCAAATTCGATAGCAAACTGGGATAATTTTGTAAGGGTGTTTAAGAACAAGTTTGGTATTCAATGAACCACTGCTGCTCTCATGAAAGAATTGTTATCTCTAAGGATTGATACGAAAGAAAAACTGCAAGATTTTAATTAGAGGTTTGTTTCTCATTTGAACAATTTCAGTGCTACAATAAAACCTACTGAAGAAACTTTAATATAATACTACACTTCATCACTTTGCGCCAGCATAGCGATGTTTGTTAAGAGGTCAGTAAAGTCGTCTTTGGCAGAAAATTATGAGGAAGTAAATAAAGTAGAATATGAACTTGACAACATAAACAAACACACTGCAGAACAAGAGGTAAGGAATCAGTAAAAAACCTTTGTTGTTAACCAGACCTAAAGAAGAACATTCTAGTGAATTGGAAAATGTGGTTAAGATGGTACAAAATTTATCAAACAATATTGTCGATCTGGAAAAAGATAAAGAAGCCAATTCATCCAAGAAATAGTTCAAAACTTACTTTAAGAAAAGAGAGGAAAGTGGAACATCTCAACCGCATGTATATACTTCTTATGTTTTTAATTTTAATGAGGTAGGAATGGATCATTTCTATACTTTCCATCAAGAACCTCATTCTGAGAAAAGTTTCCTGTAATGGATTAACTCCATGACTCTAGTGATGAATCAAATATTAGATGCTCAGATAATAGAGACTGAGGTGGAAGAAGATAACACAAATGAACCCAAAAAATCACATGAAATAACTATGGTCTTATGGGACTGTGCACCTACACAGGGGTTAGATGAAGAGGAACCTACCAAATAAATTCAACTTTCAACAGTTAATGTTACAACCAGAAGCAAAGGGCCAATAATGGATGGAAGCCTATTACTGCTTAAGATTAGGAAGATACAAGAAAGTATGAAGAAAATTAGCAGTAATACCCAAACACCACCTAAGTCTGATTTGGTCACCACCAAAGATAAAGTTACAGTAGTTAGTAAGCATGTGAAGGTTGTGGAGAGTAAAACAAAAAGCAATAAGAAAGGTCCAGCAGAAAACTATATGGGGTACAACATAGTAGAAGACATCAAGAAAACAAAAGCGAATATTTCTTTGTTTGAATTGTGTAATTTACCTCAGCAAAGGAAGAAGCTTGTGGAAGCTTTTGATCCACAACCCAGTAGATCCCAGGATGACATTCAATATGATAAAGAAATTAATGAAGCTAGTATTGGAGGGAACTCTAAGTCTCAAACTTTTCCATTTTTATTATCTTTCAAGATTTTCAATCATAATGTGCATAATTGTTTGGTGGACTCTGGAGCTTCATCTAATGTCATTCCACTTTCAGTCTGCAAAAATATTAATGGTTAACCCACACCATCCTCATCTAAGATAATTCAGTTGGATAGGTCTGCAGTTAAGGTAATGGGAGAAATGAAAAATGTGTTGATTCGGTTATCTGCAGATGAAAGGGTCTGCCTGTTTACAGACATCATTGTGGTAGATATACCAGAGGCATATGGTTTGATATTGAGCAGGGAATGGTTTGCAAAATTGAATGGGTACTTCACAACTGATTGGTCGCATTTGTGGATGCCCTATAAGAATAATCAAAATCATATTAAGGTGATGAGAGAACTGCACATGAAACATAATGTGATGCAGCTGGAAGGGAAAAATGAACCTATAAACTTCTCGTCTTTGGTCTTGGGTAACTATTTTTTAGAACTTGAACCTAAAAACTATCAAGCAGAAGAAGCCAGTCATGAGTCAGACACACACTCTGAACTCTTTCATTTTTCATGGATAGAAAATATCGATTGTAATATAGTTAATTTAGTTTATAACTTAGAAAGCAACACTAACCTTGTAGATTTAGAAGATATATTTTGGTTGTTGTATTTTGATGGTTCTGAAACACAAGAGGGATCGGGAGCAGGTTATGTCCTTATTGATCCTGAAAAGAACAAACGTTTTCTCTCTTGTCGACTAGAGCTTGAATGTATGAATAACACAGCTGAATACGAAGCTCTAGTCTAGGGTTTGAAAAAGACCATTGAATTTAAAGTTAAAAATTTATAAGTTTTTGGTGATTCTGAGGTAATTGTCAGAAAAATTAGAGATACAATTCATTGTTTGTCACCAAATTTAAAGGGCTATTAAAGTGAATTCTCGAATCTAATAACAAAGTTCAATGCTTTCAATATTAGTTCAATTCCTAGAATGCAAAATGTTGCAGCTGATTTTTTAGTTGTTGTTGTTGCAAGATTGGTACCCACTAATAACAAATGCTCTATTGAACTCATTTTTCAGGCCATCAGTACTAGACAATGTTACAAATTTGAGAGTATTTGATGATGATCAACAAATCATATATTTTTTAACAAATGATGAAACTTTCAAGGATTCAGTGATTGATGATGAAGAGCATCAAGGTAGTGTTAAAAATGGAAACTTCTTGCCTAAAGGAGTGAGAACGTTGGAAGCTTGATTTTTTATTTGAACAGCAAGTTCAAAAAACCTGCCAATTTTAAAACAAATAGTTCATATATGCAGTATGAACTAATTAATATCGGGACATAGGCAAAACCCAAGTATGTGAACTTGGGAAAATGTTGTTCACCGACTGAAAGAAGCAGATTTATTAGTTTATTTCAACAATACAAGGATTTTTTTGCTTGGACATATGAAGATTTGAAGACCTATGATACCTGCATCATCCAACTTATCATTCCTATCAAATAATGTGTGAAACCATTCCAACAACCACTAAGAAAAATAAATCCCAAGATGGAACCTCTGAACCAAAATGAAGTGAAGAAGTTACTTGATGCAAAGATCATTTTCAAAGTAATGCACTCAGAGTGGGTGGAAAATCAAGTACCAGTGAGAAAGAAATCTGGTGAAATATGATTATGCGTAGAATTCAGGAATCTGAACTGAGCTTCAGATAAAGATAATTACCTAGTTCCACTAATGGAACAAATCCTACAAATGTTCTCAGTTTTTGAACTATTCTCCCTATTAGATGGGTTTTCCGGCTATAACCAAGTGTTGGTAGCTGATCAAGACATGATGAAAACCACATTTCGAATAAAGTGGGGAACATTTGCTTACAAAAGAATGCTCTTCGGTCTCATCAATGTTGAAGCCACTTTTCAAAGGGCAATGGATATAGCTTTCTGGGGTTTAATTGGACAAGGTTTAATTGGACACATTGTGGTAGTTTATCTGGATGATGTAAGAATTTTCTCTAAGAAGAGAGAAGATCATATGTTTCATTTGAAACAAATTTTTGATTGCTATAAAAAATACGACATATCTTTGAATCCTAAGAAATGCATCTTCGTAGTATTAGAGGGAAAACTATTGGGCCACATTATTTCTAAAAAGGGAATCTCCATAGACCTGAAGAGAATAAAAGCCATATCTCAGATTCTCTTACCCCACAATAAAAAGGTATGTAATCATTCATGGGTAGTATAAATTTTGTTCGAAATTTTGTTCTTGATTTTGCACAGATAGTAAAACCTTTGCAACAAATGATAAAGCAGAGTGTACAATTTAAATGGACCGATACAGAGAAAGGTTCTTTTAACAACATCAAAGAAGAAAGAAGAAAGTCGAGATGAGTAACCTTTCTCTTAAAAGTCCTAATTTTGAAAAGGATTTTATCATGTACACTTTTTCCTATGATAACTCACTTGCAGCAGTGCTCACACAGAAAGAAGAAAGGCGAGATGAGTACCCCATATCATTTATGAGAACTGGGTTACAAGTTGTTGAATTGAAACACCCTGCCACTAACAAACATGCATATGGAGTATTTAAATTAGTGAAACAATTCAGCCCTTACATTCTTAAAAATAGAACCAAGGTAATTGTCCCCCACCTAGTTGTCTGAACTCTTTTCATACAAAATGAATTGGGTGAATGAAAAGGAAATTGGGTGACAGCATTATAGGAATATGACTTGGCATTCAAACCAACCACTATTATCAAAGGACAAGGGCTTTGCAAGTTAATGGCTGAAATTCAAAACAATGAAGATGATGATTGGGAAAATGAAGCTGAATTGCATATGATTGATATGTGTCCTATCTTTACAGCTCCTGAGTCTTGGTACAAAGATCTAATACACTACCTCCAACAAGGATATTTACCCAGAGAATTCCTTAGGTGTGTCTCCTTACACTCTAGTCTATGGGAAATAGGCTATCCTACCCCCAAACATCTTAGTTCCATATTCTCAGTTAGCCCAAGCTTCACGAGGGTCTGGTAGCGAAGTTTTACAAGCTCGAATTAATACCTTGCTGAAGCTTGAAGAGTCTAGGCTCAAATCTAAAGAGAGATTTAAGCACCAGCAGGAGATTGTCAAAATGTGGTTTGATAAACATAAATCTGGGAAGGGAAGTTTTGAAGTTGGAGACTTGGTTCTTAAGTGGGATCACCCGCATGATGAAAAGAGAAAGCATACGAAGTTTCAACACTTATGGGTTGGCCCATTTTAGATTGCTGAAAAGTTAGGCCCCTCAACTTATAAGTTACAGGATTTGCAGGGGTGGCAAGAGAATCTTTAGTTAATGGTTTGGTTCCCAAACCTTATTTCACCTAGTACCGTAGAAACTCTTTGTACATAAATAAACCTTTTCTTTTTACTTTATGGTTTTCTTTAATTATGTTTGCTTTCTTTCTGTTCATTTACTTTTTTTTGTCATTATTTTCAGCATTTGCTTTATTCCAGTAATTTTCTTTATTTTATTTGTTTATTTCATAATAAGCCATATCAATCTTTGGTGCTTGGGGGCATTGGAATCTCGACAAACTACTAATATTTTAATCCAATGACTGCATATTGTAATTTATCTATGCCAAAAAATTTATCAGGACAAGATTCTTTAATATGATAGACTGTTGAAGGGATGATATTTAAAGAACACATTGAAGTCCTATTTTAAAACCTATAAAATAACTGAGGTAGATGAATTCTAGAATACTATTTTGGGGATCCATCCACTTTCACATTAATATATGTCCTAGGAAGCTCACTGCAAAAGACCCATGGAAAGGAAGCAGAATGGACATGTGTATGGTATTCAAAATAATCCCATGCCACAAAATGAAAGCCAAAAGGCTTATTATAAAGAGTCAAAATTCTAGAACAAAAATATATATATAAAGATATGTTGAAGAAATAAATCAACAAAATAATTGGATTGCTCAAAAGGTTTTTCTCTGTCTATGCGCTGAAGCAAGTCATCACTCACACAAAAGCACACTATGGATGGAAGAACCTAAATCAAATCTCAAATATAAAAGGAGCAATCCAGGAAGAATAAAAATGAAAAAAGCCTTAAGCATCAAAAGAATGCAAAAGGCATGCGAATGAGGAACAAACGAATGCATCTGTCTAACTCTGTCATGATCCTATGGTGTCATTTCTGGAAAAAACCAAGTACAGAGGTAAATGAATCTCACATTTTGGCCCCAAGAGAGTTATTGGGACTTCTAAGCCTGGTTGCCAAACCCCAACGGACTACAATCAATGAGATGTTCTGAATCTTACATTCCTGGAAAAGTCTAGATCTTAAACAATCATGGAAAGGACTAGGATAAGTTGCTCTAATAAAATGCCATAAAGCAGTTTTTGTTTGAATGATAGTTTTCTCAAAGATCTGTGTTCACCATCTAGTCACCAATCGTTGTTGTTGCAACCACTACCCCAAATTTTGATGATTTTAGGGGCCCTCTTTAGAATTTTAGGTTTTGAGCTTGCCCAGATTTCTTTTTCTCCTTAAAAAATTTGCTTTCCATGACTTAATGTTTTATGTTTAATCGAGTTTGAGAAGTTTTTGCATCAAGGAGAAACTTACCTTTTTCCCAGTGTTTCGGAAGAATTTTTGGATTTTTCCCGACATGGCAGATAAAATCTAACATCCAACCTGACATTCTCCAGCTGATTTCAAGTTGTGTTTTGCCAAAAAATTTCATCCTTTATTGGAGGTTTCTTGAGTTTCCAACCAACGGTTGTAGATATTTTCAATTGTTGGAGCCGAAACGTCCAGCTGCGCTTAGATTTTTGGAGCCAACAGTTCTTTGTCAGGTCCTTTTCATCAAGAAATCCAACATTTGAAACNTATAAACCACCCTACCCACCCCCACCTTAAACCCCTCATCCCCCCAATACCTGCAATATATTGGTTTGATTTTTGATCATTTTAAAACCCACAATATGAAATAACGTGATAGGATATTGGTCAACAAGTGAATCCCCCATGTTTGAAACTAGGATCTCCACTCATAGCTGACGTGATCAACATGAGCCTTAACTTCATTGTCGATCAGCATTTTCCTCATGCGCCTTCCGATGACCTTTTTGGCGGGCATCCCCAAAAATGTTTTCCGATAGTGTCGGTATAATTTGAGTATATTTCCAACGAAAGCAACAAAGTTTGTAGTTTGTATCCATCCTTTTAGTTGTTGAAACCTTCGGTTGAGCCATGCCGACATTGTTTTGCAGTTGGTCTTAACGAAGCAAGCTGACTGTTGTAGAAGATTCAGGTTTTGGAGCCGACACGGTCGGAAGTTGTTTTTCTTCCCCTCGTCGATTCAGTGATGTGACGATGAGTTTCAGCTTTAGGCACCAAATGGTGTTTCACCAGAGAATGCATTTATGACTCTCATCGTGTTTTTCCTATATAAGCCTTGGGGGGTTTGTTACGGTTTGTTACTATTTCCCATTTTGAGTGTGCGCTATATAATATTTCCACTTGGATTCTACGTAGTGTTGTGAGCTAGGTCATTCACCAACCTTTGAGCCACCTTTTTCTCGGTAGGATTCATTCCTTGTCAATATTTCTTTTTTGTTATGGTAAAATGGTATTTGAGGATTTTTTGTTTACGAGTTTTAGTGAAGTGTCATGTTGGGATTTCATTTTTTTACAAAGCTAGGGTTTTCGCATTCAATGTGGTTCTAAAGTATGTCCCTCAGCCTCATAGGGATTTTTTTGTTGTGAGTTAGATGACTTGGCTTCCCATTTCATTTGACCTAGTTTTTCACTGACCATGGTTTTTCACCTGCTCCAAGCCATTTTTGTCTCTATTGCTAAGACCTTGGACATGGATAGCTTAGATCCCTGGTGTGCCAATGATGAGACTAAGGCAAGCTGAGTTTTTCATCGACCATTCCTTGCCTAGTTCGTATATGTTTGCGGTGATAGAGGATTAACGAGTTCCCAAGCTCAAAGGGCCATTGTTTTCCTTTGAGTTTCACCCTAGGGTTTTCATCAGAAGCTATTTTTCCCTTTGTGGTCGACACCGTATTTTCAAAAAGTTTCAAAGTCAACCTAGATTGTTGGAGTTACCACTGTTTCCTCTAGAATTTTTCTAACAGAAGTGTTTCACTGGGTTTAAAACTAAATTTGATGATTCTCATGTATCGTGTTTTAGAGCACTAGATGATTTAAAGTCAAGCCCAAAGCAGCAGTTAGAACCCGTGTTTGAACTAGTGTTTGTCATCCCGATTTGATCTGGCATAAGTTTAGTGTTTGGGGATATACGGAGTCTCTCCACATCACAGGGTCATTTATGGATGGCTAAAGCTAATTCGATAAAAGATATATTTGTTATTCTCCATGAATTCATTTTGTTCTGAAGGAAAATGTTTTGTTGGCTAGGGTTTCTTGTATATCTTGTAATTTTACAGTAGGTTCATAGTTTCCTATTTATATGAATGCATGTGTTTTAATCACAAGGACACTAAGTCATTGTTTGATGTGATTGTGTCACAGCCTCGGTCTTCACACAACACTATGCCAAAGAAAGGAAAGAAGAAATCCAAGGTTGTTGAGGAGGATTTATATTTGGAAGTCATGCCTAGGATAGAGATAATTTATGAAGATACCAAAGCAGTCACCCAAGCTGAACCAAAGTTCAAATGGGGACATATATATCCCATTATCAATAATCAAAATTTCCCAGATGCAGGCTTGGAAAACATTCCCCTGTATGAAAACGTATTGAGATATTGGATCATGAAGGTATCTACGTGAGCCAAACGTTTTCCTTGTGCAGAGGTGATCATCTGGATTTTACCTAAAGCAGGCGTAAATGATATGATCATGTATAATGTCGAAGGAAAAGGTTTTTCCTCCTTCACTCCTGCATACCTAGCCAAATCTTGCAATCTACCAATTCCAGAAATCAGCATGATGGATGAGTGGATAAATATTTTGAGTTTAGGCTATATCGAATGAGCAAAGTTGATGATGATAGCAGTAAACCCATTTCGATAGAAATCCTTTGGTGAATATGAGACTACCAGCTTGTGCACTCCTCACAGACTTGTAGCCCTGATTCTCAATAGAATTTTCGGCAGGGCCGATGGGAAGTTCTATAAGATAGGTTGGATCCCACTAATGTATCATGTGACTATGCAAGGAACTATCTTCAAATGGGCAGACATTGTTGCCAACAACTTGTCTTCCTGCATAGGTGTTGCACTAAGGGGACTACTCCAAAGAAAATTAGAATTCTACATGGGATCATATCTAATCGATTACATCTTGTGCCGCTACCCATTCCTGAAGCTAAACTGTATTTTGAATGAGGCCAAGATGCCCATTTACATTGCATATCAAATTTTATGGGCTCATAAGTATCACAACTTCTACAAACTTATCTGTGAGGAACTTATGATGCCACTTTATCAATTGATCTTCCTTGAGGAGTGCAAGTGCATGTATGAGGGAGCACTGGAAGTTATAAGTGAATATGGAGATTATTGTTTCTCTCAAGAAGGCACCTATCTGAGGATGTACGAAGGGACTAGAGTCCCATCATTACTTACTAAGTATGCTAGAGACTACATTGTTCACAAGGAGGCAGTAAGGTATCTTTTTATGGATGGATTCGTGAATTTTCTGTTTGACATGAAGAAGGTGGTCTACCCACCAATGCCTTTTTATGTTGGCATCTACAAGTTTTCAAAAGTTAAAAGCGCACTGGATTTTGTGAAATACCTGGAGAATTTCCACTTTAGTGAGAAGAGTTTTCACAAAAATTATTCCCAGGGCAAGGTTGTTGCGCATTACGCACTTCTAAAAGTAAAATTTGAATACTCTGACCACTGGGACAAGGACGAAGAGATTTTCTGAAATGCATGCAATATGACTGCTTTGAATAAGCGGTTCAAACAAAATAATACCACAACTGGGGGCAAAGGCAGCAGCAGTAGCACTAGTGAGCAACAAAAACTGAAAGAAGACGATGTGAAGACAAAGGAAGAAGAGGCCCAGAGATTAGTGGCAGAAGAAGAGAAATTAGTAACAAAGGAGGCCCAAACACAAAGAGAAGAAGAGAAAATGTAGAGGGAAGCAGAGGAGAGGATGCAAAAGGAATCAACTCATAGAGAAAGAGAAGAGATAGAGAAGGAATCTAAGGAACTAAGGATAAAAGAGCAAGAGGACCAAGATAGGAAGAATCAAGAACAGGATGTTTCCCAGGACAATCCAGAAGATCCTCCTTCTACCTGAGGAGACATAATAACAGGAGGTTATCTCTCTCTTGTAGAGTTAGGGTTAGTACCTTTCACCCCGTCTAAAAAAAATGCAGTTGCAAGCCTGGATAAGGTAGTCTTTGATCCTAAATGGAAAGCCATTCTTTGAAGGGTCGAAAATAAGTTAAAGGTGGGTACCCAGCCCGAGGTAACCACAATTACTGAAAGACCCATCATAAAAGGTATCGATGAAGATCTGCAACTGATGGCCTCGATTCGTGTCGCAACTGCTCAAGCAAATGCTTATAGTGTGGACAAATTGAAAGAAATTATAGATCAATACAAGGAAAATATGGTAAGAGTGAAGGATACTCTGATGAAAGAGAGAGGAGAAGGTCGGGAAATGAAGAGAAAACATGAAGCCACCCTTTCAGAGTTGGAAAGACTACAGGAGGGTTACCAAGTTTTGGAATCATAAAAGGAGGCCTTGGTACTTTCAAATGCCATCACTGAGGGAGAAAAGAAAGACCTTGAAAGTAAGATTTCAGAGCTAGAGACGCAGAAGGTTGAAATTGATAAAAAAGATGAAGAGTTAAAGGACCGAGTAGCAGAGTTGGAAGCACGAAATAGTTCTTTGGAAACTCAGCTCAAGGCAGCAAATGAATGGCAAGTTGATATTACCCCTCTCCGAGAGCATCCCCTCCTGATCAGGAGGAAAACATATCAGGTCCAGCTAAAGCTTGCAGAAGAAGTTTATAATATTAAACAGGCTTAAACGAGATTACAGGAAATCGCGGCGATCTCAACCGATTTCAGAACAAAGACACTAGAAGTTGCAGAAATTCTTCAGGGATAACTGACATGGATAGAAACCAATGCATCATTTCTAGAACAATTGCCATAGAAGACCACTGAGAACTTGAAGATAGAATTCAAACTCATGGATTTCAGCAGCAAGGTCACTGCAAGATTAACTGCTGGGCTCGGGAAAACCTTGGAAAGGTGTATGGATTTTTATAAGAGGGTGCTCTCAACAAATAATAGATGTCAAACCTTTGCGACCAAAAGAATCCAAGAGTTTCTTGACCATGAGGAACATTTGAAATACCTCGAGGACAAATTGCAGGAGGATGAGCTTATCATACAACAGGTTAAAGGAATTATTGAGAAAGCATTAAAGAGTTTGGTTGCACAAGTAACAGTCAGTAATTGTCTTCTGGAAGACTAGCTTAGGGTAACTCCACCCAAAAGAGCAAAGATAAAGTCCCAGCTTGCCATACATGAAGTCATAGTGAAATTGTTGGAGCTTATAGACTTCAAGACCATCGCTACAGAAGTTTCTGTATGGAAAGAATTCATTGGAGGGTCAGCTTGGTCATCCTAAGTTTTGTCCTGTGTACATGTGGCACCTTTTTTAGATTATCCTGTTTATTTCTATTTTCCTAGTGTGAGTCACTAGAAGACAAATTTTGTAGATCGAAGGGTCAAGGAAGCCTAAGAGGTTGGCGTAGCTAAAAACTCATTTGTAAAATGTATAAATAGGGGTAGAATAGAGATTTAAGAGGAATTTTTTTAGCACACATATGATGAAGCTATTTGTATGAGAACTACTTCTTTTATGAATAAAGAGAACCAAATTTTGTTGGAAGAAGGACTATACAAGTTTCCAAATGGATTATGTGGATTGTTGAATGTTGAACTATTTCTATTTTAGACTCTTTCATAACTATGAGATGGTTCTAACTTGTGGAATTATTTATATGTTTTATGAATGATTTTACTTTCTGTTAGAAATCCCGTGCATATGAATGAGCAATGAATGTGTTAATAAAATAGAGCTACCTTGGTTAATCTTTTATGCTGTAATTATGTATTTAGAATTTGATAGCTACCTATAGAATTTCACTAGCAGCATTACAGTACATTACTCAATTAAATATAATCTCTGCTCCCCTGGGGATAGGTTAGATAGAATAGATTAGAATAGATTAACTGTTTTTTCTACCTTCGTATAAGTGATTGTGAGGCAAGAGCAGTAAGACGGGAGGTAAGAACCTATGCATCTCTAGTGAGGCTCTTACTCATTGATCACTTGCATTTAGTCTAGACACTTGCATTTCATCTTAAAAATTAAAAATACATCAATGGTGGACCAGGCCGCAACTGGTAAAATAGATTTAAAACGTTTTTTTAATTCTACGGTAGTCGGGCGCTAACCGAACGGATTTTCCATTCCAAACAGTAAACGTTCTAATTTGGAACGATTATTGGGGAGAATCCCTACTGTTGGTACCTGGAATTTTCCAGGCATCAACAGTTCCTTGGACACATATTTATGTTTTTGAACAACAACTAGATATGCAATTTGAATGGATGATGATGATTAAAATGTCTTCCCATGATTTTATTTTGTTTTATTTTTCACATAAACACCATTTTTGTTTTGGTCGAATTGAGGACTCGACTCCTTCCAAATCCCTTTTTCTCAGCATCAATATATATTCATAATTATCGAGATCATGTTTCGAGATTAAGAGTTAATGGATTATCACTCTCGAAACATGTCACTCTAATGATTCTCAATTTTAAATGCCAATAAAACACTCACTTTAAAAATTGAATTTAAACCAAATAATCCTACCAATTCAGTGCTTAACCACAACTAAGTCAACTTTCATATAAAACTAAAACCAAAATTATACTCACCCAAAATCCTACAACTTGACATGGTTGTGTTGTGTTGTTTGTAGGACCCAAAAGACCACACATGATTCAAACTTTTAGAACTCTTAAGCTCATAAGTGCACATGGCTAGCAAGGTCAAGGCCACTAGACAACTTCAAAAAAATTCTTACAACTATGTCCCACACATTCACATTCACATTCAATTGTGTTGGACTCGCAAACTTTGAGAAGCTCACTAGCTCCATAAGAATTTACAATATTTAAATTTGATGTTGCCATTCAAGAAAAATCAACGTCAAAACTAAAGGTATTTCGCATTTTTCGAGAAAGAATCACTACCTACAATCCCACATAGTGACCCAGTTTGGTGTGCGCATTGACTTGCGTTAGGTTAGGATCTCACACCAAAATCTGATGTAATTCTTTCAAGGATGCCTTTCCGAGAAGGAAGAACGAGAAATGTTATTTACAGATTATTTATTCATTAATACAGGTCACCATATCTACCGACTACCGGTCACCGGTCATTTTTATAGAGTCAAAGTCAATGTGCAGACGTATGTGCACACGCTTCATACTTTCTCACGTGCTTCCATACGCTTCTGCGAAGGCGGCCTTTTGGAACAAGCGACGACTTCACCTAGTAGCTGCCAAACACAATCAATGAGTTTGCGTAGTAGCTACCTTACTTTTTGACTATGAATTATATTCCTCCATGTCATCTGGTTATCCATCGTTTTCACAACTAGGATATACTTTTTGACTATGAATTATAGTCCTCTATATCATCTTGTTATCCATCACAACTAGGATATCTAGAACAAGGCCTCAAAACCCCTATCTATGTCCAATAGGATTGAAGTTGGTACACTAGAATGTATCCAAACATGTTTGGAAAACGTACTTCTTGCTTTTGGTCTTGCACAATCTTCTTACATGGTTCCAAAATAGTTATCTTAGTGAACTAGTTGAACACCACCAAAATCTAATCATGTCCATGTCAAAGTTTGGAAACCCTTCACAAAAGTCTATAACATGCTTTCTCAATGTTGACCTAACATGTGTAATAAGGTGTAAAATTTCAACTTTTGATTTGCAAGATTACCAATGCAACATCTTTCACAACCTCCCACAAATCATGTTATGTCAAGTTACATCTACGTCTTGTACACATAATGTTGTAGATTTAACACATTCTTACTAACTCCAACGTGTCATACTACCTTGGAAGTATGTGCTTCTCTCATCAATTGCATTTATCTCTCCTTCAAAATACATAACTTGTCATACAATACAGAGTCTCAACCTTTATGTGGTACTCAATATTTAACCAACCTTGTTTCAATGATGCATATACTATATTATAATCATCATCTTCTTGGTATAGTTCGGCTAATCTATTAATAAGAAAAGGTTACATGTCATGGGTTAAAATTCCAACTCAAGATCGATCCTTGTTTCCTCTTCTAGGTCATACAACACTGCCAAAATTCCACTCCTAGTGGCAAGGCTAGCCTGTATTAAATTTGTTAGACTACGTCTACCACTTATTCTTATGTATAAACTTGGTTAATGTCAAGTTATAATATAGTGTGCCAATAACAAGATGCCATACACAAAATAATAAATACATGTTTGCAAGCGACAACACCTCAATGGGGTGTGCCCAAGAGTTTTATTGAGATACAACAACACAACACAACATAAATGGTTACAATAGTTTGGGAGGTTCACAATCACACCCTTCTCAAGAGTGCACCCAAATCAATTGTAGATTTGTTATAAAGAAACCCCAAGAAAATCATGTCTCGATAAGCTTCTACCCTGTCGTGCCCACAAGTCCGCCTCTTACAACGCATGTCTTCTCCCTGCGTTTAGGCATCCATCTCTTCTCAAACTACACCCAACATTTAGCTCTCCCTTCTCCTCAACCTAAGCTTCCAATTCAATTTGTAGTGTCAACTAGGTTTTGCATTCTGTGTGTTGTGCTCTTTGCTTGCTTCTTGGCTTGTGACCCTTAGCTAATATATATGCATCTAGTTGGTGCCCAAGGGGCGCGTCCTTACCAACGCCCCATCATACGCAACTCTCCATGCATTAGGTTGAATCATGTTTCCTTAACTCTCCTATCAAGTAAACTTCCCATTCGTCAGGTTGGCTCTTGGTAACTCTCCCATCGGGTAAGTCCATGATCCCTTTCCCCGCTCCACATCCTGATATGATGTCTTCCAATTCTAGGCATGTCACTCACCATGCTCTCATTGGGTGGGATTCTAGCTCGAGTTGAAGATGGTAGGATCCTTACACAATTCGTTTGACCTCCATGTTGATCATGCTCCCTTGGGCATGGGCATGCCTCACCTTATCCAAGCAAGGGTGTTCAGCCACCCATGGTATTTATTCCCAACTAAGTTATTTACTGTCGATGGGTACTATGCCTTGGCTCCCACTCCAACTCTGGTCATGGCATCAACTAACAGTCTTCCATGTGGGTATGAGGGGTGCCCAAGTTTTCCTTCTAGCCAAGGGCATGACATCCTCCCCCACTTAGAATAGTTTTCATCCCCTACAATGCCTTCAAGATAGGGATAATTTTAGGAGCGAATTTTAGCCCAGTGGGCTATTTTTCCATGTTTTTCTCCCAAAAAAAGATTCGCCATTTTGCATTTTTTGAAGCCTTGCTTCGCCCAATTTTGATGGGGTAAAATTTTTTCACCCAAAAAATCGCCAAATTATTATATAAACGATATAAAATCCTTGGAAATTAAAATATTTTTTGAAAAATATCGCCAATCATTTGATAGTTGGAGTTTTAAGAATTGGTAATATTCGCCAACATTTATACACTTTTAAATAAGTATGGTTCCTTAAAATCATCCCTGCTTCAAGAATGTTGTTAGCCTTGAAATGCTATGTCATGTTTTGCTACCTCTATCTTTTGCACTTCGATAACCATGTTGAATCAAGGAAAGGTTATTACCTTCACCAAAACTATATGACGCATCAATTCCTGGCACCCAATTTCCTATCAAGAAGCTTTCCCATTGTCCAATTTTTGTTTTAGCCTATCTTTCTTATGCACCAGTACTTGACTATTATTACATGTTTCCATACACCAAACTCCATTACTTGTTGCAACTTAGGTTTGCCCAAGACAAATTCATGTATGTACTTCATGGGACAAATCTCTTCCCTTTGCAATTTGGTATGTTGGTGCAAACTCACCAAACAAGGGTAATGTCATCACCTTCACCTTAAAACTGTTAAGCCAGTCATAGTGACCAAACAATTGTTTTTCTCACTACACTTCACACCCTTTTCGATGGTTTCCTTAGGCTCGTTCAACCAAGTCATTTGTTAATGAGAATCATTGCCCTTAGTTGCTCTAGTTGTCCATCTGAAGTCTGCAATGTGTAACAAGTTAACCAAGGAATTCTACACCTCTTGGTATTTTTGCACCATTACTTCAATCACCTTCAATCCATTACCAACTCAAGCACACACTTTTTCTTTGTCAACTTCCTTGTTGCCTCATTGATCCATCCATAACCGAACCAACTTGATCTTCTTCAAACAAGTGTCTGTCTTTAGTTATCATCGTCACAATTGTGTGAAGGAAATGTTTATGCCTTCAAGCTAACTTCTACAACCCCCCAACACTCTAAAACAAGAGTAAATCTTGGAACTCTACCTACCACATACATTTAAAATTAAGGTATACCTAGAAATGAACATTGATCCAAGTGTACAGTGAAGGATCCGCACCAATATATACATGCATAAACCTACTGACATTAGTATAAATGCAGTTATATAAAAATACAAAATTATATCTAATAAAGAGAGCTTAGGATAGGGTTCCTCACATCAGGACAGAGTAAGAATAAATTTGAGAGGAGGTAACCCTGTTGCCAGTCTTGCAAGGCCCTTACATCAACCCTTCATCTGCATGCAAATAAAAATAGTAATATATCTTCTCACTTATCACCAAACTTTAACAATTGCAAGCTAAACCCTGCACGATCGCCTACTTCTAACTGAGGGCTTGGGTCATAATGGCAAGGTCAGGCCCCTCCCAAACTTTCAGGTGAGCATTCGTGGCATCCTGGCATCACCTGCCAAAACTATAATCTTAATGCATTTCATTAAAATGTAAAAATTTGAATATTAATAAATGAAATAGTAGAGAAAGGAATTCCTTCACTAAATGCTCATACGAACAAGGGTTCAAGCTCCTCATAGTTCTTCCATTGACCTCTACCCTGCATTTTCAAACACTTCGAGTTACATTTTCTGACGAGGCTTGTGAAATGCACTCTTAAAATGAGATTTAAAGAAATAAAAATAAATTTGATTTACCTGTTAAACGCGGGTCGGCCGGGGAAGCCCTCTGCCATAAATTGAAGGCAAATACACCATGGTTTCCACCTTACCACACGGAAAAAAAGATATCTAGGATTGTACATAGAAGAAATGGAAGCCAAGAGGCCATATTTAAACAATAGTAAACAACATTTATTAACCTCTTAACGCACATCGTATAACTATTTTTAAATCCATGCAAACAATTGCAGACTTGTCAGAAGGTAAGCTTGGTTGAATCCAAGCACCACTGTGCATCATGGATTTCTAAGTGAAACCTTCAGCAGCCATCAAAATAAACCAAACAAAAACCCTTACGACCAAGTTAATGTGATCTTAAAACCATACAAGATTGCACCAACGGAAAGGATCTGTCATGGTACAAGTGGAGGGCCAATATCACCTCTTTTAACAAAAAGCATCCGAGTAGCCAACCTCTTAACTTTGCCTATATGCACTATCAACTCGCAGCGTAGGATTAGGAAATTATTTAAAACTTCATTAAAACCTCCTCCTAGCAAGCTGGACACCACCTTGTGACTCCCAAGGCCATATGCTCAAACTATGGCTTAAACATTAAACTATAAGTCACATTGTTATATAATTGCCCCATCGCATGTAAATCCCATAAGGTTGCACCCAACCCCCTTTTTCCATTACCTTATGAAATAGAGTTAAAACTATAGTTACAATACATAAAATATATGTCCAAGCAACATATGGATTAGGACTAATAATCCAAATTCTAGGATGTAATCTTGGGTAACAAGCCAAACATTTCTTTAAACATTAACATATCACCTTGACAAGGGCTACAACCTGTTGTCGTTTTAGCCTAGATTCAATGTCGGACAGACAACAAGCCTTGTCGCCAACACATTTAAGAAGACCAGTTAAATTATCCATGCAACTAAGTAAAAATTGATTTTACGACTAAGAAATACATGTTGTGACGAATAAGTATTTAAATTATAAACAAAAAAATTATGGTGTAAAATATGGGTGTGTGACAGAATTGTATCAGAGCACAGTTACAACACTTGGCCTGAAAAAACCCAACACTCAAACTGATATAAAAAACTGAAAACTAATTATATGTTATGGTTTGACTCTCTTTGCAAATAGGAAGAGAAGAATAACCTTGATTTTGCAGGAATCATGGCAGATGTGGGAATGTTTGCTGAACAGGAATCACATCCTAAAGATCTAGAAAACAATAAAGAGGGTAATATTGGAGAAGGTCAAATTTGGGTGAATCTGAATGAAAGTAGGAATGATAACCCATTTGAACTCCTACAAACAGTAAAAGATTTAAAGGACGAGTTGAAACAAGTCAAGGAAGATAATGAACGTATTTTAAAAGCACAAGAAGAATTAAATATTGTTCTGCTAACTAAATTGCATGGTAATGAAGAAGAAAAGAATAAAAGACACGAATTAAATATGGCAAGAATTGCCCCTTATAAATGTAAGGTAAGAAAACTATAATTTTCTAATCATGAGACTGAATCTTCAAGTGAAGAATCAACTAAACATAGTAATGACAAATATAAAGATTCTAGTGAAAGTAGAAATACTAATCAACAGAAACAGAAATACAAACTGCATGAAGAGATTTCCGGTGAGTTTAAAAAGATCAAACCTCCTATGTTCAATGGAGAAATCAAAAAGGGAGAATAAGCCAAAGCTTGGCTATCTGGGATGAAAAAGTACTTCCAGATTTATAATTATTCTAATGAACTAAAAGCGAAAATGGCAATCTATAACTTGACAGGAAAGGTTGATATCTAGTGACAAGATATAAAGAAAGTAAAATGCATTAAAGAACGTTATGTAACGTGGAAAAATTTTAAGAAGTATTTTAAAAGAAAATATTTATAGGAATAGTATTACGAGAAAAAAGCTAAAGAATTCTATGAATTACGATTAGGTGCAATGACTATGAAGGAACTTTGAAGAAAATTTTTAATTTTATTACGTTATGTACCTTACATTATTGATTAAAAACAAAAAATTGAGTGTTTCCTGAGTTGTTTACCTCTTATGTTTAAAGCGAGAATTTAATATGATAATTTGGAAACTCTAGAAGAGGCCATGAGAAAAGAAAACTTCTGTTATGATCAAAATAAAAACAAATGAGAGAACAAAATAAAAACAAATGAGAGAACATACCTAATTGAAAAAATAAAAGACGTGAAATTTTTTAACAAAGAAAGAAAGGTACTAAGTTTTATAAGAAGTCTGGAAATTATATCGGTGATACCAAGGAATAACTTTAAAATTTATAAACAACAGAATACTGCAATAATGAAAGAAAAGGAAATAACCATTGCTTTTAATAAAAATAATGCACAAAGGGAACCACTAAAATTATGGGGATGTGGTGAACCACATTACTTTAAAGATTTCCTATAAGAAAGAAAGGTCTTAATAACATACATACAATTCAAGGAGCTACTACAATGGAAGATATAGCAAGGAGCATGCCAAGAATCAGTGCAACATTGGAGAACAGGCAAGTAGATCATTAAACATCTATGGTCGAAATCTAAGGTATGCTAAAAGATAAATCCATTTCTATATTGATTGATCTAGGTGCAAGTTTAAGTTATGTATTGCCAATAATTGCAGAGCTATACAAGTTACAGTAAGATAAATTTGAAAAATCTTGGTTAGTTCAACTTGCTACAAGCAGAAAGCAAAAAGTAATTAGTTTTGTGAAAAGTGTGATTTTACTATGAATGGTTTAAAAACACATGCTGGTTTAAATATTTTACCTTTGTGACCTTATGATTTACTGATATGAATGGATTGGTTAGAGGAACATAGAGTTATTTTAAACTGTTATGATAAAACATTCCCATATTTAGATGATAAACATAATACCATTGTTGTAAAACGGATTCCCGGGAAAGTTACCATAAGAGAAATATCAACCTTACAAATGAAAAGGTCTGTTTGTAAAGGTTGCAAAGTTTTTGTGGTTTACATAATGGATGCTATAGAGAAAAATAATCTGAACTTAATGTAGAAAACATACCAATTTTAAAAATACTTTAAAGATATATTTTTGGAAGAGATTTCGGGCTACCTCCGAAAGAGATATAGATTTTACAATTGATTTTGTACCATGGGAAGTACCGACATCAAAATATCCCTATTAGATGATTATAGTAGAGCTTACTGAATTAAAATCACAAATACATGAATTAATCGCTAAAAAATACATTCAACCTAATGTTTCCCCTTGGGGAGCACTGGTTTTGTTTGTAAAGAAAAAAGATGGAACTTTACGGTTGTGTATATATTATCGACAACTAAATAAAATGATAATTAAAAATTGATATCCTCTGCCTTGTATTGACAATCTATTTGATCAGTTTCGAGGGGCAACAATCTTTTCAAAAATAGACTTGAGATCTAGATACCATCAAGTATGAATCAAGGACAAGGATATCTTTAAGACTGCTTTTAGAACCATATGTGGTCATTATGAGTTCTTCATAATGCCCTTTGGGTTAACAAATTCCCTAGCAACTTTTATGTGTTTAGTGATAGTATATTAAGTAAATACTTCGGATAAATTTGTAGTCGTCTTTATCGATGACATATTAATCTATTCTAAAAATAAACAAGAGCACTGAGAACATTTAAAAATAACCCTACAAGTGTTAAGGGAACAACAATTATTTTCCAAGTTTAGTAAGTGTGACTTTTTCAAATACAGAATTCAGAATCTATGACATGTGGTGTCTAAGGATGGGATATCAGTAGATCCTGATAAAATTAAAGTTATCACTGAATGACATGTTGCAAAGAATGTAACTGATATAAGATCATTTATGGGGATTACTGGTTACTACCATAAATTCATTGAAGTATTTTTTAAGATAGCATACCCTATAACTTCATTACAAAATAAATGTAAGAAATTTTATTGGAACGAAAAATGTGAAGAGAGTTTTAATAAATTAAAACACTTATTAACAAAATCTCCTATTCTAAAAATCATTGATCCATTTAAATTTTTTGTTCTATGTACAGACACATGCAAAGAAGGTATAGGCGAAGTACTAATTCAGGAAAATTATGTCATAGCTTATGAGTCTAGGAAGCTAAAGGAACACGAGAAGAATTATGCTACTCATGATCTAGATTTAGTTGTTATCATTCATGCACTTAAAATGTGGCAACACTATCTCACCGGAAGGAGATTTTTATTAATGTCTGATAATATGAGTTTAAAATACTTATTCGATCAACAAAATCTTAACGCTAGGCAAGCTAGGTGGTTATCATTTTTAAGCGAATATGATTTTGAAATAAAACATATAAAACGAAAGGAGAATAAAGTGGCATACACTCTAAGTCATCATGTAAATTTGTTGTATGCAACAACAAGCAGCAGGTATGAAACAAATTTAGAAGATAAAATTAAAAATGTATAAAAATTTGATAAAGAGTATCAGCCATTAAAAGAAAACACCGCAGAAAATGAAGTAAATTGAATAAAAACATATTTTAGTCTGAATAAAAAGGGGTTATTATTACACAAAAGAAGATTGTATATATACCTAATTCAGAGGATAATAAATTAATTATTATGGATGAATTACATAAAAGACCTTATTCACGACATCTTGGATATCAGAAAATGATTACCATAACAAGGAAGGATTTCTTTTGGCCTAATAAAAAAAAATAAGTAATGGAATATTTAGCACATTGTATTGAATGTCAACAGGAAAAGGCTGAACACTAGCATCCAACCATATTATTACATCCATTACCTATTCCAGAAAGGAAATGGGAAATTATCAATATGGATTTCATAACTAGGTTACCTAAAAATTTTAAGCAACACGACTCAATCATGGTCATGGTAGATAAATTGAGTAAGGAAGCTCACTTTATTCCAGTAAAGTCTACATATAAGGCTATCAATATTGCTAATATTTTTTATGAAGAAATTTTCAGATTGCATGGTGTACCTAAAATAATAATTTCAGATAGGGATGAAAAATTTAAGTGAATTTTTTGGAAGGATTTATGTAAATGATTAAGAATGCAATTAAATTTTAGCACCGTATATCATCCTCAGACTAATGGACAAACGAAAAGAGTAAATAAGGTTTTGGAAGACATGCTTAGAATGCGCGTAATGGATACTGAACCAGGTAAGTGGGAAGATTATTTGCATCTAGTAGAATTTGCATATAACAATCATTTTCAAGCTTCACCTAGATTAAGTCCATTTGAGATATTGTATGGATGAAAGTGTAATACTCCAATTTCTTGGAGTAGTATCGTTGAAAGACTAATGTTAAGACCTGAAATATTAAAATATATGGAACTAACAGTGAAACAGGTACAACATAATTTGAAGGTTTCCTAAGATAGGAAAAAATGTTATGTTGGCTTGAAAAGAACTCCACAAGAGTTCCAGGTAGGAGATCATGTTTTTGTAAAGGTAAAACCCAAAAAAATCTCCTTAAGGTTGGGAAAATACTCAAAATTGGAGCCCAGGTATTGTGGACCATTTGAAATCTCAGTAAAAATTGGACCGATGGCATATCAATTAGCATTACCACCTACAATAAAAGTGCATAAAGTTTTTCATGTTTCAATTTCAAAGAGATATGTTCATAATGCTACTCATGAGATTGACTGAAATGTTATACAAGTGGAACCCGACGAATAATTTCAAGTGGAACCGGAATATATTCTCGACAGGAGAGAACATTTACTCTGAAACCGTATTATCGGACAAGTCAAGGTGCAATGGAAGCACCTTAGTATAGAGAAGTTCACTCGGGAATTGGAAAGTATTATGTGAGAAGCATTTTTAGTCCTATTTCATAGTGAAAAAATGGACGAATAAAAGGACAAAGAAATAATAACACCGATGACAATGTTATCCTTTAAGGGGAGGTGCATGTAATACACCAAACAATTGTTAAATTATTTATTTACTTTGAATATTTATTTTTTAATATTTTGACAAATACATCCAAAATAAATGTAATGGAATGATTATTATTGATTAATTAAATAACTGAGAGGACTCAGAACTAAGGGAATCGTTAAAAGAGTGTTAGCTGACCCACAAGGGAAAATGACAAATGGTAAAAGATGTTGAGTGAGAAATCAAGTGATGCAGGAGGCATCTTCCCCAAAATCAGGTCATGACTCCTTGTGGAGCATTAAAGAGAAGGAGGCTCATAAATGACAAAGTCCTACGAAAAATACTATAAAATAGTATTTCCATCAAATAAGAAGGAGGTTGGTGATGAATGGGGAAATAATATATTGATGCAAAGATATGGTGCATTGATCATAATTTTCCCTTGTGGTTCAACAAATAGGACCATGGGTTCTGGAGAAAGTAAGTTTTGGATGCTCTAGGAGTTGGTTGGGAGGAACGACATCTTCGGTTCTTTTTTCTCAACAGTGGTGACAGGTTCCTTACTAAATTTATCCACTATTTTTGTCTCGATAATTACAATATGAAAGTATATTATAATTCTGATTTTATTTTGATAAAATGAGATTATACAATGTGTTATTAGCTTCTTTTAACATGTTTAAATATTATTCTTGTTTTTTAATATGTTTGAAGTTCATTTGTATATGCACACAATTACTTCCCTATAAATAAATCGAGAAATTTAAATTGTAAACTATACAAATCTACTATAGAATGTCCCAATATATATATATATATATATATATAATTCTTTATAGTTCAAGTAAATTACAAATACGATAAGTAGAGTCGAGAGGATTCCCACAAAGATTTCATCTTTGTATACTTAAAACACAAATCTAGGTACTACTAACAAGTCTCGGTTATATATATATATATATATATATATATATATATATATATGAATTAAAATAACTAAATAAGATTAGACAGATCCGAAGCAAAATATACAAATAGATCAAGGTAAAATAATCACAACATCTATGAGTCACAAGGAATTCTACGGAGATTTCATCTTTGTCTTAAAATAAATATAAATTGAAATTACAACTACAAGTCTGTTTCGTCTTTAAGAATTCTAACAAATCTAAACAACACATTTAATTAAAGGTTCTAAGAAATACAATCATAGTAACTCTAATCAAATAAATTTCTAGGAACTGCCTATCCACTAAATCGGATCCATATCAGAATCATTTTAACATTTACATACAAACTATAAAATCTATGATGGTTGTATGCAAATCATCTACAATCTATTTTACCAAATCATAGTGGATTTTCCATTAGAATTGCAATCCCAACATTGTTATTAAATCAAAATTAGCTTAAAAATCGATAGAGGCTATAAAGCCCTTTCTCTTCCTCGACACTCTGAAACAAGAGTAAATCCTGGAACTCTTCCTACCGCGTACATTTCAAATTAAGACATACCTGGAATTGGACATTGATCCAAGTGTACATTGAAGGAGTCACGCCAGTGTATACATGCATAAACCTATTAGCGTCAGTATAATTGCAATTATATAAAAATACAAAATTATTTCTAATAAACAAAGCTTAGGATAGGGTTCCTCACCATAGGACATAGTAAGAATGAACTTGAGAGGAGGTAACCCTGTCGTCACTCTTGCAAGGCCCTTATGTGAACCGTTCATCCGCATACAATTCAAAAAATAGTAACATATATTCTAACCCATCACCAAAATGTAACAATTGCAACCTAAACCCTGCATGAGAGATTACTTCTAAACAAAGAAGTATTGGGTCGTAATGGTAAGGCCAAGACCCTCCCAAATTTTCGGGTGAGCATTTTGTGGCATTCCGACCTCACCTACAAAAACTATAATATTAATCCATTTCATTAAAAAAGGAAAAAATTGAATATAAATAAACATAATAGTAGAGAAAGACATACCTTCACTAAACACTCAAATGGCCAAGGGTTTGCTCCTTCTAATTCTTCCATTGACCTCTACCCTGCATTTTCAAACACTTCGAGTTAGGTTTTCTATTGAGGCCTTTGAAATCTACTTTTAAAATGAAGTTTAAAGAAATAAAAACAAATTTGATTTACTTGTTAAACTCGGGTTGGAATTGGAATCCCTTTGCCAGAAATCGAAGGCAAATACACCATAGTGTACACCTTACCACACGAAAAAAAATAACTGAGACTATTCAGAGAATAAATGGAAGCCAAGCGACCACATTTAAACAACAGTAAACACCATTTAACCTCTTAATGCACAACGTATAACCATTTTTAAAACCATGCAAGCAATTGCAAACTTTCTAGAAGGTAAGCTTGGTCGAAGCCGAGCACCAATGTGCATCATGGAGTTCTGAGTGAAACCTTCAGGAACCATCAACATAAACCAAACAAAAACCCTTACGACCAAGTTAATGCGATCTTAAAACCATACAAGATCTCTCCAATAGAAATGATCTGTCATGGTACATGTGGAGGGCCAAGATCACCTTTTTTGATGAAAATCATGTGAGCAACCAACCTCTTAACTCTGCCTGGTTGCATTGTCAACTCATAGCCTAGGCTTAGGACATTATTTAAAACTTCCTTAAAACCAGCTCCTCGCAAGTTGGTCACCACCTTGTGACTCTTGAGTCCACATGCCCAAACTATGGCTTAAACATTAAACTATAAGCCACCTTGTTATATAATTTCCCCATCGCATGTAAATCCCATAAGGTTGCACCCCCCCTTTGTCATCACCTTATGAAATATAGTTAAAACTTTAGTTACAACAAATAAAACATATGTCCAAGCAACATATGGCTTAGGACTAATAATCCAAAGTCTAATATGTAATCCTAGGTAATAAACCAAACCTTTCTTTAAACATTAACATATAACCTTAGCAACGGCTGTAACCAGATGTCGTGTTAGCTTGGAGTCAATGTTGGATGGATGACAAGCCCTGTCGCCAACAAATTTAGTAAAACCAATTAAATTATCCATGCAAACAAGTAAAAAAGGATTTTATGACTAAGAAAGACATGTTGCAACGAATAAGTATTTAAATTGTAAACATAAAAAAATATGGTGTAAAATATGGGTGTGTGACAAAATTCCCGATTTTAAAACTATCCAAATCACCCAAATTACGATTTAAGCACTAGAAATTGGAATTTCAGCAAAATTTAATTTACAAAATTCCAACGGGTTGGGAGTGTTTTGGTTAGCGCTTATACTACTCCCACTCAAAGGAGAAAAGACTGCTCGATGATCTTAGCTGGATTTACCTTAAATATTTAAGATATCCATTCAATATGGTGATTATTCATGGTAACTAGAGGTTTAACCTCCCGCAAAAATGGGTACTTAAAAGTGATAACATTATAATACTTTACCATCAAAGTACATATAAGTTATGCCACATTATATCAGTGATACTACATTAATATAGTTCTCATTGATTTCATATATTTTCATAATATGACGTTCACATCTATGAATTTGATGTTAGGGAAACGAGATAGAATAATGGCATATGTAATGCTCGTCGGTCCGGACGAGAAATAAATATATCATTGATATCATCTATTTTATTTTTATTAAATTTGCTTTGACGAGTACATATGTTAGAAATTAATAATCATATACATTTAAACTGGAAATAACATTTTCAGAGATTCTGATGAGTGTTTATGTGAACTTATCTAGATTTGAGGCGAATTGCATTAATAGTAAAATATA
The DNA here is from genome assembly GCA_001517045.1 of Pseudotsuga menziesii. NCBI lineage: Eukaryota > Viridiplantae > Streptophyta > Pinopsida > Pinales > Pinaceae > Pseudotsuga > Pseudotsuga menziesii. The sequence continues at coordinate 184,962 of LPNX010781504.1, read as the reverse complement.
TTTTAATAAAAAATTATTATTAAAATGAATTATTACAATATTACAATTGAGTAAGAAAATAAAAATAAACATTTATTTATTTATATTTTTTAAAATTTTTCGGTTTTTAAAATTAATTTTCTTATTAAGAATAGTAAATAAAATCATATGAATTAAGTCTTTTCATATATATTTCCTAACTCTAAAATGTAAATTGTATTTTATATATAACTAGACTAACATATTAAACAAGTATTAAACATATCAATATTAGAAAAAAAAACATATATAATAACATATAACATATTAACCAAGTATTAAACATATCAATATTAGGAAAAAAACATATAGAATAACATATATGACATATTAATTAACATTTTTAATCATATGAACAAAAACACATAAACTAACATGTTAGATATATTTCGTTTAATGAAATTAACATCTTTATTCACATATTTTGGGATATAGATATTTTATTTTGATATTTATATTGAATTGGTTTCTACTTATTTAATGATATATCATATCTTTTGGATACTTACAGAATGGAGTAGTTTATTTATTCTAAGTTTTAGCCTTACGATGATTTTTGGTTCGACTTCACTAATTTTTTTTAATAAAATCCAAATTTAAAAGTGTTCAAACTGTGTTTTTAAATATATAAATAGATTCAACACTCTCAAATACCTCCATGTCATCCAAAATATACAATTTTCATAGCTAATATATCATAAATAATTTTAATTTAATGCCCAAATTATAAGGTGTATTCACCAAGTGCTTACTCATTAAGGATTTAAATCTTATTACGACCTTTAGTTGAGTCAATTGTTACGCTAGTGCTATTCTCTAATGGCCACATGTTCAAGTAGCTTGTTAAGTTGCCTTACTAGTAATCTCATAGCTATTCATGCTTCCTAGCTTATCAATGTTCACTTGCACCTAGTCTCCGGTAATACTTCATATCATGTTCTATTTGTTATTTGTCAATGTTAGATTATCATTTGGTGCAACTCTCAATAACCTAGATTTGCTTCAATACATTTATTGAAGCTTTCAGTTTTTCAAGGTTTGTGATGGCTCTGTGCTTAATCCATAGTAGCATAATTCAGTTGTATTGGCTTTTCATGTATGGAAATTTCAAACAATTCAAAATTCGTCGAATATTGGATGTTGGTGTAATAGATCATTAAAAATTTATTTAAAAAGTCATTTTAGTTATTTAAACATTACAAAATAAATGGATTCAATTTCATACTTGTTGTTCAATTCATAATGGTAAATATTTCTTACTTTGTTATTAAAATAATTATTAATAATTATTAGTAACTAACACTATTCTCTCCCGCACTCATCTAATTACTTTTTTTATTTTTTAAATAGTAATTTTGGTTATAGCATTTATAATATATTGGTGTATATTTAATTAAAAATATTATATGTAAGAAGTCTACTACCCTATTTTAGTCTTATTGAATTTTTTCGTTATGTATTCTCTTCATATCGAATCGTATTTGTATCCATATTTGTACTAGAATTATTCTAATATAGCTTAATCATATTAAAAAAAAATAACAATATGGCACTTTCTACTTTGTGATAATTTCTCAAATAATTACAAGTAGTATTTCCTCATCAAAATTTGTGATAACTTTTTCAATTAAGAAAATGTTATATTATATGTGTTTGTTATTTTAAATTATTTAATAATATACTGTATATAATATGTACATAATTTTATTAACTGAATGTTATAACAAATATTATATTATATTTTGAGTTTTTATTTTATATTTTTAGGAATTAAACTTTTAATAAAAAATAAACATATAAAAGGTGGGTATTAAATTTTTTATATTTAAACAAGCTAATTTTTATATAATATTTTTTGAAATAAATAATTATTTATAAAATTTAAAATTTGTTAAAAATGATGACTAAATATTTATATCTAAAATTTAAAAAAAAATCCAAGTTATTTCATTAAAATTTTCATAATATTATATTATATTCATAGAATAATATTTTTGTTTTTATTTTTTTAATATAATAATTATAATATAAAACTTTTATAATATTATTTTAAAAGTTTTTTTAAAATAAAAAATAAAATTAAAGATTAAAAGGAGGTGGAGGTGGTGGTTAGCGAGAGACCAAACCTTGCAAAACAATTAGTAAAGGCAAGTTAGACAATTTTTTTAAAATATTAATGTATTGTTTTTAATCAAGAAATAATCTGACATTTCAAAAAGTCTAGATTATAATATTGTCTTAAAACAATTGATTTTTGTAAATATTAAATAGAATTTTTTATTAATTTATTATTAAAAAATATTACATAGCTAAATAATTTAACTAATTTTGGGTTTTAGAAATATGTTACATATTTTTTATTAAAAATAATATATAAGTAAATTACAATCTTTTAAAAAATAGTAATAACAAATATAACGAAAATAATAATAATAATAAAGATAAAGAAAATAATAACAATGTACATGTTATTTTTTAATTGAGTGCAAAGTTCACTTAAATAAATTTGCATTTAATGGATATACATACTATTAAAATGATTTGGTCTATCATAAAAAAATATACTATTAAAATGATTTGTTTTATCATAAAAAATATATTATTAAAATGATTTGTTTTATCATAAAAAATATATTATTAAAATAATCTGAAAATACACTTAAATTATAATATAGTCTTTTTATTCTCAATTTTCACTAGGTCATTCATTTAAAATATGGGTTTCTTTTACAAAGTTATTCATGTTCAATTCCTCTTAAAAAAAACTTTCAACATACATAATTGGATTTACGGTTTTTTTATTGCATGCATTTACTTTAATCTAAGTTATCCATATTATTATGTTTTAACTTTTTTTAAATGCAATTTAATTATTTTTTACAAAGCCACATGTTTAACTATTATATAACATTTATTATATTATTATATTTTTTTATAACCAATAATAAATATTTTTTAATATTATAAACTTTTTTCCTTTAATAATAAATACCAAAAAAATTGTTTCATAATAATGAGATTCAGCTAAAAATTGATTCCCATCATTTACTAATTTACCCTTATTTGCCTTACTTAATTAAATAACATATATATTTCATACCTAAACATTCGCAGAACACCCCCCAAAAACATTCCATCCAACTTTGACGACACATTTTTTTAAGAAAAGAAAATTTGTGTGTGCGTTAGTATTGTGCAACCATCCTAAATGATATGCATTTGGATGTTCAAAGGTCTTTATCCCCGACCTTTGCACCAACCACTTGGAAATCCGATTGGCCTAACAACTATAATCAAACAGAATATTAGGGCTTTTTAGCTACACTTTATTATGCAATTGAAACTACTTTTGCTTTTCATTTTCTCATTATTTGGTATCCCACCACTAATCTGACTTTGAGTGACACATGATATCACTGTTAATTTCTTCGGACTCGAACTAACTTTTGGCACAACTACTACCACTAAATATGTATTTGAGTAGTTGTTTCCATTATTTTTGTCTTCATTCTTATTTATTATATAAAAAATAAAATAAAAAATAAAAAATTAACGAGTGGGTGTGAACACTTATTTTTTTTAAATTAATTTTCATGATTTTAGAATAATGAAATGAGTATAGATTAATGAAATGTAACAAATTTTATAAAAAAAATTACATCGAAAAAAATACAACTTGTTATTAACAAGAATCAAAGTTGTTTGCGTCATATATAAAAGTTAGACGGATATGATACTATTACCCTTACAATCTTCCTTACAGATATATCCTCCAAAACAGCCTAAAAATCTAACAAAACAAAAAATTAACACTTTCACAATATACATCAATCGCCAACACAAAGATTCCTCTTTCATGAGATATATTCAGCCAAAAAAATAAATAACTAAGCATTTGAGAAAAAATCAGCATCCAAACCCATCCGCTGGATCTTAGTCTCTATTAAAAAGATTCATAAAACCCGAGTTATGTAAGACTCCATCCCTGAAGTCCTCATGAAAATAAATGCCACCATCCATCTCCCCAATAAGTAACTTAGACAGGAAATTGACTTCTACGCTATACTCTCTGTAAATGTGCTCAAAGGAGATAAAAGAGAACTTAGATATAAGACATTTCACCTGCCTAGACTAGTGCTCCAACATTAAAGCATGAAAGGAGGAAGACCCATTTTCCAAGTCAATAATTACCTTTGAACCACCCATAATCTGAATGTGAGAGACATGATGCCTTCTAAGAAACCGAAACAAACCCATAAAGAAAGCAGCCCCTCTCTTGTGTTAGTTCCTCTACCAACCCCCATCCATATATTAAAAAATTGATTCTCACTAACCATAAACACCATACCTACCCCACACAACCCAATCTATTGAGTACCATCAAAATAACTAGTAGGAAAACCAACTATAAAAACTGATTGAGAAATATTCCTTCTTATAGCTGCAATAGGACCCTTTCCAACTTCATCCCATGAAGCAAGAATTTTACAGCAGACCAAAGGAATTGAAGCCTGATTATTATGGAAAATAATTATATTTCGTAATTTCCAAACCTCCCATATAGTAATGAAAAACAATGGGAATGATTTCCCCTGAATTGAAACCCAAATGCTACAATTTGCCTCTAAAACCGAAGAAACCTAGCTACCATCAAACCGGAGATGCAATCATAAAACATGCCAAACCTCTTTGAAAAAATAATGACTGCCAAAAAAATGATCCATCATCTCCATCTACCACCTACATATAACACAACTGCCAAGTCCAACAAAGCCCATTTTACATAAGGAATACCATGTCAAGATTTTCAGGTTAAAACAGAGCCAAGCAAAAAGTTTATCTTTAATGGAATCCGAGCATGCCACAACAAATATGACCACCAACTGGAACCCACTTCGATATTCTCCTCATAGATAAGTTGGTATGCTAAATTGGCACTGATATCCCCACTAACTTTATTAAAACTCCAACCATTGTGATCCTTTGAATCAGTTAAGCATATCCCAACATCATACAACCTATGGACATAGGAGTCCCATTCCTCCTCCAAGGAATTGGGAAAAACAAAATCCTTAGAAATTAGCTAAATAGGAGATCCCTTGTACCAACCACCAAACACTTGTTTAAGCACATAGATATTCTTACAATGTAAGGCCTTAATAAGATCATAAGAGAGGGAATAATGGACTCCCAAACCCATAATTGTATCAGTTCCCAAGAAAGTTTGAACACCCCTACCAACTGCCAAATAAAAGGAGCTATTAAGAACAGGAAAAACTTTTAAGAAACTTCTCCGAATAACCGATGCACCAAAAGAATGTTTAGGCTAGTATTTTATCCATGTCTCCAATGGGAAACTTTTAAGTGCTTATCCTTCATCAACTTCCGCCATATACCCTTATTAAAAAGTTGGGATCTCCAGAAAGATTTAGCACAGAGGGACGAATTAAACCAAGCAAGGTTCTTAATTCTCCATTCATCAACAGACTTTGGTTTGTATATACTATCCCATGGTACAAGATGGTACTTCAAAGCATTCAAGTTCTTGACCCATAGAAAATGAAAAACCAACCTTCTGATAGCAACAATAATATGCTCTGAAACCAAAAACAGAGAAAACCAATACACCAAAATACTATGGATAACAACGTTAACTAACACTAACCTTCCACCCAACAACAAAATATGTACAACCAAGATTTGATATACCTTTGAATTTTCTTGACTAGCCAAGTCCAATTAGATTTACCATAGTCATTTAGCTTCAGGTAAAATCCAAGATACTTAAAACCATCCTGAACCTTTTTTAACGGATACGAGAATAAAGAAGCAATCTGATTACAAATAGCTTGATCTTCATAGGATTACAAGAAAATAACTTTTGAACGTTGATTGACATACCTGAAACATCATAGAAAGTATTGATAATGGCTAAAAATGATCTTCATTATGAAAAGGAAGCCTTGTCGAACAAAATTACATCATCTACAAGAAGTAGACGAGAGATAGATACATTCCTAGATATTTTGACTCCCTTAATGGTCTTATTCTTTTAAGCTTCCTTAATCATTAAACTCAATCCTTCAATAACCAAGCAGAACAAATAAGGTGAAAGTGAGAATCCTTTCCCTAAACCTATGGAGCTCCTGAAAAAATCAGTAGGGGACCCATTAATCAAAACAATAAACCTAATAGAAGAGATGCACCCCAATTCCCAGTTGGTAACCTCCACAAGTAGACCAATTTGTAGTAGAATAAAGCTCATAAATGTCCAATCAAATCTGTCATAGGCCTTAATAAGGTCCATTTTCATAATGAAATCTCTTAGTTTCTTATGTTTTATAGAGTGTAATCATTCCTAAGTGAGCCCAACCACATCTAACATCTGCCGATTTGAAAGAAAAACAAACTGTTCATCTGAAATAAATTTCCCCGTAATAGACTTAATCCTTTCAGATATAATCTTAGTAATAATCTTAGAGATAAGATTGCACAACCAAATAGGCCTGTACTCATTGAAATATTTAGGTCTGTATTTTTTTCGGAATGAGGGCTATGTAAGTCTCATTAACAATACCATGAATTTTGCATTATCTTATTGATTCATCAAGTGCCTTTGTGAGCTCCTTACCAAGCAAATCAAAGAAGTGAAGATAAAACTCCACCATCCACCCATCCAGTCTTGGACTCTTGTCCTTAGAGAAATGGAAAAGAGCATTCCTAACCTCATCCTTAGAGATATCCTCCCCTATAGCCTCTCCTTCCTCCACTTACTTAAGATTTAATATATTTTGTGATTTATATATTTTAATTGATTTTACAATCATGCATGGATTTGTTTTAAATAGTGTTAATATACGAGACAATATCCATCAAAAATATTTGACTAACATTGGATTAAGTGTGGGTTGTGAGTATATATTGTTAATTGAATAGTTTGTAAGTAGTTATGTTATTTTACGTCTCTTATTTTATAATTAATGGAACAACAAGAAACATTTAATTACATCTATATGCTTTTTCATGGAATATAAAACTTTTATGAAACAAAGTACATAATGGATCCAATAGAACATATCTTGAAAGATGGTATGAACAACGGTTTGAAAGGAATGTGCTTTTGTTATAAAGAAATCATTACTATGGCACATTTTTCAATTTACACAATCATGTATATTATACTATAAGTGTGCATTCACTCATTACACTTTATTTATAAGCTTATATATGGAACATGAAGGGGTGCAATGCCAAACTCAAACTAGTTAGTTCAAGAAATTCCAAAATCCCTGCTTGAAATGGTGTATGTTTCACTAAATAATATTTATATTGTCAAAGGAGGTCCCTTGGGGGAATTACACATTATTTGAGGGATATTCTATGTATTTGGATGCATGTTTCACCTTTCATATCTTATACACCAAAAACATATCATATAAATAGAATGAAAGAGTACCCAATGCCTTGCGAATGAAATAAATAGATGAATAAGAAACCAATTGGGTGCCCAAACAAGAAAAGATTTCCTTCCAAACATTACCAGTGTAAACTGGATCTCTATCGCTTATAATAATCTTGGGCATCCCATGTAGATTTTCAAATGTTTCCATAAATGTTGTAGCTATTGTAGTTTATTTAAAATGATGAGAGAAAAGAGGAAAATGGGCATACTTTGTGAGTCGATCCAGTACTACCATGATGATAGAATTTCCTTCTGACTTTGGTATACCTATGATAAAATCCATTGAGACCTATTCCCAATGTTGACTTGGTATCGCTAATGGGTGTAGAAATTGTTATAACTAGGTATTGTTCTTGGATATTGTGTGTGTTTTTGAAAGTTTGATTTCCTATTACTTTTCATTTTTGAGTTGATTTTGAGGTTTAATAATGACAAGTGTCATATCATTTTGCTTAGGGTTTTGATAAGGACACAGTTTCATTTGACACCCTTAAATTTGAACTGACATAAGAGTTGATAGTGGAAGCTACAGGCATAGCACGTGATGGAGAGCTTTGGTTTAAGAAGATACCTTTCACCTTCAACCCAAAAGATTTTCTGTTATCTAAAATCGAAGCCCTAGATTGGGGGAAAGGTGTATAGTTAGAAAAATTCAAGCCTGAGTGGAGGGAAGTCATTAGAATTTTACAAAGCTACATCATCCAATAATCTATGAAGGCTATTACTGACAGGTGTCAAGTATTTTAGGTTATGATATTTAATAGTTTGTTATGATTAAGAATATAACTACTTTTGTAATTGATTCGAACTCAGACCTAAAGGGTAGTTTTGATGGTTATGTAACCATTTTTGATGAAAAAGGATAAAAGTAGGAAATGAAATAGAAGTAGGGTTCAAATTTTGACTCAAGGAGAGGCTCTAAAGCTGATGTATCTCAAGTTAAGACTGATAACTCTTATGTAAGTTTAAAGACTGTTATTGATTATATACATACTAATAGACCATTTTACATGCTATGCTGGTTTTGTTTATAATCTGTTTGATTACTCAACATACAACTTCATTTCTTGTTTAAGGTTTTAACTCATGCAAATGCTTGTATCTTGTGGATGGAATTAGTATAATATGTGTAATGTTTATAGTTTATTCATATGTGTTTGATCCCCATTTTTTCAAACTTATTCATGATCTAGTTCTGTGTTATCTTGTTTATGTATTTACATCCTTGTTGATAAAGTTTTAAATCAAAACCATTGAAAAACAATTTCATTTTGTTTTCTTTTGAGATTGTGTGAGCTTGTTCTTGTGGTAGTCTAGGAACAATTTCTAGCACTAATGTCTTTGGCATCGTTGCTAGGGAATGAAACTGAAGTATATCTTCCCTAGGTTTTTATCATTCAACTGATTTTGAGAGGTGATCAAAATTAGAAAATATTTTAGACTACTTTTTCACCAAGCAGTATCCACAGTGGATACCAGGAACATTGGGACAAGAGGGAAACCTATGTTACCATTGCATCTGGGTGTCTCAGATCCAGAACAGATTTTGAAGGAAGCAAGGAAAATTCAGAGATCACAGTCTTTTCCTTCTTTATCTACTTCTGATCATTTTTACCTAGAATCACCTTTCGTAGATTCAAAGGAGAAAAAACAAAGTCTGTTAGGGTCAATACCTTCTATACCAATTAGCAGCTTTCAAGTTTTTACTGATCCACAGTCCTTTAGAAAAGTAAAAAAACAGTCTCCTGGAAAGATTCCATTGTTTCATTTTAAAACCAGTAGAAGTATTTTTCAACCAGGTTCAAGCAAAGTTGTTCATCCTTTTTCCTCATCAAAACAAAGTGGTTTCATAATGGCACAAAATCAACCCCTCGACATGATGGATAGAATGGTAGCAGCAAGATATGCACCCTTAGTCCTTCCTCAACCTTTAAATGCTCTCCCTGGAGGATATTATCAAAAGTACTTACCTAGGTTCAATGGTCAGGGTGAGACAACTACTGAAGAGCATTGGGATGCATTCCTTAGTTATGCAGACAATCAAAATATTGAAGTAAAAGATGTATGGATGAGGATGTTGGTGTAGAGTTTGGATGGAGAAGTGAGAAAGTGGGTTTGAGTATTACAAAGCCATATCATGACTTATATGCATTTCATTCTAGAGCTGTTAAATGTTTGGGAGTGATTAAGGATATGGTGGTTAGTTTGACTCAGTTACCAATGAAAAGTGTCATTATGGATGTGGTAGTGGTTGATATAACACCTAAGTTCAGAATGTTACTTTCAAGGTCTTGGGCTAAGAAGGTAGGTGGCACATTACAAATGGATTTTTCATATGCAACTATTCCTATTTTTGGAGGAGAGAATAGGAGATTGTATAGAGAATTACAGTATGCTTACATTGTCACTGATGATAAGCACCCAACAAATCATCCACTTTATGCTGTAGAAAAGGATTTGGGCTCTTGCATGTTACAGTTTAGTGATGACAATACAAGTGGTATGTTACAGGTTGAGAAGGAAAAACCAGTCAAACGCTCTGTTGAAAAGAGAGATGAGTTGTGGCAAATGTATTTTGATGGCTCCTCATCCAGAGAAGGAGCAGGAGCAGGTATTGTTTTAATTTCCCCTGGTGTCGAGTTGATAAGTTTGATGTATAAGTTGGAGTTTGTAACTACAAACAATACAACAGAGTATGAGGCATTGATATTGGGTTTAAAGGTTGCAAAAGATATGGGCATTCAACAAATTTTTGTTTATGGCGACTCTAAATTAGTTGTCCAGCAGGTGAGGGACAAATATCAAGTAAAGAGGGATTTGTTGAAAGTATATAGAAATGAAGTCTGGGACATGATTGATAATTTATTTATGGCATTTAATATTTCCTTTATTCCCAGAGATCATAATCATACATCTGATTCACTTGCTTTAGTAGCCACACATTTCAGAATTCCAAAACAAAGTCAGCTAAAGTATCCAATTGAAGTCAGGTATAGACCTTCAGTACCAGATAATATCAAACAATGGAGGGTTTTTGGAGATGACTTAGAAATTAAGAGGTTTTTGGAATTGACTGGTGAGTTTTCTAATTTATTGATTGATCAAGACTAGGATGAGGAAGTTGAAGATGCTGAGGAATATTCAGAAAATGAAATTGCTGGACATAAAATTATTGAGTTGAAAGGAAATTTTATTCCCAAAGGAAAGGTCCCCCTTGAAAGGATTTTTTCAAAATATGATACTCCATTGAAACCATCTATGCAATATTCAGAAGAGAATGTTGTAGACTATAATATTGGAACAGAAGAGCAGCTGAGGATGGTAAAAATTTCAAAATCTCTTTCATCTGAGAAAAGGAACAGGTACATTAAATTATTGAAGGAATATGTTGATGTCTTTGCTTGGTATTATGAGGATTTAAAGACATATGATTCCAGTATTATTCAGCATAAAGTTCCTTTAAAGCCTAATGTAAAACCCTTTAGACAGAAGTTAAGAAGAATCAATCCAACTTTGTTTCCAGTGATAGAGAAAGAAATAACAAAATTATTGGATGCAAAAATTATTGTTCCAGTTAGATACTCATCATGGGTGGCTAACCTAGTTCCAATAAGGAAAAATAATGGAGAGATAAGATTCTGTGTGGAATTCCGTAATTTAAATAGATCTTCACTAAAGGATAATTACCCATTGCCCAAGATTGATCAGGTTTTGCAGCAAGTAGTGGGTGCTCAAAGAATGTCAATGGTGGATGGATTCTTAGGTTATAATCAGATTTCTATGCATCCAGATGACAAGGAGAAGACAACTTTCACTACCCCTTGGGGTACCTTCATGTATGGAAAGATGCCATTCAGTATGATGAATGTTGGTTCAACATTTCAAAGAGCTATGGATAAATTGGGGAAAAGGAAAAATTTGTTATGATTTATTTGGATGATATCACACTGTTTTCACAGTCTGATGAAGAACATCTAAAACACCTCAAACAAACCTTTTTGAAATGTAGGAAATATGGACTGTCATTAATCCAAAAAAGTCTCATTTTTCTTTTCAGGAGGGTAAGATACTAGGACATTTGGTTTCAATAGATGGGATAAGAATAGATCTTGAGAGAGTCAAAGCCATTTTAAAAATCAGTTTTCCTAGAAGTAAGAAGGATGTTCAGTCATTTATTGGGAAAATTAATTTTCTGAGATGGTTTATACCAAATTTTGTTGAAACTATAAAGTAGATAACATCTATGTTAAGAAAAGAACAGGAAGTGAAATGGACAGCAGAAGCCAGAGCTTCATTCGACAAGATTAAGAAGGCTTTGACAAAGGCACCAGTGCTGGTAAGCCCAGACTTCTCAAAGGAATTTTTGACTTTTTCCTTTGCTTCTCAGGATACAATAGCTATTGTTTTTCTACAAAAGAATGCAGATGGCCTAGAGCACCCTATTGCTTTCTTTAGTAAAACCCTCAAAGATTTAGAATTGAAGTACAACAAATTGGAGAAGCAGGCATATTCGTTGGTAAAAGCACTGAAATTTTTTAGAATTTATATTCTGCATTCAAAGATCATTTCCTATGTACCTAATTCAGTTGTTAAAGATATCGTAACTCAGCCAAATAGTGAAGGAAAGAGGGGAAGATGGATTGCAAATATTATGGAGTATGATGTGGAGATAAAGCCTACTAAGCTTGTGAAAGGATAAGGTTTAGCAAAATTGTTGGCTGATTCAAATTGTGAAACTCTTGGTCTTCATTTGATGAAAGAACAACCAATCCAGGAGGAGTTACACAGATGAAAAGATAAGGAGTAGATTATGGACAGGTATGCAGAATCAGTATGGTATGCTGACATTGTTCATTTATTATTGTATTTACAGTGTCCTGTACATTTAGACAAAAAGGAAGCCAGATCACTGAAATTGAAGGCCACTAAATATTGTTTAATAGACCAACAGTTACTTTGGAAGGATCCAAGAGGAGTATTGCTCAGATGTTTAGACAAGCCAGAGATTGAGGAAGTTATTTCAGAATCCCATGAAGGTGCTTGTGGAGGTCATAAATATTGGAAGGCCGCTGCTTATAAAATCTTGAGGTCTGGATACTATAAACTTGTATCCTTACCATTGAAGCCCATTGTAGTTAATGCTCCTTTTTAGTAGTGGGGCTTAGACTTTATAAGAGAAATAAATCCTGCTTCTTCTGGACAACATAGATGGATACTTACAGCCACATATTTTTCACAAAATGGGTGGAGGCCATTCCTACAAGGAATGCAACTGATAAGGTGATAATCAATTTTATTCATGAAAATATTCTGAGTAGATTTGGATGCCCTAAGAAATTGCTGACTGATAATGCTAAAGACTTCAAGTCCAAATCCATGGTTACATTCTGTGAACAAAATGGAATTATTTTGAAACATTCTACACCTTATTACCCTCAGGGAAACGGGTTAGCAGAATCAACAACTAAGAATATTATTCAGAGCATTAAAAAATTGTTAATTCAGAATAAGAGGTCATGGGATTCAATGTTAAAATATGCACTTTGGGCATATAGGATAACTACTAAAAAAGCAATTGGTTCTTCTCCTTTTCAGTTAGTTTATGGAACCGATGTTTTTTTTCCAATTCAGTTAGGTATTCCAACAATGAAACTCTTTCAAGATAGTCAAGAGGAACTTAATGATGTTCAAAGAAGGATTTTTTCATTGATTGAATTAAAACAAGAACATGAAGTTGTTGAAGAAAACACTCAAATGTAGAGAAAGAAGATCAAGGAAAGGTTTGACAAGAAGATAAAGGAAAACACCTTTTCTTGTGGAGATGTGATACTAAGATGGGATGCCAGAAAGGAGAAAAACGGTAAGCATGGTAAATTTGACAATTTGTGGCTTGGTCCTTTCATAATTTTGAAGATTCTAGAAAACAATACCTTCATACTGCATACTATGGAAGCTAAGGAACTGTCCAATCCAGTGAATAGATGATTCCTCAATCATTTTTACAGTTACTGAAGGTGAGAGATTTGCCATTCATTGTATATACCAATGTGACAGTAGTTGAATAAAGACTCCATAACCCAATGGGAATTTTGGCAGAACAACAAGCAGGTTCAATTGAGATGGCAGAAGGCACTGATCTACAGGTTCTTGAAATCTCACAAGGAGGTTTTCATCCCGCAGCAGGAGGCAGATGTTATAACTAGGTATTGTTCTTGGATATTGTGTGTGTGTTTGAAAGTTTGATTTCCTATTACTTTTCATTTTTAAGTTGATTTTGAGGTTTAAGAATGATAAGCACATTTTTTGTTTGATTTTATTCTTATTTTTGTTTTGATTTATTTCATTTTATTGGTTTTAAAGTTTCTATGGGTTTCTTAGGTGTATATATCTTTAAAATTATGAAAAGCTTATAATAAAGTTACTCCAAACATTAGCTTTATTTCCTAACCTTGGTTTTTGAGTTAGTTTTCAAAAAAAATGCACAAGAAATATTCCTGTACCGCAAAGTGAAGAGTCCATGTAATGACGCGCTACAATAATCTCGAATTATGGAAATTAGTGGCAAAAAATCGTGGTTGTTTGAAATATAAAATAGTGAAATCCATTGGACACCTGTGAACACATAATAATGCATATTCAGAACCCAATAATGATCATGACAAGTGTATAAGTAGTGGCAAATATTATTAAGAGGATCGTGGTTTTACCTATCACTATTTGGTAAAAATCATTGAAAGAAGTGGTGGATACCCATGGCTGCTGCAGAGGAAAAATCAGGAAATTTTTACACATATATCGAAGACATACTTACGCATATTTATTACCTAAGTCCATCATCATGACATGTGTATGAGTAGGTATAGAAATTATGGAGAGAATCGTGGTCTGCAGTGACACAATTCCGACTCTGTAGGTGATTATTAGAAAATTGTAAACATACTTGTCACGATTTTTGTTTGGTTGCTAATTCTATTGTTGCAGAGAACGAGTCCGAGTAATTTTGAAGTTGTTTCAAATAAATACACAGGCTAGGGTTACAGAGCATAAATGAGGAAAGGTGGAAAGACAAATAGGTACGAACCCACTGATACAATTTGGGGAAAATATTTTCCTAATTGTGCAACATTATTTCATAGCATTAGATGGTTCAATTACTTTGATAGAATCAATGGTTTTAACCCAGAAGTGTCATATCATTTTGCTAAGGGTTTTGATAAGGACACAGTTTCATTTGACACCCTTAAATTTGAATTGACAAAAGAGTTGATAGCAGAAGCTACATGCATATCACGTGATGGAGAGCTCTGGTTTAAGAAGATACCTTTCACCTTCAACCCAAAAGATTTTCTGTTATCTGAATTCAAAGCCCTAGATTGGGGTAAAGGTTTACAGTTAGACAAATTCAAACTTGAGTGGAGGGAAGTCATTAGAATTTTACAAAGCTACATCACATGTGAGGGAAGATTTTCTAGTTTTCAAATGCCATGTCAGATTCTTGCAACATTTGAATCAACAGTGCAGGATGGAATTACCCTTTTCTTCTTGAAAAGCCTGCAAAAGATGTCAAACAGGATAAAAGGGCATAGGGATCATACTTATCAATAGATTTTTCATCATGGATTAATAAAGTTGATTGTTTGCACAGTCCTTCAGAAAAAGAGTAGAACTTGGGAGCAATTTTTTTTTGGTCAGGTTTCCATAGTGAGTAAGAAGGGAAAGCCAAGAAAAATCTGAAGAACAAGCAGTATAGCTTTGTAAAAAGACTAAATAAAGAATTAAGTAATGAGCCAGTAGAGGATAAGGTCCAAGAGAACTGTTCAACTCATGAATTTGAAGAACCTGTGTGTGAAGAGGTAAGAGAAGTAGTTAATGGTAATCAGGAACAAGTTCTAGAGAATGAAGAAAAGGAGCACATAGTTGTTTCAAATCAGGAGGAAGAATTGGGTTCATTAGAGCAAAATCAAAGTTTCACAAGTGTACAAGAAAGCATTAAAAAGATTCTTGTTGAAGCTAATATGAAAGTGGATAATTTGCAAATTTCAAATGAAAAGATTAAAGGAAAATTTGTTGCAGCTGGATTAAAATATGATGGTGCACAAATCTCAACTATAGAGTTTCAAGGGAAATATTTTGTAATGTTAGGAGAAACAAAGTGGAGACAAAAAACAAGGGCCAAGAATAAACTGATATTAAACATGAAAAGGATCTTAAACCCAAAATTAAGAAAGGCCCAAGATCATTGTGATTGAGGATTCTTCATCTCAGGAAGACATGGAAGAAGAAGAAAATTTAAGTTCTCAGCTTGTTCATACTGAGAAAGACTATTCATTGATATTAGAGTCATCTACAGGAAAGGATAAGGTTTCAGAACAAGCAATAAATTTCAGCACTAAACGAGGTAAATTTTCAGAAGTTTCTGTTGAAGAAGAAAAGGTTAAAAATGAGGAAGATGATGACCTCGTTTTCAAGAAGATTGATATCCCTTGGTTTTCAGATAAAAATTCTACATTGCAGGAGGGAATGTGCATAGATTCAGAGACTGAAAACCTTCAAACACTGTGAACCAATACAAATATCAGATTTATTTTCTTAGTGAGACTAATGATGGATTAATCATGACTAATAGAAGACCGGGGGAGGACGTTGATGATATTAACACACACTATCAGGAATTGGTTGTTGTTTAAAAAGAATCCTTAAAGAGAAAGGGACAGACTCAGAGCCAGTTTGAAGAATTAAATCAAAGAGTTCAAAGTTTGACCCAGTAGAATGAGGGATTATTAAAGAGGATTGAATATCTAGAAGCAGAGCAGCAACGAACTAAAAGATAGTCATGTGCTTTATAAGGAATTGCTTTATTGGCTGAGGTATCCAAGAATCTATGAAGGCTATTACTGACAGGTGTTAAGTAGTTTAGTTTATGATAGTTAATAGTTTGTTATGTCTAAGAATACAACTACTTTTGTAATTGATTTGAACTTAATCCTAAAGGGTAGTTTTGACAGTTATGTAACCATTTTTTATTAAAAAGGATAAAATTAGGAAATGAAATAGAAGTAGGGTTCGAATTTTGACTCAAGGAGAGGCTCTAAAGCTGGTGTATCCAAGCTAAGACTGATAAGTCTTATGTAAGTTTAAAGATTGTTATTGATTATATACATACTAATAGATCATTTTACCTGCTATGCTGGTTTTGTTTATAATCTTTTTGATTACTCAACATACAAATTCATTTCTTGTTTAAGGTTTTTACTCATGCAAATGCTTCTATTTTGTGGATGGAATCAGTATAATATGTGTAATGTTTATGGTTTATTCAGATGTGTTTGATCCCCAGGTTTTCAAACGTGTTCATGATCTAGTTCTATGTTAGCTTGTTTATGTATTTACCTCATTGATATATTTTTAAACTAAAACCATTAAAAACCAATTTCATTTTGTTTTCTTTTGAGATTATGTTAGCTTTTTCTTGTGGTAGTCTAGGAAAAATTTCTAGCACTAATAGAAATCATGGTGTCTTGATTGTCCCTCCCTTATTCTATTGGAAAACTAAACATTTTTCCACAAACTTTTGGACATCATTTTTAAGAACTTTATAAGAACGTCCTTCTTTATCTTGTGCTGAGTTTTCAAGAACCATAAATGTCCTCCTATATGAGAAATGTGCAATTCCAAAAATACCTTCTATTTAAGTTGATATTTTTTGCACAAATATAGTTGATCCTTATACCTTAGTGAATCATTATTCCACACACATTTGGCCAGTGAACTAGGGTACTATCGTAGTTCTTGAATTATATTGCATGCCATCTAACCATGTTTCCATTTTGTGCTTGCTTCTTCTATCCAATTGAGTTTCATAATGGAAATAGCATTAAGTGATCCCTTAGTGTCAATTTATTTTCTTACAAGTGATTCTTCCACCATATTTATGTTTTCCTTTTTTGTATGTAATTTAAAATTCATAACATAGCTCTTTGTAATCTATCTTTTTAGATCTTATGAAGGTAATTTTTGTTCCTAGAAGTACTTAAAGTTGTCATGATTTTTTATTACTTTGAAGTGTATTCCTATAAGGTACAGGCTCCTTTTCTTAATTGCATGGAGTATGGCCAACATTTCTTTTTCATAAATTGGTTCAAGTTTTTTCCTTAGATTTAGAAACTTTAAAATTCAAGTGGCCTTCCTTATTGCATTGAGATTGTACCAATTCCATGCCATGAGCCATTACATTCCACAATATAGGTTTTTGTGAAGTTAAGCATGGCTAATACAAGAGTTGTACACATAGAAACTTTAAGTTTTTCAAAATATTTGATTTCTTCTTGAGTCCATGAGAATGACTCCTTTTTCAATAACCTGTTGAGGGTTGTCATGTCCCCATCCATCATTTGATCCATAATAGGAGGTATTTACAATGTTTAGCTCATAAATTTTTTCACATGGTCCATAATATGAACTCATAAATAATAAATGTACATGCAAATGAAAAAATGTAAAACAAGATGGAATTAAAACTCTACCCACACATATATCATGCATAAACAAACATATTCATTATTACATGAAGAAAATAAAATCATTCCACAATCATATAAAAGAGAATACTTATCTTTTAACAAAGAAGATCCAACCATTTTTTTGTGAAAGAGATATTTTCCACCCAACCATAGGTACCAATTGTATATACCACCTCCAACCCAAGCTATGAGGCCACCAAGGTGAACGAAATACTTGCATGCTTCTCTCTCTCATCCCATAACCCAATTTATCTCATGCTTAGCTAGATTTGTCGGCTCTCAACATTTATAGGGATCTCACTCAGCCATACCAACCATAGAACTCCCTTATACTACCCCACACAACATAAGGAAGGAATTTCCCTTCACTATTTCATAGTTCCCCCAGGAAATCCAACCCGCAGAATACTCACCAATGTGTGCAGAAAGAGTCCAACCTGATGTATCATGTTGGAGAACCTATTGTAACATTAATTCATGGATTCTAAAATATATAATATTAGCAAGAACTCTATGAGTAAAGGTTCCCATCTTTCCTAACCTCTATTTTCACCTACAACCATTCTCTTCCCTCTAATATTTTCAATTATTCCTTCACAATTCAAATTTCTGGTTATTTCACAATCTTTTATGGTAATGGAAATGGAATGAGAAATTGAAACATAACTTTACCCCTTACAAAATATACATAAAAAATGGATGATAGACTTCAAAGGAGATGAGAGAATGGTGACAACACAACTGACACAACTTTTGATCATAGTAGAAAGGACTCTTACAACTTTCATTGACGTGTATTCATTTCATGGTTTTATAACTACATGGGGAAACTTCTCCCACCAACCTCACAAATGCATTCAATTATTGGATTTAATAATGAAAATGAAGTAATTGTCTCATTTAAGTCACATGGAAGAAATATTTTGTGTTATAAGGTTGACACTTGGCATTTAAGGATTTAATATCTCATAGGCCCCCTTTCCTCTTCCTCTCCAATTGAATCATAGCCCCTCTAGTTCTCTTTACACAACCATCTTGGACCATTTAGTATTTTTCCAACACAATATTTAGATATCTTTAGAGTTAGAATGACAACCTAACCACATGGTCCATATAAAAATGTTTACAGTATACATGCCTAGTCATTCACTAATTGACCCTTGGCCTTGAGATTCACAATAGGAATCCATATTAACATATTTTACATCATTTAAATGATGATTTGATTTAATACAATCCAAGCCAAAATTGGGGGTATTACAATCCCCTCCCCCTTGGAATAATACTATCATCGATGTTTTCTTAAAATCAAAACAAAAATGGATATGCATATCTCATGGCATCCTCCAGATCACATATAAAATCAATGGGACTAAAGTGATTCCACTGCACCTTTACCTATTTGATGGCTCGAATCCAAATAAATGCTACCTTCTTATCGAGGTTCCATAGTGGATTTGTTTGGAACTCTCCATCATGTTACACCTGGATCAAATGCCAATTAATTAGATGGTTAGGATCCTCCACATATTTCCTAAGCATAGAAACATAAAAAGCATTACGAGCTTTAGAGTTAGCAGGAAATGCAATTCTATATGCAACTGGCCCTATCCTCTCAAGCACTTTAAATGGCCCGCAATTTCTTGGTGTTAGATTGTCACAACTTCCAATATTTGAGGATTTTTTCATAATCCTCACTTGAAAGTAAACATGATCTTAAATAGTGAATTCCCTATGCACTTGATTCTTATCTACATAGTTTTTTGTCTATCTTGATATGCCCTTAAATTATGCTTAATATTTGCAACCTTTTTTTCCATTTCATCAAACATTTATATCTCAAGCACAATTTTGTTCGCTGAATTATCCCAAGTCATTAGTGTCCTATACCTTCTACCATACAAAGCTCCAAATGGACACATTCCCGAAAATGCGTGTTTCCCATTGTTATATGCAATCTCCACAAAGTGAAGATAATATTTACACTTGGATGTTTTATCCATCATATGCATGCTAAGCATTTCTTCAATCACCTAACTTATTTTTTTCTATGTCCATCTATTTGTGCATGGTAAGTAGTACCCAAATGTGCTAAAAGACTTTTCAAAAATTTAGAAGTTAGTTTTCTATCTTGGTTGGATACAATTACTTTGGGTAACCCACGAAATTTTGATAATTATTTCATGAATATTATATCTATCTCATCATCCTTATAAGTAGATTTAACAAGAATAAAATGTGATTCCTTAAACAGTTTATCCACCAAGCCATGATGGAATCATGATTTTTGGAAGTAATTGGAAATATGGTAATAATTCATGGTTACCACATCTAATTTACATTCCATAATTGGAAAAGTTTACAATAAACATGTTGGGTATTTATCTTCAACCTTCACTTATTGGAATTTCTCACTGCATATAGAAATATACTTAGCCATTTCTTTCTTCATTCTCGACCAAAATTATTTCTTGTTTTCTATAGGAACTGTTTTATGGTATCTTCGGTGACCTAAATGGTTGTTGTAATTGTAACTTTGGAAGATATTCTGATGTATATTACTATTGTATATTTTTGTACCCCCTATGGAGATGTTTTCCCTCTAATTGGGATGTCATTATTGTGTATGGTCATTGAGGTAAACCCTCTATTATAACTTGGGGAAATACTCCCCAAGATAAATAAATTAAAAAGTATTTGTGAGTATTCCTAAGTAGGTCAGCACCAAAGAGGTTACTAGGCCGACCTAGTTAGTTAAGTAAGTTACTCAACAAAAGAATATAAATAGGAGGCTCCCTCCCTATTTGGACACACACTCACACTCTCTCAAGTGCGCATTAGGAGAGAGAGGACAAGGAGAAAGAGAGAGAGCAGCAGAAGACATCTTACTCTTAGGTTTGTCCATCTTCTGATATTGTCTTAGTGATGGAACTATTCCGAGGAAGTTGGTAGGGTTTTCGCCTTTATGGTTTCCCCCAGGAAAATCTTTGTGTCTTGTGTATATTATCTATCTTGTGCATCTTGGATATTTTGTTGTGCTTGTTATTCTTTTAGATAAATATCCTAATTAATTTGAATTAGAGTAGAAACAATAACATGGTACCAGAGCCCCTTTGAAAGAAGAAATTGTGTAGCCGAAATATTGTTGCAATTGCAGCTACTAAAGATTAGGGTTTCATGCTTGAAAACCTTAGAAGACAAAATCTAGTAATATTTATATTTTCTCTATAACTCAAGTTTGGAAAAGGATGAGGAGCTGAAACTTGGAAAGACCAAATATGAAATCTTTATGTACATTGTGTGTGATTTTAAGCCTCATGTTCTCTATACTTTAGGAGATATTATTCCTCCAAATAATGGTTCCAACATCTTCCATAACACTAAACAAGTTACCTAGGGAGAATTGCTATATATCGGGGTAGAAAGGTCCAAGTAAAATTCTCAAGATTTTGTAGATAGGTCACGAAATGTAGTTTCTTTGGTACGAGTGTCAGACCTTGAAGTTGAAACTTTGACACATGGAATCCTCCGTACAAGTTTTTTATACTGAACCAATCCTCAAACAAGTCACATTGAGAAAATTAGCATAATTTACACTTGGGGAATCCAAATCTTCTCTAAACAATGGGGTTGGAAATAAGACAGATCGAGATATCTCAGGACAAATTTTAATACCTTGAGGAGTAGAAATTGTGGAGATACATCATAATCAAGATCAGAAATATCTCAGGACAAAATAAGACAGATCGAGATATCTCAGGACAAATTTTAATACCTTGAGGAGTAGAAATTGTGGAGATACATCATAATCAAGATCAGACTATTCCGTAGAAGAAATTGAAGAAACTAGGGCTTCATGTTCCATGCACTTCCTTCAACCGATCAGTTGAAAAAGGAGTACCATCAAACTTTCCCTAGGAGGGCGCATATTTATATGGAATAATTTTCTCATTCTATGAAATTTCAGTTTCTTATTGTAGGACAATGCGGGAGACTGCAGGAAGAAAAATAGGGCATAATATATTTTGTAGTTCTGTCCATAGTTTTGGAAAATGAGTATGCTTCCTATATCTCCTTGGGGAGGTGCATCTTTCTATCCAATCAGATCTTAAAGTCACCCAAGTTGAAATTTAGGGTTTCTTCCAGAAAATATTTCAAGCAAGCATCAAGTTGAATGAATCTCATTGGTAAGTTCTATCCTCTATATTTCTATTTGAGGTTCTCATTTTTATCGCAATTGAAAATAGTACCAAGCATAAGGACAAGCTTGAAGGAGCCGATATATTTAGAGCATGGAAGTATAGAGTGCTTCCCATACTGGAAGAAGCATAACTTGGAGAACTATGTCAAAGAATAAGCTGCAGATCTAGAGGAATATGAAGACAAAAGCAAAGCACAAGAAGGACCTTGTCAAATCCAAGAGGATTATTTCTGTCTCCATTGGATCTCAATGTATCATCCTTGAATAATCCCAAGGATATGTTCGATGCAACGACCGTATTCTAAGAAGGAAACAACATCAACAAGAAGATAAACTTAATAACTTAACTCAAGGATGTAAAGATTCAAATGTCAAAAAGAGAACTCCAAAATGTTGCAAAGAGTAGACCAATGTTGCTCTCAATACAACCAAGGATGAATATATTGCAGTTGAGAAGAAAGCAATGGAATATTGCTCAAGTAATGAGGAATATGTACTTTGATCCATAAGAATTATACCGATAAAGACAAATATCATACTCTAATACACTTCAACATTGGATAATAAGGGATGCATTTGTAGGACACACATATTCAACACCAATACATAGTTCTATGCTATCTGTGATGTAAGTAGACTTGATCAGTATTTTCGATCATGATAAATATATGCACAAGTCCTAATAATCAATGGATGAAGTAGATGCATGTTTTCAGACACTCCAGTAATCCATGCAAGGAGACATATATCAAGAGGGAGTGTTACACAGACAATCTCGTATGGCTTGGAGTGGAACACAACGGAGAGGATGACACTAGAAATAAACCCGTTTCAAATAATTCTAAATATATAAATGAAACTAACACCAAGGGACAAGAATCATACCTTATTCCGGACATTATCCTCATTGAACTTTCACTCAAACTTGTACCTACATCCTCAACAACAACAAGATATACAAGCATGATATATGTAAAGTGTTAGAATCTACTCTAGCATATTACATTCCAATACATACACAAAGTAATTACATCCATGGATAATAATATTCATAATTACACATGCAATGGAAGAGAAATGAATATTTCTTTTAACATGAATAGATATGCAAATGAAAAACTCTGTCAGCACCTCGTCGAAATCGAGTCCCTCCACCTTGGCCTCCGCCACTTCAATTATCCATACAAAGGAAATCTCATAAAGGAAACAGAAAGCTTGGTAAAGATCACTAATGGTTTCTATAAGGACAAAGGGATGCATACTGAAGTATATAATAACGGGGCACAATTCCACTATAGTATATTTTCTCTCCAAATTTCTTCTCGTTTAAAGCTTCATAGTAGCTCAATATATAGCCCCTCAATGGGAAGTGAAGGGTTGAAATGGAGTGTTTACTGGCATATGGAAGGCCAAGGATCAAATCATTCGTTACATGATGGGGAAAAATACAAATATTTTTGTTTTTTTAGCACAAATCCCGATGTACGTAGTTGAAAATGGTGCACGCTGCATTGTAATACACCAAAATAATTGTTAATTATTTATTTATTTTGACAATAAATTCAAAATGAGTGTAATGGATTGTTATTATTATTGAATAAGTAAAAGATTAAGATGGAACAGAACTAAAGTAGTTGTTGAAAGAGTGTTTGTTGACCCACAAGGGGAAAGGACAAATGGAAAAAGCTACTAAGTGATAACTCAAGTGATGTAGGAGGAATCTTCCCCAAAATCAAGTCAAGACTCCTTGTGGAGTGCTAAAGAATAGGAGGCTCATAAATGACCAATCCCTAGGAAAAATACTATAAAATATTATGTCCATCGAATAAGTAGGAGGTTGGAGATGGATGTGGTGTTGACGCCTGGAAAATCCCAGGTACCGACAGTAGGGATTCTCCCCAATAACCATTCCCAATTAGATCATTTATCATTTGGAATGGGGAATCTATCCAGTTAGCAGCCTTGCTACCGTAGAATCAAAAGAATGTTTAAATCTATTTTACCAGTTGCGTCTTGGTCCACTGTTTATGTAATTTTATTGTTTTATAATGAAATGCAAGTGCCTATACTAAATGCAAGTGATAGTGGGTAAGAACCTCACTAGATATGCACAGGTATTCCCTACGTCTTACTGCTCCTGCCCCATAATCATTCTATGAAAGCAAAGAAACAACTAATATACTCTAAACTATCCCCATGGAGCAAACTTTATATCAGAATCAGTAATGTACTGTATTATTTGAACATAGAATTCTACAGATAGTTGCTAAACTCTAAATACATAAATACAACAGAAAAAATAACACAAATATAGCTCGGTGAAGTTAAAACACCCATTACTCATTGGATTTACAATATTCATAACAGAAAATGGAATCATTTATAAACACACAAATAATTCAGCAAGTTGAGAACGATCTCACATATTGTACAGCAAGCCAAAATAGAAATAATTCCTCATTTAGAGATCCATGCAACCCGTTTTGAAGCTCATACAGTCCTTCCTCCACGAAATCCAGTTCTCTTTATTATAAAAAGAAGTAGTTCCCATTACAAAAAGTTTCAGCATATGTGTGCCAGAAAAAGTCCTCTATCTCTTCTACTCTACTTCTATTTATACATTTACAACATGAATTTTCAGCTACCGTAGCCTTTTGTGCTTCCCTAACTCTTCGATTACAAAATTTTGTCATCTAGTGTGCTCACTAGGAAAATTGGAATAAATACAAATATTACATATTAAATTCCATGTGTAAATAAGACAAATTCAAGAGGGTATAGCTGATGATTTAATGAAGATGCCCCATGCACAGGCTTCAGCAGCTATGACTCGGTAGTCCACTGGCTCTAATATACTTGCAGTCAATTCATGCTTGGTGAGCTGAGATTCAATTTCCTTTACCCTTGGCATGGTCTATATTAACCGTTCATATAATAGATATTTATGCATTGAGGCCTATGCAACCAAAGTTTCGATGACTTCCTCATTAATTCTTTCAACCTTCTAGATACTTTGCTCGTCCCCTTGCAACTTGTCTTGTAAATTCTTCAAATGTTTCTCTTTGTCTGAGTATTCATGAATCTGCATGGCTGTTGAAGCTTGGCATCTGTTATGTGTGGTACTCATTTTTGTGTAAAACTCCTTGTATCTCTCCACAGTATTCTCAATTGCGGTGTGCAATCTCACTATGGCTTTGCTGCTAAGATCTAGGATTGCTAACTCCATTTTCAACCCTGCTGTTGTTTTCTGGGGAAGTGGTTTGGAAAAACTAGGTTGGTTTCCATCCAAGTTAACTGATTTCTAATCAGTTCTACAACCTCCAACACTCCTTTCCTGAATTCTAATGATGTATCTATTATTTCTTTTATCCTAACCTTTATTTTCTGGATTTTGTATAGTTCTTCGGCTAATTTTAGATGAACCTAGTGTATCTTCTTTTGCATTAGGCATACTTGACTGTAGAATGGAGTGATGTCAAGCTGCTTTTCTTTGGCTTCCTTGAGCTATTTCTTTAACAGGTTGTTTTGAGCCTCAATTTCTTCTGCTCTACTGTTGGTTGTGGCTTTCTTCTCCTCCAACTCTGAAAACCTGCTTTCAAGTTTTCTCTTTTCTTCTTCAATGTTTGCAGTTGATAGTGTTAATGCATCCTTTTCTGATTTCAACATCTGGTATGCTTCCCTCAGTTTTTCAAACTCTAACAAAGTGTCATCGTATTTTATTTTTAAGTCCTGACCTTCTCCTCTCTCTTTCCTTAGAGTCTCTTTCATCTGGGACATCTTTCCTTTATATTGTTCAACATATTCGACCATCTTACCGATATTGAATGCATTTTCCTGAGCTTCTGCTAAGCTTGCCATTGCTAGAAGTTGAGGTTATTGATCGGTCTAATGCATAATTGTCTCTTGAGTTACCATGACAGCCACAGGATAATCACCCATTTTCATTATTTTTTATTTTCTTCTTACTATTCTCTTCTTATCCAAGTCAAAAAAGATTGTATCAAAGTTTTCTACAGCCTATTCTCATAATGGAATAAAAGGTATCAATCCAAGTTCTACCGTGGAAGTTGGGTTCCCTATCAATGTGCTACTTGATGGGATGAATGAATCCACTGGATTATCCTGGGCTTGGTCTTGCTCCAGATTTTCCCGATCTCTGTCTTCCTCCTCCTTCCTTTTAAGTTCCTCAGCAGCCTTTTTAGCACCCCTTTCTACAACCTTTTCTGCCTCTCTCCTTACTAGGTCAGCCTCATTTTGCATCCTCTATTTTTCTTCTTCCTTATGTCTTAGTGCTTCTTCATATTTTTCCCTTTGTGCTTCCTCAGCTATCAAATTATCTTCTTCCTTGACTAACCTCCGAGCTTCCTCCTCTTTTTCTTTGGCCACATCTTTATCTCGTGTCTGTTGTTCGGAGGTACAACTGCTACTGCCTTTACCTCCTGTGATCGTGATATTTTTCTTGAATCTTTTGTTCAATGTGGTCATGATACGTGCATTGTTGTATACCACTTCCTCTTTATCAAACTGATGGGAATATTCAAAGTGCACCCCTACTGACCCACAATATTTTGACACTTTGTCCCATGCATCATTTCTATGAAATATCTTCTCTCCAAAATGGAAATTTTCTAGTTCTTTAACAAAATCTGGAGCACTCTTTACCTTGGAAAACTTATCACTACGAATGAAAAATGGTATCGGTGGATAGATGACCTTATTATTGTCAAAAATGAAGTTTCTAATGCCATCTATATACAGTTTCCTCACTACCTCTTTGTGAATAACATAATCGATGGAGTACTTTGGTAGCAAGAAAGGAGCTCTGGATCCTCCATACATCCTTAAGTACAAACATTCCTTGGAGAATAAGAACTCCCCATATTCACCTACAACCTTAAATGCTTCCTCATACATGTAGTTACACTCTTCCAGGAAAATCAATCCATAGAACGATATCAGAAAATATTCATAGATATCTTGGTAGAAACTGTAATATCTATGAGCCCAAAAAAGTGGGTATGCTAAGTACACAAGAGTTTTGGTTGGATCCCACTCACAGTTAAACTTTGGAAAAGGATGAGTGCACAAGATGTAATCAATCAGGAAAGATCCCATGTAAAACTTAGATTTTCTTTGGGTCAGACCCCCAAGGCTACAACAATGAAAAATGATAGGCTTCTCACCATGATGTCTTCCCAGTTGAATATCGTACCTTGCATGGCTACATAATATATTATGGGAATCCAACTTATATTGTATAGCTTCCCATTTGCTCGGCTGAAAAATCGGTTCAACATCAATGCTATGAGACGATAAGGGGTGCGTAGATTAGCAGTCTCATATTTTCCTAAAGATTTATAGAGAAACTGCTTTCCGATCACCACCAACTTCTTAGAATAGTAAAATACGTCCATATTCAGATCCGTTATCCATTTTTCCATCATGAAAACTTGAGTTGTCGGTAAATTTAGGCTTGGGAAATGTATGCAGGGTTGAAAAAGGTGAAAGCATTCTTTTATTTGTTGTTCAAAACCAAGGTGGGTGCATCCATCTGAGAGAGAATCCAACTAATAACTTCACATAACAGGAACATCGCATGGCGTGTGGCCATTTTGGTAATGGTGGACCTTTTGATATTTGCATACAAGGGCATGTCCTCTAAACCTGCATCTGGAACATTCTTGTCCTTAATAGTCTGATAGATTTGGCCCCATCTGAATTAAGGTTCAATCCCTGTGATAGCCTTTATATATTCATAGATGATTTCACATTTGGATATAACTTCTACCTCTGAATCACCCTCTGTGGTCTGAGCCTTCTTCTGGGCCTTTTTTGGGCATGATGTTATATAAAGACGGAAGCCACAAAACAAACATACAAAATATTGTATTAAAATATATCATGGTCTAGTAGCATGCATGCATTACCAATGAGATACAGAGATGTACTACTATTTTCAAATATGCAGAAATGATGGACATGCCTAAGCAAACTCAATAAAATTCCTTTACCAGATCATCTTCAAAAATTTCAGCAGACTTCATCACATGGGTTCTATCCCTCAGTATTTGGAAACAAAAGATCATCCATGACTCTCTTATTGACCTCTATCAATACTTTAAACTACACCATCATACCAAGGGTTCTACTCACAGAAAACAAGAAAGAACCCCATGGAGGCTTAATGGATTTGGAAACATGACCAAGCTTGAACCCTTACACCAAACTGGGAAAAAATATCCACGCCCTACATTAGCCAACAGTGAAACCCCAACCCCTTGCTACATAGTAATCTGAACCAAAGGCGTCTCAGTCAGTGAAACATTCGACTGGCCACCTCGCTAATGAAAAACCCTGACATCCCAACGCTCAAACTGAGCAACGAGGGTAGGTAAGGCAGAGCAAGTAAGAAAAAACCCTCTCGGGATAAGATCATAAAGATTTAGAGCAGTACTCACAATGTGAGACAACTCGCGGGAAAGAAACTCATTTGGTTTGTGAGTATGAAAAAACCATCTTTCTTTAAGTTTAGATGAGACCAAAAAAATGTAGAGACCCCAAGAAAACCATAACTCTATACAAGACCTTGACGGACACCCAATTAAAACTTAGCAAGATCAACAAGAAAGATGGGTCTTGAATCCTACCTGGCAGGTTTGACTTGGTGGTTGGTGAGGAAAACTTGCGCAGTCAGTGAAAATCCTATTGGCTCTCGACAACTTGGTAGGCTTCAACGAAAAATAAAATTAAGTGCTCTAATGGTGGTGAAAAAAAATTCTCAAAATGGTAAATGGAAATGATCATAAAACAACCCTTACAAGGTTTATATAGAAAAAGTGCCATAAACTGCATTAATTGCAGCAGATAGTGACCATAGGTAAACATCGTATTAGCTCCAAGGTTAAAACTCTATCAGAAAAGAACATCAAAAAACCAAACAACAAAATCGACAGTGTTGGGAAAACTTCAGGAGTGGATCCGACATAATCAAATCACAATTGACTCTGTTGTTGATGATAAACTTATTGGCAGGCCCTTTAAAAGCTTGTTGGAAACAAAAAGCAAGTTGTCCCATGATGGTATTGGCTCCACAATGGGAGTTTATCCGATTGTCATTGTGGTAACTCAATAAAAATCCCCGGACTCTATCGAATGAAAAAGTATGAAGGTCATCGGTTGTAAATGAGGAGCACGACTGAACACATCGGTTGACAAAGCTAAGTCCTTTCGATGCCATCAACAAAAAATTCCCCAACAGACCCGTCGGAAAATTTACAGAAAGTTTTCTACATGTGAATGGAAGCGAAGAAAAAATAACCTCCCGATGTTATCGGCTCGAATATTCAAAATTGCATGACACATCGGACAACTTCAACGTGATGACTCGAAAAAGCTTCAATGAAATCTATAAAAAAAATTTCAAGAAGAAAAGTCAATCCTAACCGAGAGGATCGGTTCAAATACCTGAGTGCCACCGATGTATCTACAAACTTGAAAAATATTTCGCAAGTAAAATAGTAGGCAATAAACGGGTGAAAAAGAAGAACTTCTCTGATGCATCAAATCGACTCGATGAGTTCACACAATAAGTGTCGGATAGAAAATCTGAGTTTCAAAACTTCAAATAGAGGACTTTCAAAATAGTGCAAAAATCGACTAAGTCATAAAAATTATTCAGAGAGAAAAATATAAGAAAGAAGCTTAAACGCTAAGAAATTAAAGGGGGGCCCCAAAATCACAAAATTTTGGGGTGGTGGTTGCAGTAGCAACATGTGGAAATGATCTGTTGATACAAAGAGATGGCGCATTGATTGGATTTGTCCTTCTAGTTCAACAAACAGATTTGGGGGTTCTATATCAAGTAAGACTTCGTTGCTCTAGGAGTTGGTTGGGAGGAATGAAAACTTCAATTCTGTTTTCCCGACAGTGGTGATAGGTTCCTTAGTAAATTTATTAACTGCTTAGTACTGATAATATAGTTTGAATTAGATTTGAGTTCAAACTGCATTTTAAACTGAGAATTAAACTATGTGTCTATTCCTAATCTTTTTATCTCTTTCAAAATATGGTCTTAGTATAAACTGTTAATTATTTACAAAATGTAGGAAATTGCGGATTTTATGTATATTCTAAGTACATCTAGATTACCTTGCTAATATTTATTGAAAAATGATTAATTATCGAAATTAGTAAATAGATCTAAGAAAGTGTAAACCAATCACATTTCCTTAGGGCCCAAAGGAATCCACACAGATTCTATCTCTATTTAAGTAAATACATAAATAATATATATTTAAACCTAGTATATGTTTGGGCTTCCATACCCAGATTACGATAGGATCTAAAATTAGTAACAAATAATAGATCTGAACGAATGTATTACAATCCACCAACCGAGTACTCAATTAACCAGATCAACGCCAAAATAGTAAATCTGAGCCCCAAAACTCAATATCATATTTGATAACAAAAACAAATAGAAAATAAACAAAATACCAACCATAAGTTAAAGAATATAACCAAATATACAACCTTTCTTTTCTTTTTGGGTATTCATAATTGTTTAGGAAAAATCTAAACAGATTAACAAACCCAAAAGAAATTAATTATGGGATTACATTCAATCAAAGAAAGTAATCATTTACAATCCAATCATCAATTTCCAACTCATAGATATGAGCTCCAAACACAACAAATAATAAAATCCTGCTAAAACACAGAACCAAACTATTTTCCAAATCAATATCTTAATCAAAATTCCCAATCAGAATTAGAAATTACAAATCATATCAACATGTTTTAATAACCTAATCAAACACAAAGTACAGTCTTTCTTTGCGGGAATCCATACCCAAGAATAAATCGATATGGATAAAGGGTTAAAACCACAAGAGAGTCGTGATATCTAAGTCTAAGCAACAACCATTTTATTGAAAACAGAGCTTCCAAATAATAATCACAATCAATCAATTTTACAAATAGGGCCTTAAATATATTGGCGGAGAACCATTTTATTCAAACAGAATAACCACTATAAAATCAAATACCCTTCGAGTATGAGAGGCTATGAATCCGACTTTGTAAACTAATCAACTCATCTAAGTACAGACACAATCCGGGTTATGATTTAAAAATAAATAAAACTTATCTTCGTAGCGGCTATAAAAGCCTTATCTCTCCATAGAAACCGCAAACTAAACCGATTGGGAAAACCGGATTAACCCCAAACCTATCAAGAGTCTTACTTTATTCCTGATAGACAATCCAGAGGTACATTCCACAAGCCAAGCCATGCCGAAATTACATGCACAAAACTTGGTGGCATTAGTATAACTCTAATGACCAGAATTTAAAAAGAAATGTATCCTTCCTAGTTAATAGAGTTTGAGGAAATCCATCACCTATGGACAGAGAATAAGGAGGCCTAAGAGGAGGTGAACCTATCGCCATTCTCACCAGGCCTAGGCTTAGTAACCTGCATCCACATACAAGTTGTGTTAAAACCATGTTTTATAAACTATAAACTGTTGAAAATTAAAAAGGATGTGTTAGTGATTTTTACCTGCATTTTGAGGTTAGGATGTGAGGGTGAAGCAAGTGTAATCCAAAGCTTCTGCATTTCCATTCCTTCACCTATAAGAAAATTGAGAGAGTTAACATAAACCCCCAATAATAATAATAAATGAATTTGTTAAACTATTCAACCAAATAAGAACTTACCCTTTTAAGTCTCGTAGAGGGCCAAGGGTCGACTCCTCTTGGATTCCACCTGGATTCCCTTCTTTCTCCTATTCCTACACAACAAGAAAATACTTTAAGTTAACTCGGTATCTACTATTAAACCTTTAAAAATTGAATTTGCAGAGTAATGATGGAATAATTTTCTTCCTCGCTTTTTTAAAACTCGCCATGCTGCAAAGCCTCTACTATAACTCAAAAGAAGGTGGTTGGATTCCCTTCTTAACCCCATGACCAACCAGGAAGACCGAGGCTGTAATGGTGGCCACATTTCACCATTAATCAACTGATAAAACCTTCAACAAAACTCAGGAATACAAACCAAAAGAAAAACTTTCATTAATAGACCATGAAGGGAAAGGCCTGTTGCAACATTTCCATGGAGTGGTTGATCAACAACAACAAAATATAATAGATGGCCAAGTGGATGCAGCAAAAATGCTCATGACAACACAAAGCCACATTAAACCCTACGAGAAACCTTTGATCCATATATTGACAAGTGGAGGGTCGAGATCCATATATGGCCACAATGCATGCGTTTAAGCCATGTCAATAAATATTCCTTTCTATGCTATCAACTCACAACCAAGACTATGATGTTAGCAAAATTATTACAATCCATTAAAACTTACTTTGATGGTGTCCACTTGTGCCTCCGTCCATCATACACACATAATACATATCAAACCTTATGTTATAATCCATCACTCTTTGATATGTAGAGCATGCAGGATAGGGCTATCAAAACCATAGTCTATGGCTTAAGTCATTACAAGCTTCCCAACATTGTCTACGTTGATCCCGGTGATGGATCAACTACATCAACAATGTTTATTTACCCTTTAGGAATGTATCTTACCCATATAACTTAATGAGGACGACAAGCCTCAAGAGGACTCAAGTCTTTGTTATAATGGTGCGAGGGTACAAATCTCTCTCCCTCTCTCTATCCTCCTATTGCAGCTGCAACTGTTTTCCCAAATTTTTGAAATTTTGGACCCTCCTCTTAATTTTATCTTGCCTAGAATCGTTGGATCCATGAAATCTGTTTTTGTTTTCCCTATGCTACAAGTTTGGACTGTTATGAGGGTAACTATCTTCATGCTTTTTGAAAAATTGCTTATGTCTGAAGCTGCTTTGGATTGTGGAACTTGGAGTTTGGTTTGAAATATTGCCCTTTGATCTGTGATTTCTTTCTCTGTCTTTGAAAGTCTATTTCTCATTTGTGACGCTGTTTCGGAGGTGAAACAAACTTCATCTCTGCCCAGCCAAAAGTAATATTTTTAGTTTGGTTGTTCGGAAGCCATTTAAACAATGCATCGGAGCCATATTTCCTTATGGATCCCCCATTGCGGAAGCTAAACGATGAGTGCTCTGTCAGATGGTCTTGACTTCCCCGATGTTGTGTTGTTATTGTTTTGACTTGTTTTACATTGTTGGAGGTTGATCGAAGTTTGAGTTGGGGTTGTTTGATCTTTGTGAAGCCGTTGTTTTGGAAGTGAGAAAAGCTTTTTGGACCGCTGTCGAGCGAAATTAATGTCGTTTTAATTTCGTTGCCGTAAT